>OX608073.1:32504730-33034148 GCA_951509635.1 Eupeodes luniger
TTGATGATGTTTTTTTTTTTGTTTTTTGGGACTTTCTGACCCAATTCAGACTTTTTTACTGTGATTTTTGAAGAAGCGTTTGATGTGTTTGATTCTTTTACGGTATTTTTGTTTGTACTTTCCGTTTTGTCGTGTGTCAACGCTTTGGCTTATCATCTGAGGCGTTATAAATGCAATTAAATTCTTTTGATTTTTTGTATGCTGCTGAGATTTGTTTGGGGTTTTTGTGTCGTTAATTTTGATCTGATGAGAAATATAGAGTGACGAAAAAGTGTATCAAAATGAGGGAAAAAAAATCATTGAAAAGAGTATATTTTGTTTAATGTCTTTGAGAACTTAATTAAAAAAAATAAGAGTTTACAGAGATAAGAAGATTTAAATGCTTTAACTAACTAACCGGATGGATGGCGCCCAACGTGGAGACACATGGTTCACATGTTTGTTTGTACAATGATTTATATTTCTTTACATTTGAAGATAAGCTTAACGTTAGGTAAACACAAACAGTATATAAATGGTTAAATATAATTGGATCAATATTAATGGAAGTTTTTTTTTCACCAAAGATTGTGTGGAGTTATTTGATTTCACACATGTTCTTAATGGTCCAACACTGAAATCTAGTCGTATTTTTATCTTGTTATTGTTATAATTGATATTGTTTCAAAATGAGAGATTCGGGAAGTACGAATAAGACGATATAATGAAAACATAATTAGCTGGCGCCCAACGCGGAAACTAAAATTCAATATTTTATACAAAATTTTAAGCGTGTATTAAGCTATGAAAAATGAAAATACACAATTTTAATTCTTATAAAACTCACTTACTTATTTTAAGAATATAGTGTTTCTTCCAGTTGTAAACTTCATATTTCCAGTCATATTCAAAACAACCACTTTTCCATTTTCTTAAAACTGGGAGATCTGTTAGATTGCATTACAAGAATATAAAAAGCATTAAACCTAAACTTATAGAAAAGAATACAAAAAATTATAAGAGAAAAATAGAGATTCTTCTGCCCATAAAAAAGATAATAACCACTTTGCGGTCTGGTTGTGGTGGTTTTGGTGGAACTAAGGGACTATACACCGACCGCTTTAGGTCCTTATTTTATGATGAGGATGATGGTTGGTTTTCAATTCTGGTATGTATATAACAAGTAGGCATTAAAAGATACATTTCTACTACTTTTTTTTTTTTTCTTTGTTCACCAAAGTTTATTATTATAACTAATACTCGAGGCTGAGGGTCTTGTCATAAGCTATGTTGTTTTTTATACGTTTTATAAAAAAACGCCCTTAACTGAATTTATTTTTTTGTTATTTAGGGTGGGATTGGGTGATAATTGTGTATATTTTTTTGTGTCTGTGGTAAAAATGACTAAGAAATTGTCATGATTTTTTTATTATTACCATTTAGGGACATAATTTAATATTTTTATCGTCATTAACATCTGGGACTGCAGATTTGCTATTCTTATTTTTTTGTGGGATTTATAGAGAAAGTCAAATAAGTTTCATAAAATCGGTTGAAAAAATTTGAATACTCTATAAATTGCTTGGAAAATAAAGTGCACGACTGGGTCGCACGAACTTGCTCCTGTATGCAAAGAGTCTGTTTAAAAAAGTATCTATATAATATTTAAAAATAAACCTGTAAAATAAGTTTGTCTTCAAAGATATATATGCCATTTTATTTGTCGAAAAAAACCTCCATTTTTCAATTTTTTGGGAGGGGGTTACATTTAATACAGTTAAAATAATTTAAAAAAAACTAATTTAAGATTCAAAATTTTACCTGAAAAATAAGTTTGTCTTCAAAAATTTAAATGCCATTTTATAAATCGAAAAACCCTTGATTTTTCAAATTTTTTTTTTGAAAATCGTTAGAGCGTTTTTTTTTTAAATTAATTTTGTATATATAAAATTTTTCAATTTTGTTCTAAAAATATTTTTGGTATGCAGTTGTTTAGTGATTGTAAATATACGCTCTATATTTCAATTTCGTAAAAAAATGTTCACCCGTTTTTGAGATATAGAATTTTGAAAAAAAAAATTTCAATATTTTTTAAAAATCCAAACAATAAAAAATTGCACTTTTGATAATCAAATATTGTTAAAACAATATAAGAGCTCGTTCAGAAAAAAAATTATTGAAATCGGTTCAAAAGTTGCTGAGAAAATTAAAAAACAAAAAAACGGTTCTATGAGCGGTACCTTTCCTGAGCAATACAAAAATATGTTTTTCTTATTAAAAGAAGCCAAGTTAAAAAATAAAATTTTATAGAAAATTTAAAAAAAATCTATCGGTTTGTTTTTGAGAAAATTCGAATTTTCGTTTTTTGACCAAAAAAATTGTATGGGGGCCACTGTTAGTTTTGATCTTAAGAAAAAAATGAAAAAAACGCCTAACGCAAATCTGCTCAAAACCTTAACTTTCAAGTTTGAACTCAATCGACCCAATGGTTTAGGCTGTAGGAGCGTGGACAGACAGACAAAATTGACCGGACGGAATCGCGGGACCCACTTTTTTCGACTTCTCTACCATCGTAATATCATGTTTGATTAAAATCTCGAGTTCGAAATTTTGCACGAATGCAAAACTTGCCATATAGTTCCTATATGTCGCAAGTAAAAATGGTTTGGAAAAGGTAAATATATAATTCTTTGTTTTTGAATATAAATTGTAGGTGACTTGACTTCTGTATCTAGCCAAGAACTGATAAGAAAGAATCTTTTTTAGCTTAGGAGTTATGTAGTTTGTCTCAAAGTAGCTTTTGTGTGTATAGCTTATTGAAATTAAAATTAACGGCGATTCTTCCATATACTTTAGGTTGAGATTTAAATACTAAATTTTGAAATAGTTCAGTGTAGCAACTCCACAATCTAATAATAATACTTTAAATATTTACGTCCCAAAATTTGAAGATTTTATGTAATCTTCCATTTCTTTTTTTTTGCAAATTTTGAAAGCATACCTAACTTTGAATTTATCAAAGGGCCTAAGAACTTCTTTTGTTTAAGATTTTTTCATATCTACTTTGGGAACTATTGAAAATGAATTGAGAGAAACATCAAAATTAGACAGTTATTAACTATTCATTGGAAGTTATTGTAATCATAAAGGTGTGACAAACAATTTTAGTCAAATTTTAGTTTTGGAAAGATCGCATATAAGAACTTTATGGCAAGTATTAAATAAATAAATTGGGAGGAGCAATAGTCCATTGAGAACTACGACCTAGTGACTTAACACTCTCAACCGTTCCTGTGTGCGACTAATGTTGTCAGTAAAGGGACCTACAGTTTTCAAGCACTTTTCAAGTCAAGAATTATTCTTGAAGAATTTGTCAGTTCCTCGCAAGAGGCAGTACCCATGAAAAAAACTTTAGACGGCATTGGCAGGTATTGAACCCAAGACCTCTGTCGTTTCTTAAAAACGAACCCATAGATTTTAATTAAATTTGATCTAAAATTTTTGTTCTTAATTTGGCTTCTTACAATTAAAAAAATATGTTTATATTGCTCTAGAAGGGTATCCCCCTCCCCCATAAATCCGTTAGTCTGTTTTTAAGTTTTATCAAGAATTAATAAACCGATTGCTGCACAAGCTCTTATACTGTCTCAATAATATTTGATGATACGAAATATCATTGTTTTTATTTTTGATTTTTAACACGTTCGCTGCCATGCGACTCGCTGGTGATCACATTTTTTAACTTCTGAGAGGCCATGTGACCCGCCGACAAGCTATACATTTTTAAGTATTTATTTCTGAAGTGGCCCGTTGAAGAAACACTTACTTTTTAATTAAAATCCTAGAGTTTAATCCACTTATGTATATGAAAGTATACCTAAGTATAGTTACTTTATTGACAGACAAAAAATCAAAAAATTAGATAATATGAAAAATAGATTTACATAATTGTTTACTTTTGATGCTTATTGGAACACTCCAAACATAAAGAAGGATTTCCTTTACATGTGGCTCAAAAGGTGGTCACTTTCTTTACATTTTTTACAGCACGTTCCCGACCCTCATTTTTACTCATCGCATCATAACAATCTCTGCATCTTTTTCTAATTTTTCTGTTTCTTGAGTCCTTATTTTCAGTTTTGTTCCTTTGATGTTTGATATATTGATATTACATGCATGTGCATGATGTTCAGAAGTGACTTCACATAATGCCTTGCAAACATCCTCTCTAAATTCCAAAATTGTGAATTTTTTGTTGTGTTTTTTGTAAAAAACCAAGGCGTTCACTATGGACGTTGATAGGAAAAGTTCAAACGCTATTTTATGGTACCATCGAATTGTTTTCCGTAGTGGAGTAAAGTAGCATTCTATTTGGTCTGAAATATCGATTTCTCGCTTAGCATGATTGTAGTCTACGATCATACGTAACTTTTCTATTTCTTGACCATTTCTATTTCTTTTTCCTGTCAGTACTTCCTCCAAGCCATTTTTAGTGGATAGCATAAGAACAACTTGTTTATCTTTCCACTTTGCCACTACAATGTCCGAGCCTTCCATGCCTTTTACTTCATGTTTTCTTAGGTTAGCATTGGATGTTGCTTTCTGTTTTTCCTGCATATATTGAGTTGGTGTAAGTGTAACCGTATACATAAAGCTTATTGTACACTTTCACACGATCTATAATTTAAAAATGAATAGCAAAATGTGTTGGTAAGCGCATAACTCAACAACGCCTGGACTAATTTGGCCAATTCTTTTTTTAAATGTTCGTTGATGTTCAATTATGGTTTTTACGGCTTGAAAAATTCGAATAATTGCCAGAAAAACCATAAAAACAGCCCTTTTCTTTCAAATACGGAATAGAATAGGAAATCCAAATATACAAATCAGTGAAGAAATTTATAATGAAGCATTGATTTCAATTGAGGACATGTGCTTGATGATGTCAAACAAACTATTAATTCAATTAGGCCTGACCGCACCCAATCGTTCAATGCATGATGCTTTTAACCAAGAGTTGCATCGAGAAAAACTATATGATTTCAACACTTTGAAAGAATTAATTCAAACAAATCTTCCACTGTTGAATGGACAACAGAAGTATGTATTTGATACTCTAATAAAATTAACAAAATGAAGAAACTGTAGGGATTTACTTCTTAGATGCACCTGGTGATACAGGAAAAACTTTTTTGATTTCATTAATATTAGCAACAATTCGCTCACAAAATATAATTGCACTTGCACTCGCTGTGTCGGGAATCGCAGCAACTTTGCTTGAAGGTGGTCGAACAGCCCATTCAGCACTAAAATTGCCATTAAATACATATGCAAAGCAATGAAACTCCAACCTGTAACATTTCGAAGAACTCTGCAATGGCAAAGGTTTTGCAGCAATGTAAATTGATTGTTTGGGATGAATGTACGATGGCACATACAAAATCTTTGGAGGCTTGAGACAGAACCTTAAAAGATCTACGAAGCAATAATAACAGATTCGGTGGTGCAATAATTTTATTAGCAGGAGATTTTCGTCAAGCATTGCCAGAGATTCCACGATCAACGCCAGCTGATGAAATCAATGCATGTCTTCAGTTCTCCAATTTGTGGAAAAGTACTTCATTTAAGCAAGAATATGCGTGTCGAGTTGCAAAATGACCAATCTGGAAACATATTCTCTAAACAACTCATTGGCATTGGTAATGGCAAATTTCCTATACACATGTTGACTGGCTGCATTAACTTTCCTCAAAGTTTTTGTCAGTTAACGCAATCAAAAGATGAATTTATTCAGAAGGTGTTTTCGGATGTTTCTCAAAATTACATAAACCATGATTGGTTGAGCGAACGAGCTATATTGGCTGCAAAAAACATACATAAATGTAAATTAATTAAATTACAAAATTCAAGAACAAATTACAGGCGAATCGAGGATATATAAATCAGTTGATTCGGCTACTAACCAAGATGATGTAGGGAACTATTCACCGGAATTTTTAAACTCGCTGGATTTTCCAGGATTGCCACATCACAATCTTAAATTAAAGGTTGGATCAATAGTTATAATGTTACGAAATATCAACCAACCACGTCTTTGCAACGGTACACGGTTAACGATAAAATAAATACTAAACAATGTGATAGAACCAACTATACTCAAAGGAAATTATAAAGGAGAAGATGTTCTCATACCACGCATCCCAATGATTCCGACTGATGTGCCATTTGAGTTTAAATGACTACAGTTTCCAATGCGGCTTGCTTTTGCTATGACCATAAACAAGTCCCAGGGGCAATCATTAAGTGTTTGTGGTATTAATCTAGAAAACCCATGTTTCTCACATAGTCAATTGTATGTTCCCTTGTCCCGTGTTGGAAACCATTAGATTTGTTTGTTTATGCGCCAAGTAATCCAACAAAAAACATCGTATATCACAAAGCACTACAACGATAATAAAACTGATTTCTGTTAATAATTAAGATTCACATGCATAACAATAAAGCTATTACTTACTTTTAAATCCTTATATTTTTTTTTTTATAATAAGCACACACTCAAAGGGATAAACTACCCTTATTATGTAGACACAGTGTGAGCACTAGGAAAGGGAGAGAGGGGTTGAAAGGAGGTGTCGGTGAACATTAGTTTTGAATTCCTGAATATTGCAATGGCTGGGAAAGACAGAGTGTGGCAAGGCATTCCACATTCGTATAGTACGGCTAAAGAACGAATCTCTGTACTTGACAGTACGACCGAAGTTGGGCTCGAGGGTATATTGATGAGCATTCCTAGAAGCGCGAGTATTACGGTTGAACTGTTTAAGGGGAGGAATGCAACTGGCTATTTCTCTAGAGCATAAACCATTAAAATAACGATAAAAGAGGGTGAGACAAGAATCATTTCGACGATGTTCAAGCGATGTAAATGATCTTATGATGGCAATATCACCAATTAATCTAAATGCTCTACGTTCAATACTGTCCAAGAGGCTTAAGTAAGTTGCAGGAGCACCAGCCCAGATATGGGAGTTATACTCAAGCTTTGGACGTATATAAGTCTTGTAGATAACAGCCAGATCAGAGGGGGAGAAAAACTTCTTGCATCGCCTTAGAAAAAATATGTATATATGTTTCACTTAATTATTTTTTATTCACAACGCCCTATCATCAGGGTGACGGTTCTGTTCAGGAGAATGTTAAGCCACGACTATAAAATACGTAGAAACAAAAAAGTGCCACATTACAAATCCTTATGACAGGACGAAGTCTGTCGGGTCCGCTAGTATTTTTATATAAACAGTTTTATATATCGAGCTTGCTCTGAACATCCCCTGAGCAAATTAAGTTCTGAGCGCTCATAATCATTTTTGAAACACACCTTAACATTAAGCTGACACTATTTGACATTTGTCAATTTACTTGTCATTGGTCAGGTTCAGAGGACATAAGGGACTCCAAAGTAAGGCAAGTTTCTAGTATCTGATTGGCCAGCTGCCAAAAAATTACCTTCCAATTAAGGCAACTTTAATGGAAAGTTGACTTGAAAGTTAGTCAAGAAAAATCTCCCTAACTATCAAGTCAAGTCTACTTCTGTCAAAATGACAGTAGATAATGTTTTTTTATTCAACTGAAAGCTGAACTTTATTACTCTATGATTTATTTATTTTCTGCACAACTTCATTTAATGCTTTCTGTAAAAGGGTTCCTTGTCAATTTGGAAAAGAAAACACTAATATTTCTTTACAATACAAAATACACAAATTGTGACAAACTTGTAGCTTGCTTCGAGTGCTTTGTAGACAATAATTTTGTTGGTACTTTTTTTACTACGAACAACTTAAAGTAGAGGTTTGTGAAGTAAAGTTCTGAATTTGAAATTCATGACATGAAAAACTAACCAGTTGCCTAGGTCAAAATGTACATTCAAATAATGAAGTTGATTGCAAATGAAGTTCCTTATGTTGCCTGAATCTGCCCATTTTCTTCTACAAGAACAAGAAAAAATATTGAAAACTTAAATTCAAGTGGGAAAACTAATTACAATCATACAAGCATTCAATTTATTTTTTAAAGAATGAAGATGAAGATTTTGATGCTTGTGTTCAGCTTTAATCTCGTTCAGCTCAGTTATTTTACTCTTAGGTCATAGAGCCCGTTTTGAATAAGCTCAGAACACATTCAGAACGAAAAACGAAACACAAATTTGAAGCTTTAATTATTAGGTGGGCAATTGTGGTGCCATCATCAAATAAAAAAAAAAACACGATCAAGAAACATTCAGCCCTATCACAAAATCCATTCGTAGAAAATCTCCGAACAAAATCTACGCTACGAATTACGAAAAGTTTACATCACAAAATCCGAATGGAATTCAAAAAGGCCTCATTTGCCGCTTTCATTTTCGAAATCAGCTGTTTCGTGTCAAACATTGTCATTTGTGAAGATTACCCGAATACATTTTGATACAATTTCCAGTTTTTTAAATAATTTTTTTTTTAAGTGTAAACAAATTAAAAATATAGTGCTTAAAAATAGATGCAGTGGCTTTTTCAATAATTTCTGCTTGAATAGAGTCCTTCAGACGAAAGCGAAGCCTGAAAATTCAAAGGAAAATACTTCGAGACGCTTGTAATCCATTCAACTTAGATGACATAACGTATAGTGATATTGAATTTAATTGTGTTTATGTTTTAAAAACAAAATCTTACAGCTGGAACATGAGTTTGATTTATAAAAAACACAACTGTTTCCCAACTATTCCGACACAAAATACTTGTCGTAGAAAAAGAGGCAATATTTCCGTTTCATTCGGATTGAGTGATACCAAATTTCACGAACTTCGAAATTCGTAGCAGATTTTCCACTACGAATGAATTTTGTGATCGATTTTTCGGGATTCGGAGCACATTTCCGATTACGATGGAATTTATGATAGGGCTGATTGCTTACAATATTCCGATTGTTTCCTTACTTGAATTATAACAATTTAACTGAGTTGTTGAAGCATGTATCGTTATATTTTAAGTTATGGCGTATTTCTTGCTTCTCAAATTCAAATCATACTTCAAAAGTGACAGCTGTCCAAATAAAGGGCTATTCTATATAAAAGCTCGAAGATCCATTAGAATTCAAGTGCGATTAGGTAATATTCGTTAAAACTAAGCAAGAGCAGTCTCAGTTGATTTTGTAACAACTTTCCCTAATAACACCATTTACAATAATGGACAGTGGTTTTTGCAGTTGGCTGTCAAGACACTTTTAACATATGCATTTCAAACATCAAGAAATTGTTAAGGAAATTAATGGCCTACATGTACTTCTTCGTAAAGTCAACATAAAACAAAAACTTGACGAAGAAATCCATAAATACAGAGCCCATAAAGATTTATAATTATTATGTAAAAAATGCACGAATAGGTAGTTCACATGTTTGCAGGACAAAATAATACCTATACATAAGTTTTCATTATTTTAAATTTATTTTAAGTATCTACAAAAAATGTAATTTTACGAGTTGACATTTCCGTCTGGTTATATACAAAATATATGTAGGTATTTGTGTAAGGTCTGATTTTTTTTTTTTGAACTTTGAAATTTACTGTTTCCGATAGACTTCATACACAAAAATATAATTGGTCATTACAAAACCATGTGGTGGAGTTTAAACTTTATTTAATTGACACCAAAAATTGAAATATGTATGTGAAATCATAATTTCATTTCAGTCTGACAGACAACACAAAAAAGATACATCCCAGATCTGATTCGAAAAAATGAACCACAACAAAACAACTTCACTTATGCAGTAAACCTTCTTTTTTATTTGATGTCACATCTACCTACATCCCACCATCCTGCATATTAGCTTGATCAAAATATATTTAAATTATACAGAGAAAGGGGGGGAAGAAAAAAATAAAATTTCACATCATCCTGCAGTTTTTCGCATGAAAAATTATTATGTATTCCTGTGACACAACTCCATATCCTCTTCTATACTCAATGAGGCAGCAAGCTTCAGTAAAACAGCAAAAGAGTCCTGAGTCGAGTCCAGACCCAGAGTCCTACTAAAAACAAATGTCAACCAGAGCAATAAAAATTCCACCGCACTCAGAAATCAGAATATGGAGAGTAACAAATGTTACCATTTCCAAAATATGAATTCTGAACGAAAAAAAAAATAAAACATAAAACACAAATAAAATGGCCAATGAAATGAATGAAAAAAGAGGATAATTGATTACTGTAGCATACGAGTCCTTTTTTCGCCGCTTCTGCAACAACGTGTGATGAACTTTGAATATTAAAATTTATAATTGCTCTTAAAGTGTGCGGAAAAATCAGTGCGCCGGGAAATTGTCATTCCGTGTGTTTTTCGTTGAGTACAAAAATAAAGGTTTGAGTTTGAGGTTTCCATCAACCAGAACCAGAATCCAGCAGCTACTCGTAGCATCCACTTGCAACAAAAGTACGAGTATAGTTGTGTGACGTCAAAAAATGTGTCGTCCTTGCAAATTGGCATTGGGATTGGGATTTTCGCTTTTCTACTTTTATTTTGGTATTTTTTGTTTCTGAGTATATACTCAAGGCTGCTATAGTGGAAAAAACAGCCTTGCAAAAATCTCATAATGAATTCAAGTCACATTTCGTTGAGTTCGGTGTTTTAGGAAGTTATGGGATTTTTTTTGTGTGACCATGCCTTCCGACACATCTTTTGACAGTACTACCTCTCTAGGTACTGCCACAGTACAAAACACAACACAACACAACACCGCTACTCCACTCGCTGTGTAACAGTTAGTGCGGTGGTAACTTTGTGAATGGCTATTACGTTTATGGAATTAAGTTGGGCGCGGCAGTGAAATGAAAAACAAGCACACAAAAATGAGTCCTTTGTTCCGGTAAGGCATCACGTGGTTTTTGAATCATGGAATATTGATTTAAAGTATGGAACTTCTGTTTTGATGGGATTTGGAGATTAAACATTTGTTAATTCGAAAAATTGTTGTTATGATTTAAGTTGGATTAAAAATCTTATGGGAAATAATTGCTTAGACATTTAAGTACTGGATAGTTTGGTAAAAGTTATTTTTGTCAGGACATCATAATGAACTATACGTAATTTCTAAGTGGGAAGCTATTTAGTCCTCCTATATTTTGGTTAATGAAGTAGTTTCTTTTTACGAATGTTAAAAATTCATAAATTTATAAATTTCTCTGTTCTGTACTCAAATGGAAATATTTGGAAAAAAAACTAAATCGTTGTCCTCTAGTTTCTTAAAATTTTTCATTGGCCAAGATAAAGCTAGAGAGGGGGGAGATGTGTTTTCACTAAGGCACATTTCCTTATCCAGACGGCAGGGGAGGAATTCCCAAGATTGAATTAACGGTGACGTCTACAACTCCAGTTAGGTTGAACTACTTAGTGAACATTTTAAAGGGCTTCTACGACATATTCGGAGCCCAGGCCTGTAAGGAACGGTTTATCCGGCTCCCCGTCCTTGGAGTTATACTTAAGTTCTGGATGACAAACCAAACAAACGAAATAAGGACGGCGAACTTAGGATCTACATATACGAATGAATGAAATGTTAGGTCCCTTAATAGACCAAGTGCAGCCGAACAGTTAGCGGAAGACCTAAACTGCTGCAAGGCAGATATAACCGCCATCCAAGAAGTGCGATGGGATGAACCAGGTAAACTTGAATTTCAACATAAGCCTAATATTCGCACATGTTCCAACAGAAGAGAAAGATGAAGATACCGAAGACATATTTTTCCAGCTCTTGGATAAGACCTATGAGCAGTGCCCTGGCTATGACATTAAAATTGCCTTAGGAGATTTTAACGCCAAGCTAGGAAGAGAAGATATCTTTGGTGGCACAATTGGGAGATACAGCCTGCACGACACCAATTCAACAACGGATTAGGCCTAATCGATTTAGCTGTGGGGCGAGACGTGCAGGTAACTAGTACGCAGTTCACACATCTTGATATCCACAAGGGGACATGGAAATCTCCTGATCAATCAACTGTCAACCAGATTGACCACATTGCGATCGATGCAGGACACTTTTCCAGTATACAGGGTGTCCGAACATTCCGAGGGGCCAACATTGGATCGGAAGACTACCTCGTTGTACCCAACGTACGGCTACGGATATCCCGATCCAAGCCAAAACAAGGAAGTACTGTGAGAAAATTCGAAGTTAGACATCTGCAATCACAAGAGATTGCCATGTCTTTTTCCGATTGATTCTCTAACAACCTCCTTAGGAGTCCTATGCTGCCTGCATAAAGCATTGAAAACCATTGGCTGCAATGTCTTGGAACCATCAGAGATGCCACCTCTGAAGTACTATGTTTCACACGGCCACCACATCGAAACTCGTGGTTTGACGGCGAATGCCGTCAAGCTTACGCAACTAAGCAAAAGGCATACAAAACGGCGGCGGCGCTGCGCAGAAGGACCAGAGCTGCTTGTAAGCTCTACGAGCAGAAGAGGAGAAAGAAACACCGGCTTCTTAGATGAAAAAAAGGGAGCATGAGAAATATGCGATCGAGGAGATAGAGGGATTTCACAACAGGAATGAGGTTCGTAAATTCTATAGGGAAGAGCTCTACAGAGCAATGTCTAGTTTTGGCATCCCTGTCCGTTTGTGCAGAATGATGATGAAGAATTCACGCTGTTCTTTCAAGATCGAAAAAGATCTAACCGATGCATTTTATTTCAAAAAAGGTTTTAGGCAATGCGATGCACTGTCATGCGACTTCTTCAACATCGAATATCGAAAGAATTTTGCAAAACTTAACCGTCAACACTAGAGGCACAATTTTCCAAAGGTCCACTCAATTACTCGGATGCGCCGATGATATTGACATAATTGGAAGATCAAAGAGTGATGCCAGTGTAGCGTTTTTGAGCATTGGGACGGAAGCGAAGAAGATGGGTTTAGTGGTCAATGAGGGCAAGACGAAGTGTATGCTGTCATCAAAAAAGGACATTGAACGATGACGTCTTGGAAAAAACGTCACCATGGGCAGCTTTAACTTTGAGGTAGTTAAGGAATTTGTCTCCATAGGCACCGCTATAAATTCAGACAACAACACCAGTGCTGAAATCAAACTAAGTATAACTCTGCTTCTTTGGACTTAGAAGGCAATTGAGTAGTAAAATACTTTCTGGAGCATCTATAAAGTCACCATCTATTAAACGCTCATTATCGCAGTTCTCATTTATGGCACTGATGACTGGACCCTGTCAAGGAAAGATGAGAGCGTCTAAGGATGCTTTGAAAAAAAAGGCTTTGGGTTATTTTTGATTCCTACTGCATTGATAGAGTGTGGAGGAGAAGATACAACGACAAACTGTAAGGGCTGTACAGCGACACTGACTTGGTTAAAAGGACAAAAATCCAACGACTTATAGATGTATTATTCATGTAGAGCGAATAAACATCAACGGTCCAACCCAGATGGTCTTTGAATAAAATCCTTAGGGACGGCAGGTGGGACAGGATCTCAACCAACTTGGAGTGTGAAACTGGAGACAAATAGCTTAGGGACCGTTCTGGCTGGAGACGCATGTTGGTTGAGGCCCAGGTCCGCCTGGACTGTAGCGCCACCTTAAGTAAGTAAGGTGTTCTAATTTAGCATAAAATAATAGGCTACGAATTTGTTTTTGAGACATGATTATGCTTACAGGAATGTCTGAAACTTTTAATTGGTAAGACACTGGTCGTCCCGAGGTTAATCTTGACAAAATATCGAGAAAAATCAAAGCTGTTGGATCAATACTTTGGTCGAAAAATCTTGTTTTGCAAAATTTGTGTTATATCAAAACTCCCATGTGCTCCTCCAAATTTTGATGAATTTAACTTTTTTAAGAACGTAAACCGTCAACGTCTTTTGATAATAAGAGTACATCAACACATCCCGTACCACACTGGACATTTTTCAAAAAGTGCCTTCAAATATTTCCATCCCACTTGTTCATGATTTCTAATACAAATAGTGTTTTGCGTTGGGCGCCATTTAACACACATTATTATTTTATTGTATTTAAAGTTCTAGTTTTTTTTTCTTTCTTCCCACAAAATTATACAAATATTAAAACCAAAATATTTAAATAAAAAACTAATTTAACCTCATATTGAACTCAATATATTCTCGAAATCTTTGTTCAACTGTAATTATTTATATTAATTAACAAAACGACCGCAATTAATTACTTCCAACTATAGGTATACATTTATACTTATACCTAAACTACATTCACGGCCTATATGCCTATCTAAAAGGGCAATATTATTCTATATTTTAATACTAAACCAAATAAATCCAATAAAAATCCACACCGACCGCATTAAACCAATTAGAGACTCTGTAATTGGCCAATTTCTATTCAAACCACGCAATCCAAATCCAAATCCAACAAACACAAAACAAACCACCGCCGCACTGCTTCCTATACCTATACTTTTGTATAGCTAGTAGCTACTTAAAAACTGCCCCCAAAATTGTTCACCTTTTCCCTGTCCTATCCTAAAAAGCCCCGAAACCAATTGCAGAGTTGTTAGTCTAAAAATAAAATATAAAACACCATAACACAACACAAAAATATCAATTCCAATTTAAATCGTTTTACAACTTCTTATTGATTTCAATTGATATTTATCCAGTGGTTATGGTGATGAAAAATTGAGGTGTCTTCCGTTCTTCCGTATCGACCGACCTACAGCCAGCCAGCAGCGCGTAGCAAAGTCTTGGTCTGTTGTTCAAAATTCATTGGGGGTGAACGAAATATCGCCACCGTCCCACAAATAAAATAAACAGATGATTTCACCTGTAAACGATACTAAGAGTGTAGACAACGATAAACAAGCAACATCATAACCCAACAACCCTTAAACGGAGTCGTCTTCTTTCGATGATGGTACTCCACCGTCGCGCCGGCCGCTCCGGGCTTTCTTCAGGATGTGTCCCATTTGTTCACTTCGAAGCGAGGAAAACGGAAAAAAATCTCAGATCCCAACCACCACAGCATCACCTCTTAGCTGGATTTATAAAAAGGTTACAAGTGTTATTACACACAGAAACTCAGACATTCATCCCCTAAGTTGTTCGGCAGCGTACATCCCTTCCCTTTGCTTCCCTCTGTTCTATGTTTTTTTCGGGGGGCGATATAAAATTATGCACGAACTAACTCAGAAGAGTCCCGCAGGCAGTTCGGAGCTCAGCTCAACACGTTTGTGATGATGAGATGATTTCAACAGGATTTGTTATACGATACAGTATCAACGTATCTATAGGGGTGGGATTTGGTTGGTACTAGGCTAAGCAAACATGCTGAAGGAAAACATCTGAGACAAAGTCAAAAGAATTTTCCACCCACCTCCCATTTGCTCCTGAAATCAAAACGTAAAAAAATAGAAAACTAATAACATTGCAAATTTTTCATGTCACTTAACGCATAGCAAAAATAAAATAAGGAATATCCTTAAACTGGTGTCAAAATCCTTAATACCATAATGATTTGTTGTAAGGATTATGGATATAGGCAGAGTTTAGCTTTGTTCGCAGTGTGTGGGCTACAGCTACAGAGCTAATATCCAAAAAAAAAAACACCCAGAAAACCAACTCAAAACACATGAACCTTGAACATATGCGGATAAATTTTGATGAAATTACATATTAGCACAGGAATACATATTACGAGTATGATGATGGAAGTCCTGATGCGTGTTGTTTTTTTTTGTGCGAAATACATATGTACATATATCCATACCATATCCAGGACTGTGTATGACGAGGTATAAGCCTATATTTTCTGACAGCAGCAGGTTGTTCCCTCGTTCGTTCGCCGGTCGGTCGTCCTTGTCGCGTTCGTGGTAATTGTGGTTGTTTTTTTAGAAGGTATTTTAATTTTTATGTTGTATGGGTTTTTATTCTTGTGGGTGTATCAACAAAATCATAAACAGGATTCGATTTACCTAATGTTATTCTAATCTAATCATAGAGGGTAGAGGAATAAATCGATGAACGACATTTATTCTGTTCTAGAACTTCTGGAAATATTTTTAAAGTAAAAAAATGTTGGTATTCGTTGTTACATAAACATTGCCCACACAAGGGGTATTCGAATTAATTGATTGATACAGGACAGTTGATTATAGATAATTGTAAGGTAATGCTCAGGAATACACACTGAATTTTAGGAGGAAGGTTCAGGCGACATAAGGGACTTGAAAGTAAGGCAAGTTTCTAGTATCTGATTGGCCAGCTGCCAAAAAATTACCTTCCAATTAAGGCAAGTTTATTGGAAAGTTGACTGGAAAGATAGTCAAGAAAAATCACCCTTACTATCAAGATAAGTCAGCTTATGTATGTAAAAATGACAGTTGATAATGTTTTTCATTCAACTGAAAGTTGAACTTTATTACTCTATGATTTATTTATTTTCTGACCAATTTCATTTAATGTTTTGTGTAAAATGGTTACTTGTCAAATTGGAAAAGAAATAATAATATGTCTTTACAATACAAAATGCAAATGTTGATGGAATTTTAGCTTGCCTGAGGAGTGTTTTGAAGACCATAATGTTTTTGGTAGTTTTTGTACGATGAAGTGAAGGTAGAAGTTAGTGAAGTAAAGTTCTAAGTTTAAAATATATGACACTTGAAAAACTAACTAGCTGCCTTGGACAAATTGCACGCAAATGAAGTCCCTTATGTTTTCTGAAACTGCCACATGCCAGGTTAGAGATGATTATTGAAAGGAAAATTGACAGTAGTTGGAAATGCAAAGAAAATGGGCAGGTTTAGACAACGTTAGAGACTTCATTTGCAGTCAACTGCATTCTTTGAACGTGTCATACATTTCAAACCCAGAACTTTACTTCACTGACCTCTATCTTAAGTTCATCTAACAAAAAAATTATTATCGATAAAACACTCCTAACGATTTGTATGTTGTATTTTAAGGAAATATAACTTGTGTTTTTCCAATTTGACAAGGAAACCTTTTACACAAAAAAATAAATGAAATTGTGCAGAAAATATTTAAATACATCATACATTAATAAAGTTCAGCTTTCATTTAAATGAAACAAGTTGATCAACTGACATTTTGACAGCTTAATAGTTAATGAGACAGCTGGCCAATCAGATAATAGAATCTTCCCTTAACTTCAGGTTCCTTAGGTCGCATAATGGAACGCTTTCAGTGGGCAATCAACAACCAGCTGTTCATTGAAAACGATTTCATTATTGAACAATTAAAAATTAACTTAAAAAAAAGTTCCGGGTTATATAAAGTTAAATAAAGAAAAAATCTCCAACTGATCAGCTTCATTATAACACCAAACATTACATTACTTGACTCTGTTACTCGGTTTTAAATTTTGCCTGTTTATGTTCTTAGAATCCCAGAAAATCTTGTAATCTCAGAAATAAAAATAACACTTTTCGTACAAATTTTTAGAGTTTTCTGTAAAAACTCAGAGAATAGAATTTTAACGATTCGATTTTTGAATGATTTCGATTAGCACAATTCAAATAGTAAACTTTGTCTTCTGATCATGGAGAGTTCTGTTTATACTAAAAATTTGAAAACGATAAGTGCAATTTACAAAATCTTTGAAGTTATTATATTCTTTTCGAAATTTCTGTTTCACTTCCGTTCCCTTATGTAAAGTGGAAATTCAATATTGAAAAGTGTAATTTGCAAAAATTATGCTGTTTCGTTGTACAAAGAATTTAAATTCTATATTTGCAAATCGATTTTTCATTAGTTTATTAAAAGTTGGTAAAGAAAATAATCTCCTTGCATATATATTTTTATTACTTTCGAAGCATTCAAGATGTTAAGGCGTAATTTTTTGTTTGACGATGCTAAAGAGATGAAATTATTAAGACCGTATTAATTTCTCGAGACTACAAAATTATGATTTTAAAGAGTGATTTCATTTGAATCGAATTCGGGTTTATTTCCTTCTAAAAAAGAGGCTGGGATACGACCCACACTGATAACTTCCCATCCCGTCTGTCGATTTGTCTTGTTTAAAAGGTTTGTAGGTTTTCGTGTTTTGTTAAAAAAGTTATCATATAAATTAACCTAGGTTAGGTTAGGTTAAAGTGGCTGTTGGTTTGGGACGTCCAACACACTTAGACCAAAGTATGGTCCGTTGTGATACCACATGGATCAGTTAATCAGCTTAACTCGTTGAACCAATTGGAGCTTCGAATGAAGCGTAGGAGACAGGTAATGTCTGAATTTTTTAGATCACTGGTATCGTTAAAGTAGTAGTCTCCAAGGTGGATTCTACGTCTTTGTGATAAGGCAGGGCATGTGCACAGAAGATGAGAGATTGTCTCCTCTTCTTCTTCGTCCATGCAACTCCTACAAAAATCATTTGCAGGGGCTCCAAGTCGAATAGCATGCCTTCCTATTAAGCAGTGCCCAGTCAGGACACCTATAACGTAGCTAATGTGCAATCTACTCAGAGAGATTAATTGTTTTGAGCGCTTGGCGCTAAGATTAGGCCAAATTCGTTTAGTCGCTACACAGGTGGTGGTGTTATTCCACTAAATTAACCTAAAAAGTTTTTAAATTACCAACAATATTTTGCATATGATAAAAGAGTTTGATTTCAAAATCCTTTTTGGTTAACGAGATTTTTATTCGAAAACGATATTTGAGTCGGAATTCAATTTTTACCAACTTTGAGTAATGTTTTTTTTTAGGTTTTTATTTTTATAAAAAAAAACTGTCAATTCGATTTTTCTCAAAATTTTGCCTGATATCAACAACGTTATTCTTTCTTACACAAAATTGTTTTTGAGATAAAACAATTTTCGTAAAATTTTCGAGGTGACAAATTTTTTTTGATTTATAAAAAAAAACGTTTATTGGATTTTTTTTCCAAAAATGTAATTGTTTGGTATCACGTTGTAATATAATTATATTATAAAATTTAATTCAAGTCTCTAGCGTTATTGGTTCGTGAGATATTTAGGCTTAACCAAAATGTTCACCTTTTTTTAAAACTGCTATGGTAAAAAAACCACCCACGCAATTTTCTTGAGAGCCCTTTCTGCATCTTTCTGCACTATTATCTGTATAACAAAATTTATTTGAAGTCGATATCTCTTCTGGTTCTTGAGCTTTGGACGACGAAAAAACGTCGCGAACGTACGGACGTACGAACGTACGTATACACGCACGCACAGACATCTCTCCAAAAATCTTTTATTTCGACTCTAGGGACCTTGAAACGTTGAGAAATGTCGAAATTTTCAATTCGACAAATCGGACCGATTACAATAACTTCCTATGGGAAGTTAATAACTACAGTTTAATCTTAATTTTGATGGAACTAAACAAATAAAATAAATAATTATTTGGTCGATTCAGAAAATATTTGAAGAGATTAAAATTGTAGAGACAATAATCTTTACTAAGCTAACATAATATTAAGTATCATTTCCAAACCACTGGCTTTAGATACAAATTTGTACTGGATGGTAACTTTAATAAATATTTTCAGTGGAACCATAATGTCCCGAAAACTTAAAACAACAATCAGCTGTTCATTGAAAACGATTTCGTCATTGGCTGTGTTAAATATCAGACAGATAGAAGTACTCGGATCCCTTTTTTTACGACGTTTTCAATTGGCAATCTGGAATTGTTCTTCGATTCGGAATCCCAATTGAACAGTTTTCTTTTATTCCGAAAAATCTGAAGTTTGGTGAGAATGTATTGGTTGAGTATGACATGTGTCACATATGCATATGTGTATTCGCGCTAAATTTCATTTTGTTTTTGTGCTGCAAACATGGAGGAAGTGACATTTAAAATTTATGAATGTGTGAGTGATTCTGCTTCTGATTCTGTTTTTAAAACCAGAAGGGAAATTCTCTTCTTTTCAGAATCAGAACTGTCACTTTTGCCCAATTGAACGCATTCAGAATGCTTTTTTTCACTTCCAGATTGCCAATTGAAAACGACGTTAGTGTTTTACGTGTAAAACAACAGCTGATCCAAAACAGTTAGGATGTCAAAAAAAGAATCCAAAGGTATCCAATAATTTCTGGTATATATGTATGGGTATCTGACAGAATAGCTGATTCAACATATTGTTGAAATTGAAGGAACGCGAAAATTAATTTCAAATTTGTATGTTGTTTTGGGAAAAATGCAATGACTTATTAAAATTATCTATTGAAAATTTAGTTTTACAATAATTTTGGACCTCGAAATCTAAATGTTTGGCTGCTTTTTGTGAACAGCTGAAAGTAGTTTTTTTTTTTAATTTTTCCCAATTAAGGTATCCAACTCGTTTAGTAAGATATCTAAAAATTCATGATGGTCTATCTAACTCGAGATTTGAGTTTTCTAAGCATTTTCATAATGAAGCTCAAACGAATGTTTCAAATTTCGTTTGGTTAGCACCTCACACCTGACCTCAAATTTCTAGTGAGGTTTTTAATCAGCCATAGAATTCGAAATTTTGTATGTAAGACTGTTTTTATGTCAACAACTGACCTACCTATTAAAACTGTTGTTTCTATTCCCCAGAATTCATTGGACAAAAATGTACAACATAAACTATCATAATTTTTAGGCATTGAGAAAATGCACTTTAAATGTTGAAACACAAATTCATTTTGTCGCCTAATGTGAGGAGCTTATAAAAGCAATATTACGAGTATTTCTCTCAGGTAACAATGTATCCAAATTTTATTAAAGAAGAATAAATAAGGAAGAAGTCGTATGTAAAAATAATCTAGAATCGTTTCTGTCGTTATACTCCGTACTCGTTTAGAGAGCGGCCCAAGATTTCGGTGAATTTTTTCAGTTGACTTTTTAGAGCAGAAAATTCAAATGCTTGTGTTTTTTTTCTTGGTAATTTAATAGTGCAGTAGAAAATTCATTGAGAAATAGAACCCTAAAAATTATTCATAGAGTTTCCACAGCAAAATCGTTTTTTTCTTATATTTCTGAGAAAACAAAAATTTGTGATAATTCAGAAATATTCAAATAATAGAAATCTATTGTTGGAATTGTTTAAAATTAAAATTAAATTAAGTGGAAAGTGTTGTTGATACATTTTTATCAAAAAATGGTGATACATTATTTGAGTGATTTCCAATCGATCAGTACATAATTTTTAATCAAAAGTATACATCGGGAAACATCTATTTCAATATTTTTCAGAGTTATTTCAATGGTAGCTATTAGAGGCCTCTTAGAAAGCCTTTCCAGGAGGATAAAAACTCTAATATACTGCAATATTAACGAAATGAGCAGACAAAAGTTTTTTAACAAAACGATTTTTTCAAGAAATATGAAAGTATAGATTCTCTATGCCCCTAACAAACAAATCTTAGATCTTTGCTATTCTTTTCTTTATTTTTTAACTTTGCGATAGAGCATATTTGAGAAATCCAATCAGAAAAATTCTATTCAGGGAAAAAATTAAATGAAAAATTATGTTTATATTCAGAAAATTCAAAAATTCAACAACTTGTATAATGATTGTAATAGATTAATTTGTAAATTCTCCACACTTTAAAATTTTTAAAATAAACTTTCATTCAATATTTATTAGCATCATTTCAAATTTTAAAAATATTCCATCGGATTTGATAAAAAAAGACCAAAAACGTTGAAATTTAGTTAGTTTTTATTTTAATAGTTTTATAAAATACCATAGAGGAAATATATTATCTAGAGTCCCGACTGGTACCCGTCCTACCTGAAACACCCTCAAATTTTATTCGTGGTGAACTCTCTCAAATTCGAGGTGAACTCTCTCAAATTCACTATCGGTGAATACATGTGAGTGGGGAAAAAAAAACAAAATGAAGGATTGGGCTAAAATAGAAACTTATGGAATTTTTGTGACCTGTCAAAAATGACAATCAATTTTGCAAAACAAAACAATAGATTTCGGATTTGAAGAGTAAGTTTTTGTTAATTGTTTTGATATTTAATATAATTTGATATTTTTCAGACCAAAATTCCTTATAATGAAGAAAGTATATACAAGTTCACTTCATTGAATAAAAAGTAAGTCAAATTGCAGTGAAGGAGGTGCAACAATAATCAATTCATTTTATAGTCTGTGTTTTCATTTTAGATGCTGCCAATAACATACCATAATGCAGGAAGCAATTTCCCTAAAGAAATCTGGAAGACAAAGCAAACAAGGCGCTGATTTGCAGGCAAGTTTTTTGTATATTATATTTCTCTTAACAAAATATTATCAATGTTTTTTTTTAACGACAGATACTGGCCATTGTGTTTGTATGTACATCTCAACGGCATAGCTCCCGCAGGCGTTGACGGTGGAGGTGTCACTATCTCTACCAATAGTCAAACGCATTCAATGCAACAAAACCAGCAGCAACAACACCACCAAGTCAATGATGCAAGTGGAAGTTTTGCCATGCAATAGTCGACCGCTAACGCCCTTCTCCCAGCAGCTGAGTGTTGGTGTTGGAACGACATAATAGCAGCAACTGCCAACTCGGCCTATTCATCAGCTGCCAAGAAATAAAATGCAAGCGGCTCAAAAACAACGACGCAACAGCGCGCGGAGATCAATTGTGTAAGTACGAATCGAAACATTCATATCGTAGTCAACTCGCTTAATCTTCATCTTCTAGGTGTAGAGAGTACTACCAGTCGGTAGTTCTGCAAGAGAAGCAAGAAAAACAAGACTACAATCGCAGGAAGACTCCAAAAAATTTCCAACCTGTAAATTAATTGAGTTCAAATATTAAATCTAAATCTTTACGGACAAAAATGAACAAATCAAGGAGAAGAACATCTGCCTCCTGTTTGTATTCAAGGCACCAATTCGCCCCGATGTTGTCAATGAGGTTCATCAATTGATGCGCCGCAACAAGCGTCAAGCTTATGCTGTCAGAGAACTTGCAAGTTAGTAGCTCCGCGTCACAGGCCTCTCAGTATTTATACATTGCTAATGATTGTTTTTCGTCTTCTTCCTATAGGTCACCAAACCTCTGCTGAATCCTGGGGTACTGGTCGTGCTGTTGCCCGTATTCCTCGTGTCCGTGGTGGTGGTACTCATCGCTCCGGTCAGGGTGCTTTCGGTAACATGTGTCGTGGTGGTCGTATGTTTGCCCCAACCAATACTTTCCGCAGGTGGCACCGCAATATCAATGTGAACCAACGTCGCTTCGCCGTTGTTTCAGCTATCGCCGCCTCTGGCGTACCAGCTTTGGTTCAATCCAAGGGACACATCATCGATGGAGTCTCTGAGTTCCCATTGGTTGTTTCCGATGAGGTCTAAAAGTTGCAGAAGACCAAACAAGCTGTTGTCTTCTTGAGACGTATGAAGATCTGGGCTGACATCCAAAAGGTAAGCAATTGAACTTGAGTTATCATCTTTCCGCAACACTTGCATTTATTTGCGGTGACACTATGACCTGTGTTTCTATATATATATTGGATCAACAGGCGTTCCGTTTTAGAGTTTTTCTCGCTCAATCTCGGGGTAGCTTGATCCTACATTGTATCTTATTAAGACCGTGACATGCCATAAGTAACTTACACTTCATCATTTCAGGTGTACAAATCCCAGCGCTTCCGTGCTGGACGTGGTACCATGCGTGACCGTCGTCGCATTGCTCGCCGTGGACCTTTGGTCGTCTATTCCAAGGACGAAGGTCTCCAAAAGGCTTTCCGAAACATCCCCGGCATTGAAACCATGAACGTTGACAAGATGAACCTCTTGAAGTTGGCCCCTGGTGGTCATGTTGGACGCTTTGTCATCTGGACCGAGTCTGCATTCCAACGCCTCAACGAATTGTTCGGCACATGGAAGACTCCATCCACCTTGAAGAAGGGATACAATCTGCCCCGAGTGTTGTTGAACACCAAGAAAAACAACATTGTATTGCCGAAACACCACTTCGCTAATGTCGCCGTTAAAGCCGAGGTTAACCGCTCAAAGATGTTGTCCAAGGCCTTAGCCGAAAGGAAAAAGAAGTTGGCTGCCAAGAAGAAGGCCGCTCCCACTCCCAAGAAGTAAAAATTTACTTCGCTTCTGAATTTTTATAATATAAACAAAAATTATGGATAATTCTTAATATAAAATTTAAAAATATACATATGTATATTTAGTGATATTCTTTTTTTAATTCATACAACAAATTTGAGATCTCTTATTTTTCTGGAGTAGTATGAATAGCACATTAGTTTTCAATTGATTTGTGATAAAATGCAAACTGCAATTTGACAGAAATTTCCAGATATCTATACCTCCCAGATCTTTTTGGGAGGATAGGACATTCCTGGAAGATGAGTCAATCCATATCTATACAGATGGGTCAAAAACAAAAGAAGGGTTTGGTGGAGGTGTGCACTCTAAACGACTGAAATTAAGTCTCTCATTCCGCCTTCCCAATCATTGAAGCGTGTTCCAGGTGGAACTTTTGGCGATAAAAGAAGTCTTGTCCTGGCTTAAAGAAAACGTGATATCAACATCTGATATCCGTATCTTCTCAGATAGTCAGGCCGCTATCAAATCTCTGGATTCTGTCTCTACAAACTCTATAACAGTCCATAACTGTCGATCATCTCTTATGGAGATGGCACAACAGTTTAATATTCACCTTTGCTGGGTGCCGGGCCATAGAGACATTCCAGGTAACTGTAAGGCAGATGAACTCGCTAGGAACGGTACAGTACAGCCCATCCTACCACGTTTGGCACGTACTGGCATACCAATCGCTACTTGTAAACTGTTGCTAATGCAAGACGCTGAGAGGAGGGCAGGCACCAGGTGGAACAACATCACCACGTGTCAAGTCACAAAAAACATCTGGCCAACACTGGCTCTAAAACGTTCACGGTGCTTGCTCTCTCTAAGCAGATCGCATATGAGCTCGACAATAGGTGTCATAACCGGACACTGTCTAATAGGAAAGCACGCCACGAGATTAGGCGTATTCTAAAATGACTTTTGCAGAAGCTGTATGGACGAGGAAGAGGAAGAAACAGTTCTTCATCTTCTCTGCACATGCCCTGCTCTGGCTCGAAAACGCAAGAATTACCTAGGAGAATTCTTCTTTAACGATCTAAATCATATCAGCATAATCAGCCTCTCACGTTTCGTAAGGGACTCAAATTGGTTCCATTGAGCTTAGGAGGAAGCCTCAAGATTCATTCATTCAATGGGCCATTAAACTGGCCTAAGTGTGTCCGTTTCCATCTTGGACAGCCACTATAACCTAACCTAACCATGTATCTGCATTTTATCAATCTTCAAATGTACAAATATTTTTTTAATAGATACATACATTTATTACTAACCAAACTTTGAACAAAATTTTAATAATCCTATAATATAAAAAACAAAGTTTTATTTTATGATTTAAGTTTCTTGCAATATGCAATAAAATAGTTTTTGAAACAATTTTTTTCATTTTCCTATTCACTTACATTAGGTACAATATTACAATTGTTATAAACATAAAAAATAAAATAAGGTTATTTGAAATAACACAACATCAAAAATAATAAATTAAATTACTCTCAACTTTAATCAAAAAATTTGTCAGGCGCATCGCCTAAATTTACTTAAATACACTTTAATTCTTTTTGAGAAAAGTTAATAAAATAAAAGCAATTTAAAGTTATGTCAAAATAAAATCACTTAAATTCCCTTTTGGTTGAACTATATTCGTGTGCATCAATTGAGAAAGCTTGTTGAATAAAAATGCTCTACGGCTTCTTATTTCGAATAGGTAGTCTTGTTTGGCAAGTTTTCCACCGCTCTTTTTATATAAATTGTATAACGAACTATCGGATAAAGATGCACTGGAATCATAGATTCTTTGTTGAAATCGTTTTCATTTTCATTCTCCTCTGCTATAGTAATTATGTGAAAGTTAATTGAATAATTTAAGTAGATTCAAAATATTTTACCTTTAGATTCCAGGTTTTGGTTTTCAATAGACAATGTAGCTAAAGTCAACTGTCCTACGGATACTGGATCTTCTGGTCTGAACAAAAATGCGGCGAGTTTATGAAACTAAATACAAATTTTAAACTTTATGTTGTCATAGAAATTTAGATTAATTTTAATTAGCTTACATTATTTAACTGCACTGGATCGGAATGGTTAATAACTTCAGATATATGCGTTTGTAAGTAGCGCAGTGCTTTGATAGGGTTTATCCTTGATATTTCTTCGTAAAACAGCTTCCTTACTAGATATCGGCAATGGTTCAAAATTTCAGCTCGCGTTGGCCTAAAATAACGTGGAAATGAGAAAAAACAAACCAATTAAGAACTAAGAACCACTTAAATTTAGTTGCAGCTTCCATTGCGACAATTCTCCAAATATAAGGCCTTGCATCCACCTTGGACAATCAAAGTCTTCTTTTATCCTAGACCTTAACTTCAATAGAAAAGGTATTACTGACAACAGATACTTCCGTGCTATCTACGTCTTTTATTTTCACCGGCGGGTCAAAAATAAACGAAAGCGTCTCATTCGCTGTTGTCTAAGAGAATGGATTGCTTCTTAGCACGGGTCTACTATGCGAACAAGCTTCTATTTTCAAGGCAGAGACTCATGCCATATTGGAAGCAGCCAAAACTTCTCTAAAAAAGAAAGGGAAAATACATTATAACAACAAACTAGAGACATTCTCATACGTTCACCAACAAAACTAAAAGTAATGTGGACCCCCGGTCACACAGGAATACAAGGAAACGAATATGCCGACGAAGCAGCTACTGTGGCTCACAAAACACCACTCTACCCACTGCCAGTGCACAACCCAACTAAAACTTGAAACTTTTTTCACGAGAATACCTACTAATTGGCCAGAACGGAAACATAATTTAATAAAAAGCATGATTAAGATATATTTAAGAAACAACTTACCTGTAAAGAGAGAAAAAACGCTTCAAAAAGATTATTTTTAGTATTTTTAAAAGATTGAATTCTGTTCTGGTTAGTTTGAATTTATATTTATTGTCTGCAGTCTAGACTTGTTGTTGATCGCAATCAAAAACATTATATTTTTTTGTTTTCATTTTCGTAGAATTGTCAAAATACTCACCTCGCTGTTAATCTGTCAAAACTGGGTTAAACTCAAATTAGGCCACGTTCGCATTGCAGTTCTATGGTGCGCTTATACTTTCTGCATGATTTTTTTTGTTTTTAGCGAAACTTTTCATAAAAAACACAGAATTTGCATGCCAAAAGCAGGCAAATTTTATTTTTAGCACAGTTTTCACTGAAAAAAAGTTGCATAATTCATTTTTCTCAAAATATTGCAACAATTTTTCAATTTTTGAATTCAACGGATCTCTTTTTTGAACGGCTGAGTTCACCTCACATTGTTTTCCCCCTTACTGTGCATACTGAGCCCAAAAGCCCATAACAACTACATAGAATCTGGATTTTCCCATAAGAAATGCACGGGACAACTAACCCATGCTTATGCTAATGGGCAAAATTTGCTCAATTTAGTTTGTAGGTCAAAAGAGAGCGAACCCATTAAGTCGGGACTCTAGATAATATATTTCCTCTATGTAAAATACCTTAAAGAATATAATTTTCATTCTAATTTTTCGTATTATGTCCTAGTGTAAAATGTACTAGATTGAAAAGTCAAATATAATCAAAATCAATGTTGTAGACTTGGCATCACTTACAAGTCACGAAAAGAATTTTTTCCACAAAAAAATGGCTACTTCAAAACTTCGCAAGTGACGTGTGACCTAAAATTAATTTTTACTGTTTTCATGCATTTTTCCAATTCAATTTTCTTCTTTAATTTAAATCTTTCAAAAAACTCTTAACTCCAAATTAAAACATTACTTTATAATCTTAATCTTAATTAAGGTCACAAAATAATTTAAGAAAAATTCATTCTCAAAATGTCACAGTGCTGGAAAAAAGAATGATTTCCAAATAAAAAATGTGTTTGTTTAGGTTAACATAAATTACAAAAACACACAAAAATTCCAATTCCCAATCTCGGTTTTCGAATTTGAAGAACTCCAATAAAAAGTTCTTGAAATGAAAAATAAACTTATTCAAAAGATGGAAACAAATTCTTCTGATTACTCCGACGGTAAGAGGGGTCGATTTCCTCGATTGCATTGCAAATCCAATTTCAATACAAAAATTGAGGAATTCCAATAAGAAAAAGTTTTATGCGTTTCTTTTCTGTTTTCTTGTGTCATTCGTATAGAAAAACCTTCAGTGAATCTCACTGTCACTGCACACCATTCGTCAGGTGCGGGCGGAGTTGGAGGCGGAAGCAGTGGCGGTGGCAGTATGAGCGTGGAGCTGTGTTTGGTATGCGGCGATCGTGCCTCTGGTCGTCACTACGGAGCCATCAGTTGCGAGGGCTGCAAGGGTTTCTTCAAGCGATCGATTCGCAAACAACTTGGGTACCAGTGCCGCGGGGCAATGAACTGTGAGGTCACCAAACACCATCGGAACCGATGCCAGTTTTGCCGATTGCAGAAATGTTTAGCCAGCGGCATGAGAAGTGATTGTAATTTTCAGTTAAATTAATAGAAATCCAACAGCAAAAACAAAATAAGAGAATAACTCAATTTTGGATTTTATTTAGTTCTTAAGAAAACGAAATGTTTTAAATGTTTCCAGTGAGACTAATGTGGTTTTTCTTTGCTTCTTTTTGTTTTGGTTATATTTCTACAGCCGTCCAACATGAAAGAAAACCGATTTTGGATAAGAAGGAGCCCCAAGCGAGCTCTGGGAATAGTACAAATACCGGCAGTCCGTCTTCGAGCTATCAACGGGGAAAGGCCTACATTCACTCACCCACGTCGGCAGCGGGAGGGCTGAGCGGGTCAGCGGCCGCTGCAGCAGCCTTATCGATTGATAGTAAAGTGACGCCGAGCGTCTTCCCACCTATTCCCAGTTTTAATTTTGCAGATTTAACACAGACTTTAAGTGAGTAAACATTGGAAAATAAAAGGGATCTTATAATCAAACTTAACTTTTTGTTTTTAGTGTTTGCTCAACAACAACAACAGCAGCAGCAGCAACAACAACAACAGCAATCCCAGCAAGTACCTAAAATTGAAAACTATTGTTATTCCCCCGAAGAACCTACCATTGACGAGGACTCAATGGACAATAGTACATTGTGTGCCGCGAGTAATAACAATAACAATAATAACAACAACAATAATAATAACAACAGCAATGCAAGTGTCCTGAACACCCCTGTCTCAGAAAGTCTTCCAACAGCTGCTGCCTCATCAGTGCATCTCATACAAACGTCAATCGATAAGACGATCATTGGAAAGTCTCTGGAACTTCTAAATGCTGTGCAGCTCCACTACGATCGCAGTGGAGGCTCGCAGTTCGATGGTCTCGTAAAGAGTGAAATTGACGATGAAATGGACGACGAGAGTATTGAGAATTGTACTCTCCTGGATGAAGGAATCTTCGATGGACCCCTTCTGCAAGATCAGCAGGTGGCTTTCATCCTGCAAGTACCCTCGCTAGTGTCCACCTATCTCAATAACCACTACGTCTGTGAGAGCAGTAGTCGAATAATTTTTCTAACCGCCTACTGGATGAAAAAAATCATCGCCTTCGATCAGTTGGACGATAAGATCCAGACGAAGCTAATGCGACGGCATTGGCCGCAGTTGTTTGCCTTAGCGCTGGCGCAATGTACAGTTCTGTCCATTGGCACGATCATGAGCACCCTGGTGGCCAATATTCGGCAGCTCTCTGAGGTGGAAAAAATCGAACCCGATAAGATTCGTAAGCTCTGTGAGCACACACTTCGACTGCACGAATTCATCGAGACAGTGAAAACACTTGACATGCACGACTATGAATTCGCCTACCTGCGATTGATACTCGTATTCAATACCGACGGAGCTGTCAATATCAAAGACATAAATGGCCGAAATTACATTAAACGAGTGCAGCTCCATGCAATGATGGGACTACGCAATTATCTCACCGAGACCATCCCCCTGCAGGATGAAATGGAAGAGCGATTCAATAGTATCATCCTGCGCCTCATGCCACTGTGTGCCTTGGAAGCTGATGTTGTCGAAGAATTATTCTTTGCCAATCTAATTGGACAAATTCAGATTGAAAATATGATACCTTACGTACTTAAGTTGTGTAGCAACGGAGTTTGAGAAAAAATTAAATTTTGTTTCTTTACAAAAAAAAAAGAAAAAGGCAATGCAATAAATTTAGACTAAAGTAAAGATATTTATACAAACAAACAAATTAAAAAGAAAATTGGTTTTGTTATAAACAAATTCCTTTTTTCTTTGTAAAAATGCAAATTTTAAAATATGCATTATCCCAAAAGGGTAGAAAACCCACAATATATATATATATATATTAATTTGTTTAAGATAAATAAATATACGGACTGAGTAGATTTTATTATTAAGTTTAAATATAAATAAATTTATATATTATATAAAAAGAAATTGTAACTAGAATAGAAAACAAAAGAAGATATTTTAGAAGAATACAAAAGAAAATATATACATAGGTTACATATTTTGAAAAAGAAGAACAAAAGAACAATTGTAAGACTTTTTTTATATTTTTAGTTTTTATTTTTAATTTAAATATTACTGTTAAACATTTGTGTTTGTAATTTCGTCACTATTATATAGAAAGTTATATAAATATATATATACATAAATTAAGAAAATAGAAATGATCAAATAATAAACTATTGAATTTAAGAACTAATATTCTTTTTAATTGTGGGCTTAAAACCCGACTGAAAAGTTTAGTTAGCTTAGGCAGTCCAAAGATAGTTTATTTTTTTTTTAAATTGAGTCGAATTGTTTTTTTTTTACACGTTTTTTATTCGACTTTTTTTCTACAATTTCGAATTGGGCCTTCTTCCCTCAGAATATTATTCTAACAAACAATTGTTTTTCACCAAGTATTCAATTAACAAGTTCTATTGGATTCTTTTCAATCCACATAATATAAGATGGAAAAAGGCCTACTCTATATTTCCTTTAGAAAGTGAAATTTTGCGAGAACATTTATTACTTTGTGTTCTCAAAACTTTGGGGCTTGGGAAGTAAGTTTTTATTTTAGAAATCTTGAGTGTAATATATAGAACATAGTCTCCGTTTTACATGTTCGGAAAAGGAACATTTTCATGTCGGATCGAAATATGTATATTTTTCTGCATAATTTTGTTCAACATTTTGAATTTCATCAGTAATCCCAAAATGATAAAACGCTTATTGCTTGTAATTTAAACCGAGATTTAGAAATTTGTTTTATTGATTTTATTTGCTCCTTAGGCCTTTGTCAAGTTAATTCTATTACTAATTGTTTAATGAAAATATTAGATCTTGTTTTTATTTGCTCTGATGAATTTAACGTTAGTGTTATTGAAGCTCCATTTTCTTTACTTAATAATTCTCTTCACCATAAAGAAATTGTTATTACTATTGTTATGTACAACTACCAACAAATCGAAGCCAATTCTTATGTAAATTCATTTAATTTTTCTAAAACTAACTTCATTGAACTAGAAAATTTCTTTTCTGGCATTGATTGGAATATTGAACTAAATTTTTTTGACAGGTCGCGATTATAATCGTTTTACAGAAATTTTGTTTATGGGCTTTAATCAATTTGTCCCGCGTGTACAAAAACGGAAATCTTTGAAACCTTTATGGTATAACAAAAGGCTTTTACACCTTAAAAATATTAAAAATAAAGCATTAGCGAAATTTAAAATAACAGGATACCACACTGATTATATGGTTTTTAGTAACCTTAGACGAGATTTTTCAGTATTAAATAAGTTTCTCTACAGAAATTACATTGTGAATATTGAAAACAACATAAAAAATAATAGTAAATCGTTTTGGTCTTTCATAAACTCCAAAAGAAAGTCATCTGGGATTCCTCAAAATGTTAGTTATAAAGGAGTCAATTCGTCAAATGTTGATACTCATTTGGAACTTTTTGCTAACTTTTTTGAGTCTGTTTACTGCTCCCCAATTAACACTTTTGTTTCAAACTTGGAAGAAAAAGTTGACATTGGTTCAATGGAATTGACTTTCGATGAGGTTTCAGTAGCGCTTCACGCCCTTAAAATAAATAATAGTTGCGGTGCCGATGGAATACCATCAAGCATTTTGAAAAATTGTAGTGATTCTCTTTGTTTGCCTCTGTTGAAATTGTTCAACAACTCATTGTCCATGGGGTTCTTTTTACCAGAATGGAAAGAATCATTTCTTGTTCCTATATTCAAGGCAGGTTCTAAAAATCTAGTAGAAAATTATAGAGGAATCTGCAAGCTCTCAGCCATCCCCAAACTTTTCGAAAGTTTGGTTAAAGATAAAATAGAATTTATGATAAAGGAATGCTTATCTGAGTCACAACATGGCTTCGTATCAGGTCGGTCTACTGTGACTAATTTGGCTGTTTTCTCTTCATATGTCCTAAATGCAATGGAGAATAAATGTCAAGTAGATGCTATTTGCACCGACTTTAGTAAAGCTTTTGATTCGGTAGATCATATTATTTTACTGAAAAAGCTTCAATATTTTGGTTTTCATTCTGAGATGCTTCAATGGATCTCTTCGTATTTAGAAACCAGAACTCAACGAGTAATTATTGACCACAAAGTTTCGAGAAGTATAAAATGTACCTCTGGCGTTCCGCAAGGGAGTCATCTTGGCCCTTCACTTTTCCTAATTTATATTAATGATATAGTTGACATAATACAAAATTGTAATTATCTGCTATATGCTGATGATTTAAAATTGTACTTTAAAATTAAAACCATCGATGATTGTGTAAGAGTTCAACAAGATTTGGACCATATTTCTACGTGGTGTTCTTTGAATAGTTTGAAACTTAATATTGGAAAATGTAAAGCTATATCATTTTCCAAATCTGCATTAGCTCTTAATTTTCCAAATAAAATCGAATCGAATCTTTTGACTAAAGTGAACAATATCAAAGATCTAGGCGTTATTTTTGATAATACTTTTTCTCCAAAAAAGCATACAGATTTCATTGTGGCTAAGGCGAACACCCTAGTTGGTTTCATTAAAAGGAATAGTAAGGATTTTAAGGATCCTTACGTTTTACTAACCCTTTATACCTCACTAGTTAGGTCAACAATCGAATATGCTGATGTGATTTGGAACCCATGCTATAGAGTTCATTCTGATAGAATTGAACAGGTCCAAAGGCGGTTTATTAAATTTGTGTTTCGTAAAATGCGTTGGAATTTTAGTCCAGACTATAAAGCTAGGTGCCAATTGCTCGGGATAAAATCCCTAGAATCTAGAAGAAAAATTCATGATGTAATGTTTGTGAGAGATATACTTTGCTATCGTATAAAAAGTCCGTTTTTGCTTTCTCAGATTTCCATTTATGTACCATCTAGACAGTTAAGAACAAGTTGTTTCCTTTTTGAAAAACTGCATAGAACAAATTATGGAAAAAATGAACCAATATCACGAGCAATTTCCTTGTTCAATGAAGTATGTGTTATTTTTGATTTTCATTTATCTCGAGATAAATTTAAAACTGAATTATTGTATAAATTTATATTTTAAATAAATAAGTAAAAAAATGTTTGTAATTGCATCTGTTAAGCAAATCGCTTGTAGATAAATAAATAAATAAAATAAAAATAATCGGTTTTGGTGGTTATGGGTTAACAATTCACATCTTTGTAACATTTTTTATTCGCCTCACTAGACTTTTTCTTGCTAAAAGTTTTGCTTTCAATCTTCTCACGCTTAAAAAAAACACTACCCACTACCATCATTAATATCTTAGTGTCACTAAAAGAGGGTTACTCTTTATATTTTTCGCCTATTGGCTTTCTTGTTTTTCCACGTGTTTCCACAAATTTGGAATACATTTTTCCGACTCGGCGGCGTGAAAGACCATGACTTTAACTTCTTTTGGATTGGAAAAATCGTTGTCGATGAAATTTATTATCTTTTTTTTTTAACGATAAAGAGTTAACTGGTTTGCGTTTTCATGGCAAAGAGTGATTCGACATCTTTTATTGGTTTCCACCATTGTAATTTCGGAAAAATGTACCATACTTAATTGACCCCTTCACGTTCCTCAAGTGGTGTGATGGCCACATGCCCGGGTATGGCAAAGAAACAAGCGATCATTTGGTTTATCTTTAAATACCTATACAGTGACGGTTGTTTATTTTTATTTTTAGACATTGGTGTTTTTTCTTTTAGCATTTGAGAACCCGTGGCGTGTTGGTTGGTGGGTGCGATGGACTGTCATGCCAGAGGTCTTGGGTTCAAACCCTGCCTGTACCACCTAACGTGTACTGCCTCTTGCTACGAATTGACAAATCCTCCAAGAGTAATTTGGTTATGAAAAGTGCTTTCTCAAAATTCGTTCGGATTCGCCTTTAAACTGTAAGCCCCCTTCATCCCTTACAGCATTACTCGCTCACAGGAAAGGTTGTTGAGAGTTGTAAGTCACTAGGCCCTAGTTCTCAAAGGACTGTTGCGTCACCTAATTTATATTTTGTTATTTGAGAATTTCCTTACACCTTTTTTATTTTTTTGAGAGAGCGTTAAAATATGTAAATTTCAACTTAAATACACATTTCTCATGCCATTTATTTATAAAATTTTCCTGAGCTATAATTTATTCGAGCGAAATTAAGATAGTCAGTCCTATCATGAATTCCATCGTAATCGGAAATTTTTACGAATCCCGAAAAACTGTATCATGAAATCCGTTCGTAATGCAAAATTGTATGAGATTTTCCACTACGAACGGATTTCATGATACAATTTTTCGGAATTCGTAAAAATTTCCGATTACGATGGAATTCATGATAGGGCTGAGTATTTCATCTTTGTATATATATTTGAAATATATATTTCATATTTCCCTAAAACTCAGCGTAACTTATTAAAATAAAATGCACGACTGGGTCGCACGAACTTGGTCCTGTATGCAAAGAGTCTGTTTAAAAAAGTACCTATATAAGATTTAAAAATATACCTGTAAAATAAGTTTGTCTTCAAAGATATAAATGCCATTTGATTTGTCAAAAAACGTGTGATTCATCCCAAGACACAACTCATTTCTAGGACAACTCATCCCGGAAATGAAAAATACTTGTAAGCATACTTAACCAAAACAATTGTTTGTGTATTCAACTAGTTCGTTCAAAGCTTTTTCCTTTGGATAGCTTTATTTTAATTTCACATTGGGAAAACCAGGATGGAAAATAAATTGGGCAGGTTCAGGCAACATAAGGGGCTTGAAAGTAAGGCAACTTTCTAGTATCTGATTGGCCAGCTGCCAAAAATTTGCCTTCCAATTAAGGCAACTTCATTGGAAAGTTGACTGGAAAAATAGTCAAGAAAAATCTCCCTAACTATCAAGTCAAGTCAACTTATGTCATGTCAACTTATGTACATGTTTTTTAATTCAACTAAAAGCTGAACTTTATTACTCAATGATTTATTTGTTTTCTGCACAACTTCATTTAATGCTTTCTGTAAAAAGGTTCCTTGTAAATTTGGAAAAGAAATAAGTAATATTCCTTTAAAATACAAATCATGATGGACTTGTAGCTTGCCTGAGGAGTGTTTTGTATAAAATAATGATTTTGGTAGTTTTTGTACTATGAACTTGAAGTAGAGGTTTGTGAAGTAAAGTACATTAAATATATCATATTCGTTAATCCGATGCAGTGGCGCTACACGGCCATCGTTGGTATTTACAATAGTTATAGTTATAAAAATAAATACAAATACTAATTAAAAAAAAAACTATTTTAAGATTCAAAATTCTACCTGAAAAATAAGTTTGTCTTCAAAAATTTAAATGCTATTTTATAAATAAAAACAACCCTTGATTTTTCAATTTTTTTTTTTGAAAATCGTTAGAGCGGTTTTTTTTAAATTAATTTTTTATATATACAAAAGTTTTCAATTTTTTTTTTTTAAATTAATTTTTTATATATACAAAAGTTTTCAATTTTGTTCTAAAAATATTTTTGGTATGCGGTTGTTTAGTGATTGTAAATATATGCTCTGCATTTGAATTTCGTAAAAAAATGTTGACCCGTTTTTGAGATATAGAATTTTGAAAAAAAAAATTCAATATTTTTTTAAAAATCCAAACAAAAAAAAATTCACTTTTGATAATCAAGTATTGTTAAGGTAATATAAGAGCTTATTCAAAAAAAAATTATTGAAATCAGTTCATAACTTGCGGAGAAAATTAAAAAAACAAAATAACGGTTCTATGAGCGGTACCTTTCCTGAGCGATACAAAAATATGTTTTTCTTATTAAAAGAAGCCAAGCTAAAAAATAAAATTTTAGAGAAAATTAAAAAAAAATCTATCGGTTTGTTTTTTGACCAAAAAAATTTATGGGGGCCACTGTTAGTTTTGATCTTAAAAAAAAAATGAAAAAAAACACATAACGCGAATCTGCTCAAAACCTTAACTTCCAAGTTTGAACTCAATCGACCCAATGGTTTAGGCTGTAGGAGTGTATGAGCGTGGACAGGCAGACAAAACAGACCGGACGGAATCGCAGGACCCACTTTTTCGACTTCTCTACCATCGTAATATCATGTTTGATTAAAATCTCGAGTTTGAAATTTTGCACGAATGCAAAACTTGCCATATATGTACATATTATGTAATTCCTATATGTCGCAAGTAAAAATGCAAAATAAGAAACCTCTTACTTTTCAGAACTCTTATCAAGAGAAATGTTTCCATTTGAAGAGAATTAGAAAGGGAATTGAAATTCCCTTCTTTCTTTGTATAAAATGGATGTTATTGACAATCTTATTTTTTAATTAAGGAAGGATTTAGAATTTTAAGCATAGAGGAAATATATTATCTAGAGTCCCGACTTAATGGGTTTGCTCTCTTTTTGCCTACAAACTAAATTGAGAGAATTTTGCCCATTAGCATAAGCATGTGTTAGTTGTCCTGTGCATTTCTTATGGGAAAATCCAGATTCTATGTAGTTGTTACGGGCTTTTAAGAGAGTTACCTCAAATAAAATTTGAGGGTGTTTTAGGCAAGACGGGTACCAGTCGGGACTCTAGATAATATATTTCCTCTATGATTTTAAGAAGGACCAAAAAAGTCCAAAGTTTTCCTAAGTGCGCAGTCTTTAAAAAATGTAGTTGTATTTTTTATACCGCTAGTATTTTTAAAAATCCACCAACAAGGTGTATTCTCCTTAGCATAATAGACGTGGCTATATGCATTTGATTTAACAGAAAAATAATATAAAAAGTAGATGAAAACCACTATCTATGTAGAAAAATCTTGTACTTAAGGCATTGAAATATAGCAATTGTCTTTCAGAACAACAATACGAGTATAATAAAAAAAAGCATAATTTTAGTTCGTTTAATTTTTCGAATTTATTTCGTTTAATTTTCAAATTAAAGTTTTATCGCCGCCTTGACTCGTTCACGCCACTCCTTGAGCGCTGGTGTAAGATCCTTTGGAGTCAATTTCATTCGCAAGAATGTGCTATAAACTCCAATATCGGCCACAGACAATCGACTGCCACCAAAGAATTGCTCCTTTTGTAATCGATTGTTAAGTGTACGAATAACATCGGCTTTTGATTTGGCCGTACTGCATCGCAGGAGTTCATAGCAGATGTCCAGCACAAGATCGATTTCATTGCACAACGGTGTCTGTTCGTAGCGATATTCTGCCGGTCCAACACGTCCCAAATAGCGAATGATGTTTACTTCACCGTAGATGGGAACGTACATGGTAGGTGACATAATCATTTCAGTGTGCTCACCTTAAAAAAAAAAAACAAGATTCATTTTCAAGCCTTAACAACAATCAAACATTGTAGTCTAACAATTTGTCCAAATGAGCGTGATTTTAATGCCACGCTTTGATGGATCACTTTCACTGCTGGCTGAAAGCTTTTTCTGAAATTCAAGCGCTTCATTGCTGATGTTCGATATTGAGGAGTGGGCGAATACTTTCACGTCGATATTGAAAGTGCCCTTCCAGGCGTTTTTGAGCGCTAACAGGGAGTAAGGTATGAAAGTTGGCTGAGAGTTGATGACGATATCATGGAGAGGATCCTAAAAAAACAATAAGTAATTCTCAAAAATAAAGAACGGCATAGAAGTTTTTGTATGAACTTACTTCAACAATGAGTTCATCCTTCTGGACTTTTGTCTGCTGGGTGTGCTTAATTCCTTTTTGGCACAAACCCAACTGTGATCGTATTCCCGCCAGTTGGGATTTTAGTTCATTTAACTGCTGAAGAACTTTTTCTTGTCGCTTTTCGATTGCAGACGTATTCGTTGAACCCTGCAAAAAGAATGTGTAGAGTTCTTTAGAGATAAGTACATCACAAGTATTCCAATGACATTAGCTTGAAAATTATGGAACGTTATAATATGAAGCAGATATGAAACGAGTTCTCGAGGTGCACCACGCCACACGTGGGAATAAAAGAAACCTGTTGCCACAGGGAAGTGCATTTATATATATATTTATACTATAAAATAAAAAGCAAACGACACACATATTACTTATGCAGTTGTTATTTCTATAAATGAATAATTTTAATTATTGTTACAGGTACAAAATAATGTGATTAAAATTTAGTATATGTACATTTTGATTGTTTTAATCGAAAATTAAGAATTAACCTTGAGAAATTGTTGAATTTGTCGTTCTACGGCATCGAGAAGAACACATTTCTTATTACCCGTCATTGTGGCAGAGGCAGACGTCGTCGGCGACGACGTAAAGGACGATTGAGTTGATGATGTGGTTTTCAATTTATTTCTACTTTCACTTACATCTGCAGCTGCAGCTGGTCCAGGTCCTGATCCGTTGCAATTTGTCGTCGTCGTCGTCGAATTCGGCTGCTCATCTCCGAGGGCATTACTCCTCAGAGGGTACATACAGGTCGGTAATTGGATATCGAATTTGGGTAAAAGGGTTTTCAATTCATACATTTTGTTAGATACTTTTTATTTAAATGTTATTAACGGTAACAAATGTTCTTATTTTTAATTTATTAGAACAAAATCAAGCACACACGCGAGGGTAGTTTTCGTTTTTAATTTTTTGTATTTAAGAACTAACCTTCGTAATTTTATGGTAATTTTCGTCGTCGTTTTCTTTAGATGAGTGACGTGACGAAGTTGCGTGCATTTTTGTGTAGGGTGTTGAAAAGTGACAGATGACAGTTCTGTGGAATTTGACGTTTTTTGTCAGCAGTAGACAGTAGTAGAATTATTTTTGAAAAAGTACTATAGTAAAAAGTATATAAAATGTAGTAGCATATTTTTTTAAAAATTGGATACTGTAAAAATCTGGTACTAAGAAAAAAGAAAAATAGTTTAAACTTACACCAAAATACTACAGTCTTATTTAATAGAATTCACTTAACAGATGAATAGTTATACAGTGCATAAGGATTTATGTAGGCTCTATGTAACGTTGCGAAAATTCCCATTTATAAAAAATTCGGGGCGACGCGACGTTCCATTACCGCGGCACGAATTTCCTTCTGATTTTTTTACAGTTAGGTAGAGGTCTCAATAGAACATGTTTTAAATATTAAGGCGAGGAAACACCTATAAGTCATAAAAAAAACATTTTCTTTTTCGGACTTAGCCCTACTTTTTTGTATTTCGTTTTCGAGCCTAAAACAAGTTTTTTCTGAATTGATAGTAAGGCGTTCTAACAGATAGGTATGTAAGGGGGGGGCATGCTGCCCTGCAACCGCCCTGCTTGGATCACTATACGATTTGGGGTGGGTGCAAGTTTTGGTATATGCAAAGTACTTTTTGCATTTGAGAAATTTCCAACAAAAATCCGAGATCCCACATAACAATAATCTGACGGCAATAAACTTTTATTGCGTGGGACGCGTCTACCTCACAAAAGCTGACATGTAGAAACAAATCTAGTACATTTAATTATTCTAATCAAATTTGACTCATCACTCGAGTGTTTACCAGATTAGATAAGCTAAACAAAAACAAATTCTTGAGTTTTTGAAGTCGTGTCACTGCACCGTGTTTTGTGTTGTTTCTTCAGTTCCGAATAATATTTTTCTTTCCTCAAAACTTCTATTAAAGAAATGACTGAAACCGATACTAATTCGCATTTAAAAACCAAAGGAACCCGAGCCCTGATATTAGTTGGTGGCTATGGAACCAGATTGAGGCCTTTAACCCTAAGCATTCCAAAACCTTTAGTAGAATTTGCCAATAAGCCGATTCTCTTGCATCAACTTGAGGCTCTGATAAATGCGGGTGTATCAGAGGTCATATTGGCCGTGTCATATCGTGCTGACCAAATGGAATGTGAACTGAGGAAGGAAGCTGAAAAATTGGGTATAAATCTGAAATTTTCACACGAAACAGAACCTTTGGGTACTGCCGGCCCATTGGCTCTGGCAAAGGATGCCCTCAGCGCAAGTGATGATCCATTTTTCGTGTTGAACTCCGATGTTATATGTGATTTTCCATTTAAGCAACTTGAAACATTTCATCGTGCTCACGGTAAAGAAGGAACAATCGTTGTCACAAAAGTAGAGGAACCTTCAAAGTATGGAGTTGTGTTGTATGATGAAACATGCCGCATAAATAGTTTCATTGAAAAACCTCAAGAATTCGTGAGCAATAAAATTAACGCCGGAATTTACATATTCAATCCATCGATCCTAAATAGAATAGAAATCAAGCCAACGTCAATCGAGAAAGAAGTCTTCCCGGTTATGGCAGCCGAAAGTCAACTATATGCCATGGAGCTTGCTGGCTTTTGGATGGACATCGGCCAACCCAAAGACTTCCTGTCCGGGATGTGCTTGTTTTTGGCTTCGTTACGTCAGAAACAGCCATCAGCACTTTATACGGGATCATCGATAGTTGGCAATGTTCTAATTGATCCATCTGCGAAAATTGGATCAGGATGTCGCATTGGACCGAATGTCACAATAGGACCCGACGTAGAAATCGAAGATGGCGTGTGCATTAAGCGATCAACAATTCTGAAAGGTGCAATAGTAAAGTCGCATTCTTGGCTGGATTCGTGCATTGTAGGTTGGCGATCAATCGTTGGGAAATGGGTTCGTTTGGAGGGAACTACTGTTCTGGGTGAAGATGTGATTGTTAAGGATGAAATCTACATAAATGGTGGCCAGGTCTTGCCACACAAAAGTATAGCTTTAAGTGTTCCAGAACCCCAAATTATAATGTAAACCTTTTAAACACAATCGGTGGCCGTATTCATATTCATATTAAAGACATATTTCGACATTTATTTTAAAATCTATGGTTTTTTGTTTTAATTACTTTAGATGGAGTGGAAGTCATTTACGCTCTTAAACAATTAAGTGTGTTGCATTAAAAATGATTATCGAGTTCCTTCCTCGAATGGAGTAGGTCTAATTGATTTGTTATCTATGTACATGAGAATTTTCTTTAAAAGCACTTTTGAATTATTTATCTGTTATCTTTTCCTTTGCTATATATTTTCATTTCGTTCTTATCACGGGTCAATAAAAGTTACAAAGCGAACTTGCCAACAAAAACATTTGTCATGAAAAGATGGTACCTTTGGGTAAGACAAGATTAGATCAAGTTTATTTAGCTTAAATTTGCTATTTTTGACATCTGGTCTCGAATTCTGTGTCAATATTTAAGAAGCGATAAAAGATAAGATACTTTTTTCTCATTCGTAGAACAGATCTTCTCCATGACCACATTAGTCTTTTATTTTACAAAACATTTTAGATATATTGCTTTTTCTGCATTTTGAAGATCGACTGATATAGAGCAGATATCACCGCCATCCAGGAAATGCAATAGGATGGGGCGGGCAAAAAGAGGATGAAAAGGCAAAACAGGTAGATTCTGGGAGAAGATACATCGTCGAACGGCACAATCGCAAGAGATCGCCAAATCCTTCTCCGACCGAGTCACAAGTAACCTCTCTCGAAGTTCTCTGCCGCCAACAGAATGTGTCCAGCACCAGTGGCAACAATGCCAAGATGCAATCAGAGAAGCCGCCTCTGACGTGTTGGGTTTGAAGCAGACACCAACAAGAAACCCCTGGTTTGATGAGGAATGTCGGCAGGCAAATACAGCCACACAAGAGGCACGCAAAGGGGCACTGCATAGAAGAACGAGAGCTGCTCACGAGCTCTATGAGCAGAAGAGAAGAGAGGAACACCGACTTCTCAGAAGGAAAAAGAGGGATCATGAGAAGCTGAAACGAAATTCAAAAGTACATAAACCTCGAACCAAAGGCTGCAAATACGAAATTGGCAACATCATAGTGGAACCGCAGTCAGTGCTGAGGATATGGAAGGACCACTTCTGCAGACTGTGTAACGGAAATGACGAACTAAATTCCGCTGTCAGGAAGGGTGATTGATTCAATATAGACGACGGAAGACAACAGCCCCGTCTTACCGACTTAGTCGACGTAAAGATTGTCTGAAGTCTAAAAAAACCGCTGGAGCAGATGGTTTGAATGCCGAACTGGTAAAAAGCAGCTGGAGATACTTTGGTTAGGAGCATGCACCAACTTATCTGTAAAATACCTATATTCGGAAAAAGCATGTCCGTTGAAGGGAATGTTTGCCCGATACTCATCAGTGAGCGCTCAATGTCAGATTGACGGAGGCAGAATCGTTTTGTGGAACAAGAATCTCCGTACAAACATAATTATTCTGTAAAAAACATATGTTGTCAATTGTAGTTTTTGATGTGAATTTATTATTTTTTTCTATTGATAATTCTTTGTTACTTTTGGAAAAAAAACTATTTAAATGGATAACAAACAAGAACAAGTTTTGCGTCAAATTTTAAGTAGTTCATCAGATAAAATAAGAAATAAAAAAAGGAATGAGGAGCATGAAAAGATTTTGATGGAACTCCTAAAATTAAAATTATTTAAATTACGCGCCACACCAGACAAATGACAACTGAACAGCTGTTTTGGGTGAGCAAGCAAATTGAGAAATGAATCCATGAATTTTTGTCTCAGAGATCTCCGCAAAAAATCTCAGTGCTCAGCTGAGATTTTTTGTCTCACTTAAAAAAATAGTTGAGCGCTCGGAGCGCTCAGTTGATGGTACACGCCTATTGACTATAAAACATTCATAAGGCAAGCTAAAAGTCCATCAAGATTTGTATTTTGTAGTGTAAAGAAATATTACTTATTTCTTTTCCAAATTGACAAGGAACCTTTTTACACAAAACATTAAATGAAGCTGTGCAGAAAATAAATAAATCATAGCACAACAAAGTTCAGCTTTCAGTTGAAGGAAAAGGCATAATCAACTGTCATTTTGACAGAAGTAGAATTGACTTGATAGTTTAGAGAGATTTTTCTTGAATAACTTTCCAGTTAGCTTTCCAATGAAGTTGCCTTAATTTGAAGGCAAATTTTTTACAGCTGGCCAATCAGATACTAGAAACTTGCCTTACTTTCGAGACACTTATGTCACCTAAACCTGCCCATTGACATAATCGGAAGAACTCAGCGGGATGTCAATGAGGCTCTTGTAAGTATTGAGGCAAAGGCGGCAACGATGGGCTTAGTGGTTAATGAGAGCAAAATAGGGAAAGGACCTACAACACCGAAATGTCGATCAAAACGACAACATCAATAGACGCAATTTTGAGGTAGAAGAATAACTCTTGGTAACCGCTGTTCTTTTGGGCTAACAAAGCAATTGAGTAGTAAAGCCCTCTATAGAGCGACCAAAGTGTCACTATATAAGATCCTCATCATCCTCGTCCTGCTACGCGGTGCAGAGAAAAGTTATTCGCGTGATCTACGGTCCCGCACGTATAGAAGGTGATTGGGGGAGAAGATTTGACGACAGGCTTTATAGCGACGTAGGCTTAGCCAGAAGGATACAAGTCCAACGACTAAAATGACTGATGGGTTACGTAGCATGGAAATGCTCCGGCCCGGAAAGTCTTCGAATCGTCGCTCACAGGACAGCGCAGTAGAGGAAAGTGACCTAACTCAACTTGGAGTGCGCAACTGGAGATATCTAGATATGAGCTAGGTGGAGAAGTTTGTTGGGTTCACACAAGACTGTAGCGCCACCATAACTTATTAACTTGAAAGGACTCTAGAATAAACAGAAGCGAAAATCAAAGCAAATGAACAGACCTTCTAGCACAGATAATAATTTTATACAGATGTCTCACCCTTATGGCGAGAAATGATATATGAAACTGAAATCAACCAAAAAAAGAGCTTTTTCAAAAAGCTTTAACTCGTCTTCTTTCCTATGAATGAAAACTAAGGCAAAGAAAAAACTGAAATCATTTTTGTATGTTCTTTTCCTCTCATAATCCTAATGCACAGATACACATAATACACCACGATCATTCTTCACAAACCAAAACTCGTTTTATTTTGGTTTTTTTGTGGTGTGGTTGGTGGTGATGCGTTGAAAACAAGTGCAGGAGAGTTGATCGCTTGTCGACGACGAGAAAAAAAAATATTTACAGTTGTCTTTGGAAATAGAAACAAAGCAAGGACAAGGTTGTCTCCATGGCTCGAGTTCGTATAATCGGATATGTAAATGCTAGCTGCGTGCATTCATGTGGATTTTTTTTTTATAAATTCATCTTTTTCTTCAATTTTCTAAAATCTCCACGAATACATTTTTCAGTTTTATATCTTTTTAAACGTAATGAATGTTGTTGACTGGTGTCAATTGGATGATGAGGTACCCATGTACAATGCACAATGTATGTACCTCATTGTACATAATGAGTCAACAATTAAAATAATATTTTTAACTTCCCATAGGAAGTTATTGTAATGGGTCCGATTTGTCAAATTGAAAATTTTGACATTTCTCGACGTTTCAAGGTCCCTAGAGTCGAAATAAAAGATTTTTAGAAAGATGTCTATGCGTGCGTGTGTACGTACGCTCGTACGTCCGTATGTCCGTACGTCCGTACGTTCGCGTCGTTTTTTTCGTTGTCCATAGCTCAAGAACCAGAAGAGATATCGACTTCAAATAAATTTTGTTATACAGATAATAAGGCAGAAAGATGCAGAAAGGGCTCTGAAGAAAATTGCATTTACCATAGCAATTTGAAAAAAGGTGAAAATTTTGGTTAAACCTAAATATATCATTCACCAATGACGCTAGAGACTTGAATTAAATTTTTATTATATATTGTAACGTGATACAAAATAATTATATTTTTGGAAAAAATCCAATTAACGGTTTTTTTTGTAAATCAAAAAAACTGAAAAAAAAAATTTGTCACCTCGAAAATCTTACGACTAAAATATGATTTCATCTCCAAAACAATTTTGTGCAACGAAGAATAATGTTTTTGACATGTGATAAAATTTTGAGAAAATCTAATTGACAGTTTTTTTTATAAAAAATAAAAATCTAAAAAAAAAACATTACTCAAAGTTTATAAAAAATAAAAACTTCAAAGAAAATTTAACAAAAGTTAGTAAAAATTGATTTTCGACTGAAATATCTTTTCAAAAATTTGGGATTACGGCTTCGAACTAATTTTATCGTATAAGAAATATTGTTTTCAACATTGGGAAAAAATTTGAGAAAAATCGAATTGACAGTTTTTTTACAAAAAATAAAAACTTCAAAGAAAATTTAACAAAAGTAAAAATTGATTTTCGACTGAAATATCTTTTCAAAAATTTGGGATTACGGCTTCGAACTAATTTTATCGTATAAGAAATATTGTTTTCAACATTGGGAAAAAAATTTGAGAAAAATCGAATTGACAGTTTTTTTACAAAAAAATAAAAACTTCAAAGAAAATTTAACAAAAGTTAGTAAAAATTGATTTTCGACTGAAATATCTTTTCAAAAATTTGGGATTACGGCTTCGAACTAATTTTATCGTATAAGAAATATTGTTTTCAACATTGGGAAAAAATTTAAGAAAAATCGAATTGACAGTTTTTTACAAAAAATAAAAACTTCAAAGAAAATTTAACAAAAGTTAGTAAAAATCGATTTTCGGCTCAATTATCTTTTCAAAAATTTGAGATAATGGCTTCTAACTAATTTTAACTTATAAGAAATATTGTTTTCAACATTCGATAAAATTTTGAGAAAAAATCGAATTGACAGTTTTTTTTTACAAAAAATAAAAACCTAAAAAAAAAACAATACTAAAACTTGGTAAAAATTTACTTTCGACTCAAATAGCTTTCCAAAAATTAAAAATATTGGCTTCAAACTTATTTTATTTCACAGAAAATATTGTTTTCGATATTCTGTAATTTTTTTATAAAAATCCAACAGTCCGTTTTTTCATAAAAAAATAAAATCTACAAAAAATAGTACTCAAAGTTGGTAAAATTTGATACATAGACAAACTTTTAAACAAGACAAATCGACAGACGGGATGGGAAGTTATCAGTGTGGGTCGCATCCCAGCCTCTTTTTTTTCTAGTTTGCAAGGGGGTTACACACCTCGGTGTGGCATACACCCAACCTCGCACCTACCCCAAATTGCATAATTGCAAGCAAGGGGTTGCTGGGTAGTAGATTTTTTTTATGAAAAAATGGACTGTTGGATTCTTATACAAAAATTATTGAATATCGAAAACAATATTTTCTGTGAGATAAAATTAGTTTGAAGCCAATATTTTTAATTTTTGTAAACATATTTGAGTCGAAAGTAAATTTTTACTAAGTTTTAGTAGATAATGTTTTTATATTTTGTAAGGAAAATGTTAACTTGATTTTTCTCAAAATTCTTGAGCTATGGACGACGTACGTACACAGCCACGCACAGCACGCACAGACATCTTTCTAAAAATCTTTTATTTCGACTCTAGGGACCTTGAAACGTCGAGAAATGTCAAAATTTTCAATTCGACAAATCGGACCCATTACAATAACTTCCTATGGGAAGTTAAAAATAGAAAACACAGAAACCAAGTCATGTGCACATTCACTTGTCCCTACTTGCCCACACAATTTTCATATATCAATACACAAGCAACTTCTTCTATTCTCCTTACCGGACACCTAACAATCTAACATTCACAAAAAAATAAACAAAAATGATCAACTCTTTCTTCTTCTACGCACCAAACGCGCATAAAAAAACAAGATACAGACATAACTTACATCAACTCCCATATACTTCCTTGTAAAAAATAGGGTTGTTGTTGTTTACATTTGTTTCCAATGGACCGAACTTTGTTTTTGTATTCATTGGCAAACAAAATGACAAAAGAGAAGAGAAAAAAAAAGAAAAAGAAAATATGCAAGGCAAAAAGAGCTTTTTCAGCTTTATTTTTAAAAGCTCTTGCCTGTTAAGGCTTGTCTGTTAAGGGAAAAAAATGTTTCATTTTTTCCTGCAGGGATGAGACATCTGTATAAAATTATTATCTGTGCTTCTAGTTTTTAACAAGCTGCTGCAAAACGTGAATTAATAAAAAGATTATGGAATCGTTTTCAGTCTTTTGTTTTTATTCTAAGACAAAGCAAAAATAATTCTTATACATCAGCGGTGCCTCTTCGTCAGATATAAAATTTCGTTCTGGTTTAACCGAACCAAATGGATTAACAGTTGGTGGTATGACAATATCCAAACGCCTTGTTGATTCTTCAATAAAACGTGACAAATCCAATGGTGCTTCATGTTGAGTATATGAAGTTATTACTACGGGACATTTTTTCTCAACAACTGCTTCAATTGTCTCTGGCCAGGTGTCTTCCATTTGAAAGCCCGTCGGTCGATAAAGACCCGGATTAAAGAAACAAACTGCCAAAAAAGAAATAACAAATATTTAGAATGAACATTTTTAACTTGACCATGGTTTCCAAAGCTTACTTAAATCTGGCTTTAAATAGGACTCCTGTTTGCAGTAGTTATGATAAAGGCTATTTTCAAAATGATATTTAACAGTTCGGTTATTTTTACGACACGATTTACAGGGTCTAAAAAAAAAGAATTTAGAATTTTTTTTCAAGAATACTGCAAGTATTACTTTGTTTTCTTCAGTTGTTCAAATGAAATATTTCTGGGATTTAATTCAGGACCAATAAAAACCACATTCATTTCCTTGACAGCAGGTGTTATATGTAAGAAAAACAGTTCCCATTTATGAAGCAGATCCACTTCAAACTCAATTTCAGCACCTTAACATAATAATTTAAATTATATAAATAAAATCAATCAATCAGAATATTTGAGTTTAGTTGCAGTTACCTATCAAATGAACTGTGATTTTATCCATTCGAAGCTTATCAAAAACTCTCAATGCATACCAAGCTGTTAGAGGTCCTGTTGCAATTTGACTTAACGCTGCATACTCACATTCATCTTTTATATCTGGGGAAATATTTTAAATAATTGAATTGAAGGAAAAACTTTTTATAGACATTTTTAATCTTACCAACTGCCAATTTTGTACAAATCTGCTTCATATTTCCACATCCCAGAGGTAAATCTCTCAAGATCTTTGTCGGCATTGTTGGTTCAATTTTACCAAATTTCTCCTGTCTTATAATCATTTCTTTAAATAGCTGATAAGATCTACACCATAAGTGATGAAATTTTTGTAAATGCTCAGGATTGGTTTTACAAAATGAAACCTGAAATAATTCGAAAACCAAAAAATAGACCCTCTATTTTACTTGTGTTTTCTTGGAGGAGTATTTTATACCTGATCACAGCCAGGACAATCTATTAGTTTGTTATATCGATACTCTCGACAGTTTATGTTGCAACAAATTCTTGGAAAAAGTAAGACTTCTTGTTCGTAGGCAGTCAATTGACGATTTATTAGATTTTCAGCTTTACGAATTGCAATAATTCGATAGGAACGAAATTGTTCTGGTGTAAATTCGCCACATTTGTAGAAAATATGTCTTCCTGAAATGATCATGGTTATTGTGTTTAAGTTTTGGTAAAGTTTGTAATAAGAGGGGCTGTAGAACATTTGGAAAAAAAAGTTGTGAAGGGTTATTGGATTTTTTGTTTAAATTGTCATTTTCTTAAAAAGACGTTAGGGACGATGGATATTATTTTAGTACGTTACAAAAAAGCAAAACTAATGGTTTGAAACAAAGTTCTAAAGATCGTTTAAAAAAATATACAATGTCTTTCTAAAGTAAAGATAATTTAAACACACACTGCGAAAGATTATTTTGTAAACAAATTTCATTTCATTATAATATTTAGACTTCGCCATTAACTGTAAGAAAAATCAATCAAATGACCACATCAGGAAGATTGGCATCATGTAATACTTTTGAGGTAATTTTTATCCACTCTCTATTATCGAAAATGTGTGCTTCGCTTTACATGAATGGCTCTTTCTATGGATTAGAAATTACTTTTTGGATCGTTCAATACAAGTAAGGGTGATTTTTTTTAGGTTAGGATTTTCATGCATTAGTATTTGACAGATCACGCGGGATTTTAGACATGGTGTCAAAGAGAAAGATGCTCAGTATGCTTTGACATTTCATCATGAATAGACTTACTAACGAGCAACGCTTGCAAATCATTGAATTTTATTACCAAAATCAGTGTTCGGTTCGAAATGTGTTTCGCGATGAATGTTGTTCAGCGATGAGGCTCATTTCTGGTTGAATGGCTACGTAAATAAGCAAAATTGCCGCATTTGGAGTGAAGAGCAACCAGAAGCCGTTCAAGAACTGCCCATGCATCCCGAAAAATGCACTGTTTGGTGTGGTTTGTACGCTGGTGGAATCATTGGACCGTATTTTTCAAAGATGCTGTTGGACGCAACGTTACGGTGAATGGCGATCGCTATCGTTCAATGCTAACAAACTTTTTGTTGCCAAAAATGGAAGAACTGAACTTGGTTGACATGTGGTTTCAACAAGATGGCGCTACATGCCACACAGCTCGCGATTCTATGGCCATTTTGAGGGAAAACTTCGGAGAACAATTCATCTCAAGGAATGGACCGGTAAGTTGGCCACCAAGATCATGCGATTTGACGCCTTTAGACTATTTTTTGTGGGGCTACGTCAAGTCTAAAGTCTACACAAATAAGCCAGCAACTATTCCAGCTTTGGAAGACAACATTTCCGAAGAAATTCGGGCTATTCCGGCCGAAATGCTCGAAAAAGTTACCCAAAATTGGACTTTCCGAATGGACCACCTAAGACGCAGCCGCGGTCAACATTTAAATGAAATTATCTTCAAAAAGTAAATGTCATGGACCAATCTAACGTTTCAAATAAAGAATCGATGAGATTTTGCAAATTTTATGCGTTTTATTTTTTAAAAAAGTTCTCAAGCTCTTAAAAAATCACCCGATAGTATTGCATTGGTTTACGTCTCAAAGCCATAATGTTGACGAGCCTTAGGGCTCTATCCTGTCTCCGATACTTTTCTCATTTTTGTTTATGATCTTTTGTCGAGAACTTATTATTCACTCACCAACTTCGCGAATACAATACCATCAGCTTTTCATATTAGTTTCTAGATTCACAATCCTTTTCTTGGGATGTGAATTTTTAACTGCAATGTACGATATACTCACTAAATTCCGATCTCGACGGGTTTGTTTAATGGGGAATAAGAAATCGAATAGAATCTAATATTGCGAAAATTAAATGCTTCCTATTGTCATTAAATATTAATTTTGGGAAGCACTATAGAAAAATGGCACTCGCATCAAGAAAAAGCCGTGAAGTCTTTTGTCTCATTACTCTTGTTTTAGCGTTGTTTAACGGTTTTTCTCCTATTAAACCGTACTTGCATCTCCACAAATGCTCATCAGTACGAGCCCTATTACGGTTGTACTGTCATGTACACAATTCCGTTCTTAAGCCGTATTCCGTGACTATGGAATAATAATAACCTACACTTTGCCTTTTCCAGTCATCGCAACATTAAGGAATTTAAAACCAATATGAAACGATACGGAATTTAATTTTATAGATTTAATTTTGTTGATTATAATCGTGGCTTAAGTTTTAATCTAATTGGTCTGCGGGGTGTTTACTTATGTATGTGAGTATAATTAATAAAACATCACAAAAAAACTTTGAGAATTATATTTAAAATAAATATTCGAGTTTTCGACATTTAAAGAAGGTCCTTTGAAAAAGAAGAGGTGTAATTCATTTTCAGTTGGTTTTAGGCCCGTTTAAAAAGTTATTTTTTGTTTTTTAAGTTATTTTTTTGACTTAATTTGGCACTTTTAGTCAAAAATTGTTTAAGGGCTTAACCCGGGACAGGGTTTGTCAAGGAATAAACGTCTTACTTTTTGGATTTAGACACGTAAAAGAGTCTTAAAACGAATGGCTGAAGTCTTAATGTTTTGCAAATGACTGCACGTGGGTCATTTTCTACACAACTTTAAACGATTCTGTCACCACTTTAGCAGGGCTGGACAAAGCATATGTGCAAGATGTGCAAATTCACAGGGCGCAAAATTCTGGGGGCGCATTACTAGGAGCAAGAAAATGTAATCTGATCTTGCGCAAACAAATGTGTGCTGCTATTTGCCATTTAAAGTAACTTTAATAAATTCCAAAACTTATATCCCTTCAACTTTTGTTATAAGCTAAACAAGATCTACATATCTACATATGTATGTACATATGTATCTACGTGCTTGCTAAAGATATTATAAATATTCAATAATAATAACCAATGGGTTCAATAGTTTCTTCTAAATAATTAATAGCTTTACCACAATTTTAATAACAAAAAGTTATCAATTTTAAAATGATTTGAAACATAAAAATATGCCAATTTTGAGATGATTCGAAACATAGAATGTTTTATAATTTTGGACGTATTTAAAGTAAGTATTTTAAACTATTTCAATTTTAAGGTGATTTGAAACACAAAATTGGGTGTTTTGAACTATAGTTACTGGATAAAGTGAATGTATAAATTGCGAAACGTAAAGGCGGGTTTGCAATACTTATATAAAGTAGACCATCCTCCGTTCAATATTTCATAAATTCGACTTGAAGAATGGTAAATTTCATCAAAATACAACCAGCGGATTTCTTGCAGTATAGAACAATTGGCAATAAAATGGCTTACGTCTTCATTTTCCCGTCTATTGCAAAGATTACAGATTTGCGGTAAATCAGTTCGATGGGGCATATAGTTTGAGTTAAAATTATACATAGAAGGCATAGTTTGGCGTTGATTTATGCAGTCTGAATAAGCGTTTGAAGAAATATCTCTGCAGCGTTTAAGACACCTCAAAGAACACATAAGCAAAAACCAGGGCACCATAGCACGGAAAATATGGTATTTTGACGTGAGATCGATATCCTGGTTAACAAAAAACTTAGGTTACATTATGCTTAGAGCCATTTTGGACTCACATCTTATTATGGGTAATTAGACGTACAAGTACTTAAATTCTTGCACAACTTCATTATTTAAATTATTCAGTGACCAATATTCTACGGCCTTCTCTTTGTACGAGCTTCAAAGATCAACACCTTAGTCGCTACTTGTATTAATGACTAAATCCCATTTCTCGCAAAAGGTATTCAGCCTATTTATTTGCAACTGCGAAATGAAACAGTTGTCAAATGGTATTTCCTTTGGGAGTACATCACAAATTTCATCATTAAATAAACCAAAAAGTAATGGACTTAAAATGCAGCCCTGGGGAACACCTATCTTCACATCCTATACTGCTGCCCCCGATGAAACAAGAAACTTAAAGTACATCAAGAAATTTCAGGAGATTCCTAACGGTTAGAGCTTGTACAGCTCAGCTTGTGTATTTATCTTGTCGAACACTGCTTTGAAGTTGACGAATACTTGTCAATGCAAATATATGCTCCATTGTTGAAAAATCCACCCGAAAATCGGCTTGAAACATGCTTAGAAGGTTTCTGTCTTCGATCCATATTGTAAGCCTTTCATAGAATATTGATGTAAGAATCTTCCTTAAACTGTTTCAAATAAAAATTCCTCTATAATTTTCTGGTATTTCTGGATTTCCGCGGTTGTTGTAAATTGCAAAGATAACTGCTTTGTTCATGTTGTATGGTAAAGAAAATATTTAAATTGATAGCTTCTTTTTTGTGTAGAATTCTACCAGGGCCCTATTTCATAAACATTGACAGGTGACAAATTTTACAAATTTGTCACACTTATGTGGAAAGTTTTCATTGCATAACGTATTGACAGGTAACATAATTATCAGTTAAATAAAACGACAATTTTTTCGTGACAATTTTGTCATTGTCATACTATGACAATTTTGTCATGACCATTATCATCATCTATCATTTCAAATGGTGTATGTTCACTTCGCAGACGATTTTCCAAGTTATGCAGTACTGTAAAAGTCAAAATAGCCTTGCACGCAGTTGCTGGTGACAATCTCAAATAGTAAAGGCAAGGAAATTTTTCCTTCAGAATGCCAAATACATTTCCTACAACCCAATGCCCAATACATTTCCTACAAGCCTCCTCGTTTTCTTATGTGGCCTCAAAAATCTTATAATAATGCTCCATCCATTTTCCCAGCGTCGCCGTCGTGCTAATGAGCTATTCCTTAAAACCCTAGCATCGTGAACGGATACACATAAAAAACTCCAAATTTGGGCCGCATACAAACATGGCATTAACTGAGTCGTCACCATTTCTGTCTACAAATACTGACTCATTATCAGTTCTTGCATCAATTCTTATTGATGACCTATTAACAATGCCAGCAACATAAGAAAAATTAGCAAAATGTCTAAAACGTGTAGGTATAGATATAATATTTTCCGAGGGCCAGCGGATTTCTTCCCCCATTAGATTATCTACCGTCAGATTGAAAAATATTTTGACGCAGCGCTGAATGGAACTTTTAGAAACACCCTGTCCATCAGCAACTATGTACATGGTACTGAGCTCCACTTCCAAGCCAGTGTAAAGCACATAAAATTTGGGTCTAAGCTCAAGAGCATGGTGTCTTTTTGTGGGATGCTGAAGGTGCAGACCGGTTTTTAAATATATTGTGCTGATGTTTTGCAGACGCGAAATTGTTCCTTAAATTGATAATCATTGTTTATTCTTTGTCTAAAAACTCGAGGGTGGCGTACCCTGCGTTCGTCGTCACTTTCACTTGAAAGAATTACATATATCAAAATAAAATTGTCACCTTACGACCGAAACTAAATTGCCTGTCACAATTGTCAACTATATACTGACAAAATTGTAATTTGTACTAATTTTTCTGTTTCATAAAAAAATTGTCACTACAAATTTGTCGGGGAATTTGAGACAATTTTCAAAAAATCCCTGACAATTCATTGTCATTACAATTTTTTTATGATCCGAAATCTTGACAACTGTGGCAAATTCCCCGACAATTTTACAAAGTTGTCAATTTTGTTATGGGACCAAATTTATACAATTGTCAGGTTTATCATTTACAAATTGTCACCTGTCACCTGTCGCACCTGTCAATATTTATGAAATAGGGCCCAGAATTCCATATATGCCTAGCGCTTTATTGTTTTTTATCTTTTGAAGTGTTGTTGTTCACACGAAGATATCGGACCATCTAGTTCATAAACAATAACGTTGGGTGGAGCGTAAGAAAAACTATGGTGCTTCACGTCAGCCGACAATTGAGTTTTAAAATGAGCTGCTAGTGTCTCAGCTCCGATATTTTGGTTACATCCACCAAGTTCTTGAACATTTTTCCAAAATGTCTTCAAATTTTTACATTTATTTACTTGTATTTTTCAAGTACTCTATTCTTTTCTGCACTTAGTACTTTGTACTCCTTGTTTAATTGTAGATAAATATTTTTGAAAAATAAGTCCTCTGAAGATCGAAATAGTTTGAGATACACAAAGGATAACTTTCGGTGTGATTTACAAAAATTATTATCGAAAAAAATGCAGTGCTGATTTAAAAGATATTTGTAAAGGTGATCATTACTCTCTTTCTTTAAAGTTTTTAAAAATTACTTGACATTTTTTGAATATCTTCATTCCAAAAAAATAACTTCAACTTGTAATTTCAGTCACGTCACTGTCGATACTGCACAAATATCAGTTACTGATTTTTCTTGACCACTTATAAATGTAAACTCGCCCGAAGAAACCCCTTTAGATGCTCCATTCAGCACAAAAAGTCCAAAGTTTTCACAGAATTCTGTAAGATAAGTCTTTCCATTTCTGTTAAAATTTTCATTTTTTGAGTTCCTCATAACTGAAATGTTATCTTGCGAATGTAAATTTTAAATAGAAGAATTTTAAAACATATCTGCCAAATCGAGCATTTAAGTCTCCAATGATCATAGCATTTCCCAGATGCTATTCAGTGCTATTCACAAAGTCTATTAAATCAATAAACTCATTCTGCCAGTTATTACAGTTCAAATACACCCGTTATTTTGAGTATTTTGAATTGCCATTTGAGATTTAAAAAATAAGAATGTTTTTTATTGTAATAATTTAAAAAGAAATCACAATTTAAAGTTTATTTAACCCCACTTAACATTAAACCAATTACTTAATTACTTAATTGTAAACAATTGAATTTCAATGCCGTAAGTTTGAGCAAATAAAAAAAAAACAAGTATACGCCACAGTGTTCGTTTTGATAACTTTATTCTTTTACTTGAGAATTCTTGTGCTGGTTGAATTGAAAAGTATAAATTTACGGACGTAAGTTAGTTAAAATAATATACATATATGAAAGCCTTAGGATATAACGTAGATAAAATAACGATACATTTCCGTTTTGTCTTAAAATATTCTAGGTATCAGGTATGATACAAATTTAAAAACTACACCACAAGTTAAATGTATTTTGAAGAGTGACATTAACATTTTCCCACGTTTACCATAATATTTACATTCTAAAATTCAAAATATTGAACATGCAACCATCTGAAAAACATCATACAGCATCATTTTATTTTTAGAATGTACCGAGCACATCTTCTATTATTGTTGTGAGTAGCTACGTCTCTTTAAGCTTTGACAATATTTTGTCTTGTGGAAGTAAGCATTAATTCTTCACTGATTAGCCATCTACATTCTACATACACTTCTTTTAACATGCACCTAATAATGATAGTCTGCGTTTTCCGTCTGCGGGAAGGAAAAGTCACTTTAATTTCAAGATAAATTCTTTGACAATGTTCCAACAAATAAATTTTAAATTCGCACTGCTACCGATCGTTCCCTTGGATATATTTATGCGGTAGAATGTTTTAGTAGGCTGGTAGATTGTAGCTTGTATGTTAATTATTTATATCATGATTGGAGGCTTTTAAGATGTATGTTTTTATATTTAGTTTATACATCGAAAATAAATCAAACTCAAATAAAATTGATACAAATACTCGTAACAAATCGTCCAATTAAATGCATGATTGAATATTAATGGGATTATACGGTTATTGAAAATTAAGGCATTTAATATTTAAGAAATTTGTCATTATACTTCAACAACACTTACCATAGCTGTCAGCAACTTGTCTCAGGGCATAACAAAGTTGTCTATGGTTTTCATCCAATTTCATGTGTTCCGATGAGCAATAGAATACCATTTTGCATTTGCTGCATTGGGTCAATTTTGTATTGCGAAGGTCAGACTTGCAAAACTAAAAATGGAATTTACATTTACAAAAATATACATAATGTAGATTCTAGGAGGCAAATGTATGTACTTACATTACAAATAGAGACAGCAAAATATTGTCTAGGCTTATAAATATACTCCACATATTCTTCCTCTTCGTCAGATGACTCCACGTCACTGACTGGTTCTTGGTTTATTAACTTTTGGAGGTTTTCCAAAAGTGTATTTGGTAGATCTGCACCACCTGTTGAAATCACAAAGAAATGTCCAAATTGGTGGATATGGTATAACATACAGCATTGTAGAATCTTATTTTAAGTATATTTTAGCCTTTGACTTTTGTTTTATACATACATATGTACATACAATCTTTTGCTTTTAAAAAAATATCAAATAAAATTACTATGAAATAGTTTATTCAAGTAATTTCGGAATTTCGCATAATAAATCTGACGTAGAAAAAAACGTTTTTACGTCAGACAGATTCTTGTGTACATCGTATATCGTCCGTCGTATGTCAGAAACATGAATTTGCAAAAATAAGAATTTTGTTAAAACGTTTTTTTTTGTACTATTCCACAAAATAAGAATGGAGTTTAAAAATAGGTAAAAAAATATGTTTAAAATATAAAGATGGCTCAACTTACGATATACATATGTACATAAATGTATGTTTTTAATATCTTTAATTTGATAGATTCAAACATTAAAAATTCGATTTATAATAAATAAAAGTACAAAACTAAGCTAAAACAAAACTAAGGTCAAGTTTTTCAATATGATTTTGCAGTTATACCTGAGTTAACCTCGACTTTATGAGTCAAGTAATGGCGTTTCTCCTTGATACATTTAGATTAGGCAGGTTCACATGACATAAGGGACTTGAAAGTAAGGCAAGTTTCTAGTATCTGATTGGTCAGCTGCCAAAAATTGATTTCCAATTAAGACAACTTTATTGGAAAGTTGACTAGAAAGTTAGTCAAGAAAAATCTCCCTAACTATGAAGTCAAGTCTACTTACATATTATGTCAAAATGACAGTTATTAATGTTTTTTCATACAAACTGAAAGCTGATCTTTTTTAGTCTATGATTGTCAAATTGGAAAAAAAAGAGGCTGGGATGCGACCCACACTGATAACTTCCCATCCCGTCTGTCGATTTGTCTTGCTTAAAAAGTTTGTAGGTTTTCGTGTTTTGTTAAAAAAGTTATCAGTTAAATTATTCTAAAAAATGTTTAAATAACCAACAATATTTTGCATATGATGAAAAAGTTTGATTTCAAAATCTATTTTTGTTAACGAGATTTTTAGTCGTTAACCAATTTTTACCAATTTCAGTAGCATTTCTTAAAAGTTTTTATTTCTAATATAAACAAATACAAATTGTTTGAATTAATTAATTTGAAGTCAATACCTACCTTCGAGATACGAGATATCGAGAACCGAACATCAATTTTTAACAATTTTGCGTACTGTTTTTTGTAGATTTTAATTTTTTATGAAAAAACGGACTATTGGATTTTTATCAAAAATTGACTGAATGTCGAAAACAATATTCTATGTGAGATAAAATAAGTTTGAAGAAAATATTTTTTATTTTTGAAAAGACTTTTGAGTCAAAAATCAATTTTTACGAACTTTTAGAAATGCTTTTTTTAGGTTTTTATTTTTGTTAAAAAACCGTCAATTCGATTTTTCTCAAAATTTTACGGAATGTTGAAAACAATATTTTTTAAAAGATAAAAGTAGTTTAAAGCCAATATCTCAAAGCTTTGAAAAGATATTTGAGTCGAAAATCAATTTTTACCAACTTTTATTAATTTTTTTTGTAGGTTTTTATTTTTTGTAAAAAAAAACTGTGAATTCGATTCTTCTTAAAATTTTTCCTAACGTTGAAAACATATTTTTTATAAGATAAAATAAGGTGGAAGTCACAATCTCAAAGTTTTGAAAAGATATTTGAGTCAAAATTCAATTTTTACCAACTTTGAGTATTGTTTTTTTATGTTTTTATTTTTTTATAAAAAAAACTGTCAATTCGATTCCTCTCAAAATGTTACCAGATGTTGAAAACGTTATTCTTCGTTGCACAAAATTGTTTTGGAGATAAAATCATTTTTTGTTCGTAAAATTTTCGAGGTGGCAAATATTTTTTTTTCAGTTTTTTTGATTTATAAAAAAACCGTTGATTGGAATTTTTATATAATATACAATTTAATTCAAGTCTTTAGCGGTATTGGTTTGTGAAATATTTAGGGTTAACCAAAATTTCTACCTTTTTTTCAAATTGCTATATTAAAAAAACCACCCACGTAATTTTTTTGAAAGTCCTTTCTGCACTAATCTGTATAACAAAATTTATTTGAAGTCGATATCTCCAATGGTTCTTGAGCTATGGACGACGAAAAAACTTCGCGAACGTACTGAAGTACGAACGTATGTACGTACAAACGCACGCACAGACATCTCTCTAAAAATCTTTTATTTTGACTCTAGGGACCTTGAAACGTCAAGAAATGTCAAAATTTTCAATTCGACAAATCGGACCGATTACAGGAAAACATTATTAAAAGTTCGTAAAAATAGATTTTCGACTCAAATATCTTTCAAACATTTAAAATATTGGCTTCAAAATAATTTCATCTTATTAAAAAAAATATTAAACTGAGGAATAAGTGACAGCTGTCAAAAAGACCAACTCCGAAAAATGTAATTCCAGATTAAAAACCTCACGTTTAAAAAACACCCGTTACAACAGATAATGCGTTCATTGCTCATAGAAAATTGTATTAAAAGGATATGATGTGGTGCTGCATCCGTTTCCAATTGTTTGAAATCGTTTTCCATTGTTAATTGCATAGCTTCCTCTTTCATATCAGTAAACATCTTTTGAGATCAAAATGAAATTTCTTATTGAAGAACAATTTATTGCCCAATTTAGTTGATTTATTTAATTTCTCACGTTTTCTATCACAAAGAGCAAGAGTCAAAAGTTCAAATTCTCTCTACTATACTAGACTCTAAAATTGCATACAAAAGTATCTACCGCTTATCAATAAAAGTACGTTTTTCAAAAAAAGTATTTACCTTCTAGCTTTTTTAAAAAACATATAGTAAAAAAGTTAAAGAAAACACACTTCAAAGCACACTTTCATAGCTATTCTATATATTCCCCGCTTACCATTAGCTATTGCAACTTCGACTTTCTTCTGCAATGAACTCAAAAACGGATCATTGATTTTGACTGCAGGCGTTTTAACATTTTCATTCTTAGAATCACCGGTTATTTTTGAATTATTTGCAATTATTGGTGAGTTTAATTTGCTGTCTCTTAAAACACTTTTCACTTGCGGTGGAGTTGGAACTATTAATTTTTGTTCAATTTGATTTCCACTAGCAATAACTGCTGTTTTATTTTGAACATTATTTGAATTATTAGATTTTGCTTTATTTTTCTTTTTATTTTTATTATTATTCTTTTTTCGGTTAACATTAGTTGTTGTTTCCATATTTAAATTTTCCTAGTAAACTTATAAATTATACGATATTATGTAATTATATCTTAGTTCACTTCACTTCTTCTTCTTTTCACTGCTGAGACTTGCTCGCTAAAACAATATTTATTATAGGCAGTACTTTTGGCGAATTCGAACTAATGCAGTCTATTGTTATCAAAGAACTAAATCAATTTGGCCCTCGTCCATTTTATTAGTTTTTCTATTTTCTTAAGCTAATTGCTGGCGCTGGGTGTACGTTTTTAACTTAAGAAAAATTGTCTCTTATTTTTCTTTTTGGTGTTTTTTTATTTTGTAGTTTTGAAAATCTCTGCAGAATAAAGGCAGCAAATGAATGAGTTGGAAATGCGTTCTGTATGGTTTTTCCTTTCTCTTAAGACAAAATTTTATAGTTAATTTTAATCACTAGACCAAGTATCTATAACATACGACATGGTGAGTTAATTTAAGCCCAAAACATTGTTTTTGCCCAGGCTAAGTGGATTCATGAGGGAAAAATAAAAGAATAAACTAAAAATGAAACTATTACTTATGATAAAGATTTATACATAGGTTTTGTTTTTTAATTCACGCATAACTTCCTACGAATTATGCTTTTGATTAATTGCTCGCTTATGGCAAAAAGCAGATCCATGAAATAAATTATTATATTTTAATTTGAATTTTATTAAAATATGTGTCAGAATAAAAGGCAAACATAATAAATGTCTCTATATTTTCCGATCATAGTGGGGTTAAAACGCTTAAGCATCAATGAAAACTATGAACAAGGGTCTTCTTAGAAAATGGTCATTCTAGTCACTTTTCAACGGTTTAAAAAAAAGAAGACTTTCTATCAAATTAATTTTCTAATTGGGAGAAGTAAACTGATTTCATTTTAAATTTAAATCAAATTTGCATTTTCAAAACAGATACAATAATTACTTTTGATGGTCTTTTTATAAATCGCTCTATTCCGCCAGGTTTTTGAGATATCACATTTTAAAATTTAAAAAAAAAACATATGAATACTTTTCTGAAACTACCTAAATTCGCCAAGTAGTTTTTTTCAATAAAATTCGTTACGGTTCACCAAAACTGTAATCCCTATGTTCAATTTGTAATTTAAATATTTTTAATATTTTATGGAATCTTCAAAGTTGTTAAATTTCACAGTGAACAATTTATGCTAAAACAATTTTTACCAGAAAAGGCAAAAATGGGTTTAAAGTAATTTTGGCTTTTGTACCGAATCCGTAGTTAAGCTTTTGAAATATATCTAACAAATATAAAAACAAAGCTAAGAAGTGTATATTTTAATTTAAGCAGATAGTTAAAATTAAAGTTTGGATCAGCATTGGATTAACGCCAAAAAGTATTTTTCAAATCTATAATAGCTATAAAATCAAGGTTTATCAAAACTCAATTAAGAAACTAAGCAACATACTAAATTGAGTTTTCCAAATGTTTAATTTTCAACTTGGAACTTAACATTACTAAACTTTACCTTCAGTTGTCTGGACACAAAATTCAATATGAGTTGTACTTCGTATGGCGGTGAAATAAGCATAACAGTAATAAATGTTAGGAATTCCAGAGATGGAATCAACGGTAGCGTCTACAGTTCCAGGTAGGTTGAACTACTTAGTGAATACCTTATATGGCTTGTACGACATATTCGGAACCCAGGCCTGTAAGAAGCGGTTTATCCGGATCCCCTTCCTTGGAGTTATACTTAGGATATGGCCCTCCAAGTTGGGGGTTGTGCCGTGCGTCGGGGTAACTTTCTGACCACGTAAAAATATCCTAGCAGTGCCTTGGCTATGACATTAAAATTGTCCTAGGATATTTTAACTCCAAGCTAGGAAGAGAAGACATCTTTGGTAGCACAACGGGATATACAGCCTGCACGACACCACCTCCAACAACGTATTCAGCATGATCGATTTCGCTGCGTGGCGAGACATTCTGGTAGCTTAGGCAGTTAACACGTCTCGATATCCACAAGGGGATATGGAAAACTCCTGATTAATCAACTGTCAACTAGATCCAGTATACAGGATATCCGAACATTCCGAAGGCCCAACAATTAATCGGACCACTACCTCGTTGTAGCCAAGGTACGGCTACGGATATCCCGATCCAAGCCAAAACAAGGAAGTACTGTGAGAAGTTTCGACGTTAGACGGCTACAATCGCAAGAGACTGCCATGTCCTTTTCCGATCGAGTCTCTAATAACCTCTTAAGGAGTCCTATGCTGCCTGCATTAAGCATTGATAACCAGTGGCAACATTGCCTTGCAGCCATCAGAGATGCCGCCTCTGAAGTGCTAGGTTTCACACGGCCACAACAGCGAAACCCCTGGTTTGACGACGTGCCGGCAAGCGCACGCAGCGAAACAAGAGGCAAACAAAACGGCGCTGCACAGAAGGACCAGAGCTGCTCGCGAGCTCTACGAGCAGAAGAGGAGAGAGGAACACCGGCTTCTTAGATGGAAAAAAAGAGAGTATGAGAAGCGCGCGATCGAGGACATAGACGGATGTCACAATAGGAATGAGGTTCGTAAATTTTACCAAAAGGTAAAAAAAACCTCCTAAGGCTACCAGCCACGAACCGAAGCCTGTAAGGACGATCAGATCGTAGTAGAACCGCAGTCTATGTTGAGAATATGGAAAGACCACTTATCCAAATTATATAACGGCGATGACGAGCCGAATTCCGCTGTAAGGGAGATAGAACCACTCAACCTAGGCGATGCAGATCAATAATTCCCCTACCCGACCTCGACGAAGTGAAGATAGCTATATCTAAACTGAAGTCAAACAAAGCTGCTGGAGTTGAAGGCATCTCTGCCGAACTATTCAAAGCAGCAGGCGATGACTTGGTAGAGAGCATGCACCAACTCATCTGCAAAATATGATCGAAAGAAAGCATGCCCGATGAGTGTAATCTCAGCATAGTTTGCCCGATACATAAGAAAGGAGACCCTCTAAATTGCGCCAACTACAGAGGCATCAGTCTCCTTAAAATTGCATATAAGATCCTCTCTGCCGTATTATATGAACGTCTGAAGCCGTTCGTCAACAACCTGATAGGTTGTATCATTGTGGCTTCAGACCGGGAAAGTTCAACATTGACCAAATATTCACATTACGGCAGATCTTGGAAAAAACCCAGGAACTTCAAATCGACAACCACCAACTCTTTATTTATTTTAAGGCATCTGTAGGGAAGAGCTTCACAGAGCAATTTAGCAATTTATTTAGCAATTTATTTATTTATTTCGTCAATCAAGTTACAAACTTTTTATAGACTACATTAATAACAATATATATACATACATCTTCGATATTTAAATAATAAAAAAAAAAAAATAACGTAAAAACAATAAAAAAAATAATAAAAAAATAAACTGTTACAATAGACTCAATATATTTTTCTTAATTACATTTCTATTTACATTAAAGTCAATAGCTGAGTCAAATTCATTGAAATGTATACAAGCATTTGTGATTGGATTATGTCTAGCATAACTTGTACTATGGTAAGGAACATGTAAAAAATCGCCATCTCTTGGGCGCAAGCTACGAGCTGGAGCGTAAATATTAAACATTGATAATAACATTGGACAATCAATATTAGAACTGAGGACATCATAAGCAAAAAGGACAGAATACAATTTTCGTCTCAAAACTAGAGGTTTTAAGTCTATAAGAGTACATCTAGTCTCATAACATGGAACATTTGAATTTTTATAAATTTTACGCAAAGCAAACTTTGTAAATTTTTTCGGAACCTTTTCAATACGATAAATGCTCGATTGAGTGTAGGGATTCCTTATAACGCAACAATATTCTAACAGCGGTCTAACAAGAGATGAGTAAAGTGTTTTTAGTGTATAAGGATCATTAAAAAGTTTTGAATTTCGAATTAGGAAGCCCAACATTGAGTTAGCTTTGGAAATGACATGATCTATATGAAGTGAAAAACTCATTTTGGAGTCAAAAATCACTCCTAGGTCTTTCTGACTATCAAGTCTCTGCAAAGAATCAAAACCAAGTTTGTATTCAAAAAACAAGGGATTTAAGATTTTTGAATAAGTAACAACACTACATTTACCGTTGTTAAAATAAAGCCCATTTAATTTACACCAAAAAAAAACTTTATTTAGATCATTCTGGACATTTTCCGCATCTTCAAGACATCTTATGCTGCTGAAGAGTTTAAGATCATCAGCATACAAAAGACATTTTGTGTGTAGAAGATATTGCGGTAGGTCGTTAATAAAAATAATGAAAAGGAGCGGTCCAAGATGGCTACCTTGTGGAACGCCGGAAAAGTTAATTATTTCTTTAGAAAACACATTACCAATTTTAACATATTGTTTTCGCCCAACTAAGTAACTTTGAATCCATTTAAGAAGCACAGAGTGAAATCCAAACAATTCAAGTTTTCTTATTAGAATACTATGTTGAACACGATCAAATGCCTTTGAAAAATCGGTATAGATAGTGTCAACTTGTAATCGTTTTTCCATACAGTCAAGGCAGTAGCTAGTAAAAATTGATAAATTAGTTGCTGTCGATTTGCCACTCATAAATCCGTGTTGGAATTCAGAAATATAGTTCCTAACTAAAGAATATAATTTGTTTTTCACTATTGCTTCAAATACTTTAGGGACTAACTGTAGCTAGGCAATAGGTCTATAGTTTTCGACAGAGCTTTTAGATCCTGCTTTATGGAGTGGAGTGATTATAGAAGACTTCCACGTGTCTAAAAATATTCCTTGGCTTAAAGATAGGTTAAAAATGTAGCAAAGTGGACCAGCAAGGTTGTATCTACACTCCTTTAAGAGAATTGGTGGGAAATTATCAGGTGCTACTGAGTAATTATTATCAAGGGAGGATAAAGACGCTAGCACATCATCAACAGATAAATTAAGAGCATCCATGTCATTGAAAGAATGACAATGTGCCATTCCATCGTAATTTAAATTTAAATTTATGAACTTTGATTGAAAAAATGAGGCAAAATTATCGCAAATTGTATCTATATCCTCAGATGAGACCCCTTTGTACGAAACGTTTAATGGAATCCCAATCGATTTTCGTTTTGTATTTAAAAATGACCAAAAACATTTTGAATTACTTTTAATTTTCGATTCCAGAGAGCAAATGTACTGCTTATATGTAAATTTCTTTAAAAATTCGTATTCTCTCCTTATTTGAAAAAATTGATCATGAAAAGCAACTGAAATTTTACTTTTTTTATGCAGCTTGTTCATTACATTTTTTAATCTTAATAAGCTTTTATTAAACCAAACCGGTGTTTTAGAATTTTTAAATTTTTTTAAAGGAACGAAGTTTGAAATAGTATAATCTACAGTATTCCGAAACATAGTATAAGCTAGTTCTAAATTAGTACAATGAAAAAGTTGTTGCCAATCAATTGATTCTAAATAAGTATTTATTGAGGCATAATCAGCATTTTTAAAATCATATTTTTCAACATAATTGCAAGAATAATTTGATTCATTTAAGACAGACAAATTAATTGTTATTTCAAGTGCTTTGTGATGGACACTATTATCTAAGAGTTTAAAATTTGATTCATTTATCTGAGCTTCAAGATTATTGTCAATAAATAAAAGATCCAAAATACGACCAATCGAGTTGTAAATATTATTAATTTGGTACATATTTAAACTTGTAATATTGTCAATCACACTGTACTCGAAGTTTTTATTAACATTACAAGGAAACATTTTTTTATCCTCATTCGAGTACAACCATTTAATATTAGGCAGATTAAAATCACCATTAATTACAAAATAACAATTCTCATCTGTTTTTTTAACAATATCTAAAATATTCTTAATATGAGCATCATATATGACATATTGTGACAAAGGCGGAATATAAGAAACAAAAAAGTATACATGAATAATGTTTAGAGTAGGCGGAACAGGTAGATCTACACATGCACAAATTTGCTCAATATCGCATGAAACATTAGATAAAAGAATTTCTCTACTTGAAAACTCAGAGCTTACAGCTAACAAAACACCACCTCCTCTATTTAAACCTGTTTGGTTGTAGCGCCGATCTCGACGAAAAACATTAAAATCGGAAGTGAAAAATTCACTATTTAAAAAATTTTCATTTATCCATGTTTCGGTAATAGCAATAATGTCGTATGGACAGTCAGCAGCAGCAATAAAAAAATCATTTGATTTTGTTCTCATACCTCCAGCATTATGATAATACATAGAAAAGCATTTACTCACTTGAGCATCAGCAAATGTCTTATTTATGTATTCGGAACCTGTTGATTTTGGCCCGATTCGTTTTTTGGACGGCTTACAAACGGCTTAATTTGAACGCCTATTGGCCACATATCTGTTTTCAGGACTCTATTAAAAGATGCAGCGGGAACACCAAGTTTAAAGTTGATAAAATGAAGACTCGTAATATCTACATCCTTTTTAACCAACTTAGAGCATATCAAGCTAGTTGTTGGCAAGTTTAGCTTGGATGCAACAAAATGTATGACATCCGCTTCGGTGACTGTGTTCTTAAGTCGAGAGATATGCATAAAACGTAGCCTGGGTACAGATGGAAGAGCATTTGTAGCATCAGCATCGCAGCCTATTAGATGATTTGATCTTGGTTTTCTGGTTTCAACATCAGCGGGTACATCTTTATTCTTTATAACATTAGTATCGTCAGCAGCAGCGGTTTTGAAATCACCAGCAACAACCATAGCATCATCGGCAACAGCAGCAACAATAACATCAACAACCTTAGCAACACCACGAGCATTTTGTTTATCAACAGAAATTCTGTCAACAGTCTTATGGCTTTCTGAGGGATTCAGTGTATCAGCAACTTCATCACCAGCAGCATTCTCGTTGTCAACAACGGCAGAGGTATCTGCAACATCGTGTTTTATAGCAACAGGTTCATCCACAGCAACATTATTGTCAACATTATCAGCATCATCATCGGAATCAACAACAATAGCATCATGTTCAGCAACAAAGTCCTCAGCATTGGAAATGAGAGCATCATTTTTAAATGAATCGATCTCTTTTGAGACATTATCATGGGTCTTTGTCATGGTAGTAGGAGTACAAGATGACTTTGATTGAGGGGTCGAATATTCAGCACTAGAAACTTTTTTAGAATCATAAATAGAAAGCCGTTTGTTATTAACACTAACTTTAGGGATTCTCTGAGCACGAGTAGTATCGCGAATTTGGCGACTTGTGTTCAATTTAGGTGTATTAGTACTTGATGACTTTGCAGTTCCACTCTGAGATGTTAAATTTAAGGGAGCGTTTTCAAATAAATACTCTGAGATTTCTCTCATTTTATTAAAACAAATTTGTAGTGGGACTTTTATACACTTATGACATTTAAAAATGTCTAGTTCTGACATCCCTGTCAAACTTGACCGCTGTGCAGAATGCAGATGCTCTATCAATGTCGGAAAAGATTTCACCGATGCGTCAATAAAGGTTTTAAACAAGGCGCCGCCGCACTGTCATGTGACTTCTTCAAAATCATTCTAGAAAGAATTGTGCAAAACTCAACCGTCAACACTAAAGGCAGAATCTTCCAAAGCTCCATCCAATTTTTCGGAGATGCCAATGATATTGACCAAGTTATGCTGTCTTCAAAAAAGAACATTGAACGACGACGTACGTCTCAGACAAAACGTACCCACGCACAACTATAACTTTGAGGTAATTGTCTACCTAGACAAAAGAATAAAACTCCAAGGACTTAGATGGTTGGGTCATGTATAGCGAATGGATATCAATGCTCCAGCCCGGAAGGACTTCCAATCCAATTCCGAAGGGACGGCGCAGTAGAGGAAGACCGCGACTCAGGTGGCGCCAGTGGGAAAGGACCTCAACCAACTTGGCGTGTCAAACTAGAGACAGCTAGTTAGTGACCGAACTGCCTGGTGACGCATGTTGGTTAAGGCCCAGGTCCGTCCCGGACTGTAATGCCACCTTAAGTAAGTACTACATAATACAAATTTTGACAATAAACGCTTTTATATAAAACTTTGAATTAAATTACACAAACAAATTAGCAAGTCGAAGACTAATTAAGTTCAGCTTTTGTGAAGATTAAAAAGAAGACTAACATTCCAGTTAACTTTCCAATTAAGTTGTCTAAATTGGAAGACAATTTTTTGACAGCTGTCTAATGAACTACTAGAAACTTATGATATTCTTATTTTCTTAGTTGTGAATGCGTAGGCTCAAACAACATAAGGGACTTCATTTGCTTTCAACTATACATTCTTTGAACGCAAAATCAAACCAAGGCAGCTAGTCAATTTTTCAGATTTTATTAATTTCAAACTTGTGAAGTTTAACAACAGCATTATTATCTACTTAATAAATTCTTACACAGGTTACAAGTCCATCACAAGTTGTATGACAAGGAACCCCTTTTACACAAAAATATTATACAGGTTCAGACAACATAAGGGACGTCATTTGCAGTCAACTTCATTCCTTGAAGGTAAATTTTGACCAAGGCAACTAGTTAGTTTTTCAAGTATCATGAATTTCAAATTCAGAATTTTACTTCACAAACCTCTACTTTAAGTTCATAATACAAAAAGTACTAAAATTATTTTTGTCTACAAAACACTCCTCAAGGTAGTACCCGTAGCGTGATGGTTAGTGCGTTGGACTGTCATGCAAGGGGTCTTGGGTTCAATCCCTGCCTGTGCCACCTAACTTTTCACGGGTACTGCCTCTTGCGAGGAATTGACAAATCCTCCAAGAGTAATTCTTGTCATGAAAAGTGCTTTCTCAAATTAGCCGTTCGGATTTGGCATATAAACTGTAGGTCCCTTCCATCTCTGACAACATTGCTCGCACACAGGAATGGTTGAGAGTTGTAAGTCACTAGGCCCTGGTTCTTCATGGACTGTTGCGCCACCTAATTTATTTATTTTTAAACACTCCTCAAGCAAGCTACAAGTCCACCACGATTTGTATTTTGTATTGTAAATAAATATTACTTATTTCTTTTCCAAATTTACAAGGAACCTTTTTACAGAAAGCATTAAATTAAGTTGTGCAGAAAATAAATAAATCATAGAGTCATAAAATTCAGCTTTCCGTTGAATGAAAAAACATGATCAATTGTCATTTTGACATAAGTTGATTTGACTTGATAGGTAGGGAGATTTTTCTTGACTAATTTTCCAGTCAACTTTCCAATGAAGTTGCCTTAATTGGAAAGCAATTTTTTGGCAGCTGACCAATCAAATGCGTGAAACTTGCTTTCAAGTCCCTTATGTGGTCTGAACCTGCCCATTAATAAAATTGTGCACTTAATAAAAATCACAGAGATGTTAAGCTGAGCTTTCAGTTGAATGAAATAACATGATCAGCTAGGATTGGGCAGGTTCAGACAACATAAGGGACTTCATTTGCAGTCAACTGCATTCCTTGAACGTACATTTAGTTTTTCATGTGTCATAAACCTCAAATTCAGAAATTTACTTCACTAACTTCTACCTTCACTTCATCGCACAAAAACTACCAAAAACATTATTGTCTATAAAACAGTCTTTAGGCAAACTGCAAGTCCATCACAATTTGCATTTCGAATTGTAAAGAAATATTACTTATTTCTTTTCCAATTTGAGGAGGAACCCAAAATATTAAATAGAATTATGCGAAAAATAAATAAATCGTAGAGTAATAAAGTTCAACTTCCAGTAAATTAAAAAAACGTGATCAATTGTCATTTTGACACTAACTATCAAATCAAGTCTTGCCTAATTTTCCAGTCAACTTTCCAATAAAATTGCCTTAATTGGAAGGACATTTTTTGGCAGCTGGCCAATCAGATGCTAAAAAACTTGCATTACCTTCTCGTCTCTTGTTAGTTGTGTTACCTAGATGCAAATGACTTGTTTATTATTTTCCTTAGATACGGAAATAAATTGTAGAGGTATAAATAAGTTTACCGCATAGCTCCACGAAAAGTTAATTTTTTTTATTAAATTAATAAATTTTGTTACAATTTTGAAGATAAAACAATAAAATGAGTACATCAAGTAAAAGTGGATTAGTCCCAACTCCTCAGAGACGTATTCCTAGAAAGAAAGTAAGTCGAATTGAATACAATTTTAACTTATCCTAACATCCTGTCAATTGTTTCTCTTTAGCCAGTTAAACCGGAAACACTTTTGCCAACAAAGTACGTAGTCAAACCGATAACATTAACCCTTCGACCATTTGGAGGATTATACAATCCATATGCAAAAGGATGTTCAGTTCTTTGCAATCATCCAGCACCAAGTGCAGTTCGAAAATATATAAACCAACTAAAAAGCAATTTGGTGAGTTTTCTAAAGACTAAAGAAAAACGACAGCTTTTTTAATATTTGCGTTTTGCATTTCTATAAGGTATCTGAAAACAAGAATAATTCATCCCAAAACAGGGAACAATTTGAATCGGAAACTGATAATATTCCAGAAGATTTATTTCGTCGTTATACTGACACCGATTCAAGACCATTAACACCTTCACCAACTGTAACGAGTGTTCGAACTCGAAACAGTACTGGTTCATTTTTGAACAATAGACGTTGTATTACGCCGGAGTTGAGAAAAAATGAAATAAGCAAGAGGAAGAAGATTATTCTTGATTTAAGGTAAACATTTATTCAATGTTTGGATAAGCACCTGTTCGGTGCGATAAGTTTCAACTTAGCAGAACTACATTCACCAATTGGAAAGTTAGAAGTTGGATAATTTGACGTTAATTAATAAGTAGTTGATTAGTAGTGACAGTTAAGACTTGACTTGGTGAAAAATATAGAACATAGAAGACATAGAACAACAAAACCAAAATGTTCACAAACATGTTCCCAGCAAATTATCCAAACAATAACATTTTAATCGGTGAATGTTGTTTTGCTATGTTGACACTTATGACATTTGTACAAAATCCTTAACTATCCGAAATTTTTAGACGAAGTCACAGTCAAGAAACATTATATTGGAAACCAACATCAGATTTATCACAAAGTGCTTTGACTGAAGCTGATAATGAAGAAAAGAAAGTGGTAGTCGAAAAGAAAGTAAAGAAGCAAAAATCTGATGATATAAGACCAAAAGTGAGTTAATATTAATTTTTGAAAATTCGAATCTGGTACAGGTTTTATTACATTTTGTTAGACTCCCGCAACAATACCAGAAGAGTTTCAAGAAGATTCCACAAAACCTCCAGTATCTTGCATAAATGAACATGACATTGCTGACGATGATGCGAGACGAGGAAAAAAGAGAAAGAAGATCAAACCACAACCTGGTGAGGGATAAAACTCAACAAAATCAATTTATTTTTTCTTGCAATCTGTCAAATTCTCAATCGAACTCTCTGTCTTGTTTTCCAATGGGAAAAGTAGATTGATTTATTTTCGATGGAAAATGAAATTCTTTAGGGTTTTATATTGAAACTCTTGCGAGACATATACATATTATAACATTTAAATTGTGTAATTTTTGTAGCAACTACGACATTCCACCTTAGTGAAGATCCTGAAACGCAAGTAGCTACTTTGGGCCCCGATTCATTAAATCCAAGTACCCGTCCATCTCTTATACCCAATACTATAAATCTTCTACCAAACAAAGAAAAGCGAGAAAGTGAACCAGTTTTGCTTAAGGGCAGTTTTCTTACCGACGAAGCATTTGAAGCTCTTAAAACTGAACTTGACATTGACACTATTGAAAACACTTTTGACAGATATGTAAGTTTGCATACGATGTTATGAGTTTTTAAAAATTACGTTAAAGCCAAATTTTAATGAATACACTAGCTTAATAGAGCCATGAGAGAAGCTTATAAGTATGTACCAGTAAAAGCTAAGGAAAACAAAGTTAAACCTAGTTATGAATGTGAAAAACTATATTTTGAGACGCATTCGAAAATGCCGAGGAAATTTTCGAAATCTTCGACTAGATTCGAAGTTCCTCTTGATATGAAAACTTTGGAAGGTAAGACACAGAATGTTAAATGTTCAATATGTTTGATATAGCCTCATAAAAAGACTTGATATCTTTTTCTTTTTTCTTTTTGCAGATATGTCAGTTTTTGAATACTTAAGCAAATTCGTTTGGGTATCAAGACAGCGAAAGCAGCTTTATAAAAAAGTGTTTGTCAAACATTTGGTTCAAGTAGAAGAACCAGAGGAGACTGAAGAAAATGAAGTAGCAATTAACGTTGAATATGTTGAAAGAAAAATGTCTGCAAAGCATCTAACTGAAGCCCTTACAGAAGTGTTAGATTTTTATGGAACAGAAAAGAATATTAGCGAAATTTTAAGACTTATTGCTGTAAAAGAAGATCAAGAGTTAAATTTTCGATCATGGTGTGGTATTGTATCGTTTAGTGAACGATTAGCTTTGGATGATGTCAATCCAACAGATTCAAGCGATGAGGTAAGTTTTCTAATGGAAATGAAAGTTAGTTTTTGGCATATTTACACACACTTTTTTATCTCTATTCCTGTACTTTTGGAACTTTAAATCACAAGATCTGTTTTTTGTACTTTTTTGATAGAAGGAAGGGTTAGTCTATTTAGAATGGGTTATGTTTTAAACGAAACTTTCTGTATTTTGTTTCAATGGAACTAATCAAATCGACTGATAAGCTTAATCCCTAAAATAAACGTCTCAAACTATGGACTTCTTAATACAGAATTTTATTTACAAGAGCAATTGAAACAATCGTGGATATAAGAAGACCCATTTTGAACAAATTAGCTCTAAATACCACGGATATTGACAGAAATTCTGTGAACGGAGCTATTATTGTTGTCAAACTCCATACAAAAACCAAAATTGTAAAAATTACCAAAATTTCCTTATTTTCAGTTGGAGAAAGCTGATTTTACAAGTATGCAGAAGCGATCAGAGGCATATAACATACCCGACAAGCTAAGAGAAGTTTTTGAAATCATTCGAAAGGGACATTTAATTTAAGATGATAGTAATTTTAAAAATAATTCTTTTAAATGTATTTTTCTACTATAAATTTGTCAAAAAATTAATCAAACAGTTCCTTTGACTTGTGTTTGAATTGTATCAAACTATAATGACAGCTTTCTGTCAGAAAGGAGTGGGCAGTTATAAATTTCATAATAAAAAAAAATGGAAAGGTTTATAACATTAACAGAAATCTCAGCTTTGATAGCTTAAAAACACACTTCTGCTAACAACTCAATCATTTGGATGTACGAGGTGATACAATACAATTTGCGCCATCTGCTTTCGAAGACTCACTTTTAGACTGAACTATCTTAAAGGGTGAGGTTTATGCATCATCCATTAAACGTCTTAAAGATGTTAAAGCTGCTGGGTCGGATGGCACTTGCGGTGTTTTATAAGTACGGCACGAATTATGGATGAAGTCGCCGAAACTTCTGAAAAAATCTTAAGCTGGTTTTAGGATATTTCACTTAATACAATTTCAATATTTCAATATTTTCTTCAACGATTTTAAAGCAGCGTTTTGCACAATAGATCGGAACTCATTGATTTACAAGTTAAATGGAATGAGGATGTCATTCAAGTTTGGATGAGTTTTGCAGAATCTGTATCTGAGACCTTCAGCAGCTGTATGGGATGCAGAAAACATTTCGGAATGGTTTGTTACACGAACAGGAGTAAGGCAAGGTTGTATGTTACGCCCAAGTATATTTACTCCTTTCATTGATGTTATCACTAATTGTTTGCCAAAAGTGGTTGAATATGCTGAAACTTTCATAAAGGCTCTTCTTTTCGCGGATGTCATAGTTTTTTTTGAGTTTTAGTATATTCACCAGAATCACTGCAACTTATGATAAATAAACTAAATGTGTTAACATCTCTGTTCTCCAGCCAGACAGCCAACATGACCAAAATCAAAACGTCAAAAAATAGAAGGACAAAAGGTCGTGTCGTTGAATTTTTGAGGTTAACTTTGGCGGGCATAGTTATCATATAAGAGTAAATTACTTCTAATTTGAATATATTAACCCACAAGAAAAATAAAGTAAACTAAAAGTATGTACATATATATAATGTAAATTAAAACAGAAATTTTGAATTTAAATAATTGTATTTAACAGGAATTTTGTAACTCTAGTAAATACAATAAACACCAAGAACTGAATTCTTACTTGTTGTGTTTTATTAAGTTACAAAATCTGAATCGTAACAAAATGCATATTGAAAATTATGGAAACTAGTTGCCAATCTACAAAAGTAAAAAGTCATGGTTTTCCGTAAGGGAAAACACAACAGTCTTCCAAAAAAAGTAGCACTGCAAGTAATAATAGCAGGTCAAGCTGGTACAAAGAGTGAATATAGCTAGCGGAAGCAGCCAACAGAATGATTGCTTAAATTGGAAGTCTTCATTTTATCAAATGATTTCTACTACAGATGATTGGGTTTCGCAGTTGAAGCAGAAGAATCAATTGTGAGTGATACGAGTATTCTGTAAGCTAAAAGATAATGTCAAACAAAAGAATTATTTTCATGATGCCAATACGACTGAAGAAATATCAACGATATTTAGATTACGAGGTTAACTCCTTGGTCTCAACCTTATCCCCCATCGGGAAGAATTACAATTGGTATGCGAGTTATGTGATTTGAAGAAAAGGAAAGATATTTTGCATTTTGTCGGTAAATGTCCTGTGCTGCGTGAAACAAGAAGAAGTATTTTTGGAAGAGATTTTTATCAGAAAAACTCACGATACATCTTAATGAAATTGTACTTCCTGTACTTTTCAACTTTTGAAAAATAGCACTAACATATAGAAATAACAAATAAACTTTGCAATATAAAATGAAATCCTACGAGAATGTGTTTTTTAAATTGTATTCTAAATTTCAACTCAATCGGCGTCAATGCCAACGAAAAATATTCTGTATTGAGATAAATACGTTTGAAGTTTTGATTAGTAGAAAATCATGAGTATTTTTGAATAACCTTTAATATTTAAATTATAAAAAATGTTTTTCGCAGCCATAATATTTTGGCTAAACATTTTTGTGTTCACTTTGTGGAAACATTAAAAATTTTAAAAATAACGAATTTTCGAATATTCTACGGTGGCCTAACCCCTTAAGAATTCTACTACATTTCTACTACATAAAATTAAACTCTGCCCTGTAAACCCATAAGGTTATAAATTTCTTGTCAAACATCTGCCACTTTTTGTTGACATTTCTCTCCGAACCGAAACCGAATTCCGAAGGGCTTCGCCTATTTGAAAAAATCTATAATTTAATTTAAAATTTAATTAACAATCCATCAGCGGGTCCAAACTTAATTTAAATTCAATCTCAATGGCTACTCTAGAAGATAAATTATTGGGTGAAAAGCTGGAATACTACTGTAGTAGCAGCGAAGGTGAAGATAACGATGATGACGATAGTGGTGACAAACAATCCAAAGGTGGAGCTCCCAGCTCGCTATCATTAGATCAAGCACCGCCTGCCCTCTCGCAAAATATGACCCATCGAGCTGCTACAAACACTGGCCCAAAGGGTGTTGTTCAAGATTGGCAAATCTACAAGCAATTGGAAGCCCAGAAGCGAGAAGAAAACGAAAAGCAACGTTTGGAGTTGATGAAGAAACTAAGCCTTTCCGCAGCTACCTCAGCCGAAGATGAAGCTCGTAAGCGAGAGGAAGAACTGGAAGCTGAAATGGCCGAGCTTATGAGTGAGGATTTCCTTCAACAATTCCAAAAGAAACGAATGGCCGAAATGATGCAGCAATGTGGTCACTTACAAAAATTCGGAAAAGTGTTCCATCTAACTTCCCATGAAGAGTTCCTCAATGCCGTCGAGAAGGAAAATAAACACATTACAATTATAATCCACATTTACGATCGTACTCTACCTGCTTGTGCCACACTCAATAAATGCCTTGACACTCTGGCTGCCGATTATCAGGTGATTAAGTTTGCAAAGATTTGCAGCTCAGTTGCCGGCATGAGCCGTGACTTTAGGGCAAAAGGACTCCCGGCTCTTCTGGTTTACAAAGCAAATAGTCTAATTGGAAATTTTGTGCGCGTCACAGACGATTTGAGTGATGACTTTTTCCCGTCCGATTTAGAGAGCTTCCTAATTGAAAACGGTATGATTGTCGATAGGAATCTTTACAATTGATTCACAGCTTCTCAAATAAAAAATAAACAACTCCGTTTGAACTACTGACAAAGGCGTCAAATCAAATTCTCGATTTACTTACGTATATATTTTATTTTTATTTTTTGTTCTAGGTTTTAAGGTTGTAGTATTAAAATTAATATACATATATAGAAAAGGCTACATGTATCGTGTGTAGCTGCATTTTCATTTTTCAAGAAAATATACAATTTACTAATATACAAACATTTAAAAAAAACATGGAAATGCTAATGCGTATTATCGTCATAATTTATTATACACGAAATTAAATTCAAATAAAGGAATTAAATTGCTCAATGGCAATAACCGATGAAAAATGGTCTTTTATTTCATACAAGTTGAAATATGGGATAAGGTTTTGTGAGTAATAAATTTGTATCATATTCTCGATAAAACAATATTTTGTTTTGTATTGAAAAATCGAAGAAATCACTTACAATGCTTATATGTAGAAACAACACCATGAAGAACTTACTTGTTCAAAAATTTGTAAAGAACACATTAACGTATAGCATCCTCGGTGTCCTTATTAATAAAGTAATAGTTCTATGTTTCAAAAAAACAGCCATTCCATCATTTAATATAAATTAAGTTTTCAAAAACAAAAAAAAGAAACTTTAAAAGGTGTTTAAACTATATCTAACTTGTAAGCTAGTTTAAACAATCTGCAGATGGCTCGTTTGTTTCATATCGTGCTTATTCAGAGTTTGAGCAACATTTCTCTCTGATCTGATCAAATATAACTTAAATAACCCTAATGCTGAATTTCCACTTCAAGCTCAAGTGAGTAGTTTCCATGCCGTATTTCTAAAAAAAGTCAAAAACCCCCTTAGTCACCCCAGTTAACGAAAAATGTTCCAAAGACAATATTAAAAATTGTCCTCCAACTTACAAATTTTGCCACATTCAAATACTTTTTATCAGCACCTTGTATTTGTGCGTTTTAAGTTTTTATTGGAAGTCTTTCATTTTATCTAAACAACCTAAACAACTTGGTTTTCAACAATTTAAGTTTACAATCAATAACCTTGTGAAATGTATGTCCTTCACTCTCTCGGTCCTAGAAAAGGAAACCAAGTTGAATTTATCTCCGTAGATTGAGGAAATTCTTTGGAAAAATATCCCACTGACTTAAACTTTTTAATCTTCCTACTTGGCTTTGAACTGTTTTTGTTTTTAAATGAATTTCCCCATACTTGGAAATTCTCGACTACAATGTTCGCTTCGGGTTTTTTTTTATAATAAGGGGATATTACTACCCGTATTATGCAAAGACACAGTGTGAGTATTAGGGAAGGGAGAGAGGGTTTGAAAGGAGGTGTCGGTGCAGACAGAGTGTGGTTAGGCATTCCACATTCGCGTAGTACGGCTAAAGAACGAATCTCTTTACTTGACTGTTCGACCGAAGTTGGGCTCGAGGGTATACTGTATAGCATTCCTGGAAGCGCGAGTATTACGGTTGAACTTAAGGGGAGGAATGCAGTTGGCTATTTCTCTAGAGCATAAACCTTTGAAATAACTGTAAAAATGGTGAGACAATAAATTGTACGACGATGTTCAAGCGACGTAAATGATCCTATGATGGTATTACCACCAATCAATCTAAATGATCTACGTTCAATACTGTCCAAGAGGCTCAAGTAAATTGTAGGAGCACCAGCCCAGAGATAGGAGTTATACTCAAGCTTTGGACGTATATATCGTAAGTCTTGTAAATAACAGCCAGGTCAGAGGGGAAAAAACTTCTTGCATCGCCTTAGAAAACCCAAATAACGCAGCATTTTTGTTGACACCGCGTATTTGATCGTTCCACAAGAAATGATTGGTGACACACATACCGAGAATATCGAGATGTTCAGTCTCATTCAAATGCCATCTATGGTTAATGTCAAGGGGGGTATATGTCGCTTTAACGATACAAGACAGCATTGGGGTTTTCGAAGCATTACATTCCACACACAACTTTTATTGAACGGTTAGAAAGGTAATTTCTAATCCAACGAAGAAGAGATTTATGAAAACCGAAAGCAAGCATTTTCGATAAGAGAGCCTGATGCCAAAACATATTAAATGCTTTTGAAATATGAAGTACAATAATCTTACTTTCTCTACTGTTAGGTGAGATGAACCATGAGATCACCAGTGGACCTATTGCTACGAAAGCCGTACTGTCGGTCATTACGAAGCTTTCGGTCTTCGAGATATTTCTGGATAATAAATCAGCGTTGCCATGACCTTAGAAAGAATGGACGTAAGTGCAATCGGTCTGTAATTAGAGGGGAGGAGGATTCGCCTTTTTTGGGGATGGGTTGGACAAATGCTGTTTTCCAACCGCTTGCAACGAGATCTGAGGATTAAGACAGATGAAAAAGTTTTCGTAGTGGTTTTGCCAGCGTTGAAAAAGACCTCTTCAGAACAGTAGCGGGTATACCATCCGGACAAGGGGAGTTATGTATGTTGAGATCTTTTAGGACTCTCGCCACAGTACAAGTGCCTAGCAAAGAGATTAGCTGTCTCTTAAGAGCTAACAAATAGAGTGTCATAGTCATTGACAACGTGCGTAGGAACCTAATGGTTTTTACAAATGCCCAACAATTGGCTGCCTTTGAGACATTTCAGTATTTTTTGGTCCGTCGAATATGTGCGTTGCAGGCCTTCCTGGCTTGCTTGAACTTTTTCCGGTTTTTCTCAGAAGCGCTGGCTTTATAGCAACGGAAACCTACTTCTATGCCCCTAACAACTTCTTTACAGCTCGAATTAAACCATGCGTTTTCCTTAGGTTTGATGCTTTTAACCCTATTCGGAATAAAAGTTCTCGTTCCCAGGATAATAAGACTTGTGATCACATCAGCGTTGGCGTCAACGTCACTATTCTAGGAAGCATAGTGACCAGTTAAAAATTCTGAAATAATTATTGAGACGGTTCTCTTAGAAGCTCTTTATTTAATTGGAGTGTTTTGGCACCAGAAATTTGAAGATATAACGCAATGGTCAGATGCGCCTAGTGGAGATAGCACACTAATAGTGTACTCACCAGAATCAGAGGTAAGAAACAAGTCAAGAGTGTTTTCTGTTCGACCTTCCACGTCTTCAAAACAAAATTCTTTCCAGCTCCCCTTAAATATAACGCATAGACAGCCGTGTCTCTATAGAAATGTTTGTCCCGATACAAATATATTCAGATGAAAACTTTGAAATATTGTTCATGTTTCAAAAATTTGAGGAAACAAATTTGCCAATAGCTTCAAATACAAATAATACATGCCTCATTTTGTATACCAGATTAACTTTAATGAGTTAACTTTTTAGAGTTACAATTACCATGAGGATTTGGGCAAAAACGGACAATTTCTTAAATAGGTGCTAATTTCGATCCATCCAAATATAGCAACAACTAAGGGAACCTCTTAGCTTATAAAAATAGATACAACCAAAATAAGAAGATTTTGTCTTGTTTTTTTATTATAATTAAATTGAATAATTTATTAAGTTTGTTTTCAAAACCATGTTTTAAAAAACAGTTAGAATTTATGCTTTTGTTTAAAATCTACATAAGAAATATTTTTTGTTTTGTTTATTTAAAATGTAGGTATACCTAATAAAAATAAAAAGAAAATGCATTTTTACTCAAGTATATATATAATAAATAATATACATGCATTCATTTATTTTGTTTTTAATAATTTATTTTAAAATATATTTTACAAATTACTTTGGCCTGATTCATTTGTTACTTAAATAACCAAAAAAAAAAAAAAATTAAAAACAATTTATTCACACACCAATTTTCAATATATTTTTTTTAAGTATAATTTATTAACGAGTCCACTTAAATATTTATGTTAATCTTTTATACATAAATTCTGAACCTTATTTTGGTTTTTCATTCATAAAATTATTTTATTTTGGTGTTGTTTTTTTTTTTCTTCTTGTGAAATTATTTTTCAACAATGATTTTTGTTTTGTATGTATTTAAAATTAATTAATTTTTTAAGAGTACCTATATATTATAATAAAAACACGAGTTTGTTTTTTTTTATTTTATTTCATTTTTCTTTATAAAGAAAAACAAATAAAACGTATTTCTTAAATCTAATATTGATAAATATGAATTTTAATTTAATTTTAATTATTTTTTTTTGTTTTTGTAGGATTTAAAAATACAGACATTTATATTTAAGCGTAATTTTTTTTGTTTAAAAGGATATTCTTAAGAAAATAATTTGTTTTTTTAAAAAATGTTTTTGTTTTTTATAATAAAAAAATGTGTTGTATCAAATAAATGAATTTGTCATTTTTTTGTTTGTTTTTAAATATATAAAAAAAATTACATGTAAAATGTAAGAAGTTAAAAGTTTTTTTTGTTTGTTTAAAAAATATCATATGTTTTTTTATTTATATATTTATTATAAATTTTTACCTATATTATAAAAAGACTGAAGCTCATTTTTTTGTTGTTTTTTTTTTAATTTTTACCTTTTCTTTTTAATTTTTTTCTTAATTCTAAAATATTTAGAAATCTTTTTTTTTTTTTCAATAATTACAAACTTTAAAAAAGTTATAATTTGTTTATTTTATTTTTTTTTAATTTGATAAACTTGATATTTACTGTTTCATATTATAATATTCATTCCGTATACAAAGGGAAAATATAATAATTGAATTTTTAAGTAAGATTATTTAAATAATGTTTGATGTACTATTAGTTTTTTTTTTATATAAATAAAATAGGAATTATCATAGTATTCAATATAAAATGGGTATTTTGTTTTTTGTTGTTGTTTTTGTTATTATTGAAGTAAGTAACTTTGAAATGAAAATAAATAAATGCTTTCGAACGGAATTATCGTTTGTAAGTTTTACAGTCTTAGGAATTTAAGAATAAGAAGAGGGAAGGGCGTTTCGGTTATACATATTTTGTATACATTTCTATTTGCGATCCAATATTTTCAAGCCCAACATAGATTTTTCATTGAAGGATTAACCAAACATTTCAAACTATAAACATGTAATAGGTGGCTCAACAGTCTGCTGAGAACTAGGGCCTAGTAACTTACAACTCTTAACCATTCCTGTGTGCGAGTACTGTTTTCAGGGATGGAGGGGACCTACAGTTTTAAGCCAAATCCGAACGGTTAATTGGAGAAAACACTTTTCATGACAAGAATTACTTTTGAAAGATTTGTCAATTTCTCGTAAGAGGCAGTCCCTTGAAAAAAAACTTTAGATGGCACAGGCATGGATTGAACCCAAGGCCTCTGACATGACAGTCCTACGAAATAACCATCACGCCATGGTCACACTTTTACACTTTATTGGCTGGGTTCAATCTCGTGTTGGATAGGGTATCTTGGATAGGTGGATTTTTAGATACCTTGTTGAACGAGTTGGATAGCTGCATTGAGATAGCTGTCAAAAAATAAAAACAACTTTCAGCTGTTCACAAAAAGCAGAGAAACATTTAAGCTTCGAAGTCAAAATTGTTGTAAGATAAAACATAATTGCCTTCTAAAATTCGGAGACAAATAGCTTCTTCATCGTCTATTATGTACAGAACATCCTCAAATACAACTTCAACTAACATTTTGTATCTTTTTGTTTACCAACAAATACAAAAAGCTGAAATCAATTTTCAAGTTTCTTGAAATTCAATCATGTGTTGAATCAGCTGTTCTGTCAGATACCTACATACATACCCCAGAAATTCTTGGATACCTTTGGATTCCTTTTTTGACATCTCAGCTGTTTTTGATCAGCTGCTATTTTACACGTAAAACACTAACAAAAAGGTATCCGGATACCCTATCTGTCTGAGATTGAACGCAGCCATTCATACATATTTATGACTTACAGTGTTGGCCAAAACATTAGCAATTAAAACAACTGTATGTCTTTTAAAAATTAATAACTTAAACAAATCATGTTAATTTGTTTCTAAAATTTAATACATTATGTATGTACTTCTGAATAGACCACAAGAGAAAATAGTTTTCAAAACGGTTCATTAAATATGGCATAAGTAGGACAGTTAACCCAATTTTCTGTTAGTCAAAACAAAAGCAGCTTTTCATTGCTATCTCTCTTTCTCTCTAGAGAAAAGTTAGTCCGTTAACTACAAAATCCATTGCTCATATTAAAGGTGTTGGCAAGCAAGTGCAGTTGAATCTATTTATAAGGTGTTATTTAATTCACGGTCAAGCTAATCAATGTTCTAAGATAACTTTTGTAAAATGGCCGGAAACAAATACTCTAATGAAATAAAAGATTATAAAAGAATATAAAAGTGGAATGAGTCAAATTAAAATATCAGACAAATATTCCATTCCAAAATCAGTGATTTGCCGATTAATAAAATTTAACAAATCCAAAAAGTCATTCCAAACGGTTCATAGCGGTGGCAGACCAAGAAAAATAAATAAACGAGATGATTTGGCAATAATAAAATCAATTAAAAAAGACCTTTTTATATCATCGAGAGAAACAAGAACCCAACTCGACCTGAACGTAAGCGTGAGAACAATTCGGAGACGAGCTGTTAATGGTGGACTAAAATCTTTTAAAGCTGTAAAAAGCCTTTTATTTCAACCAAAAACAGGCTGGCGAGATTAAATTTTGCTTATGACCACATTAACTGGACCGTTAGAAAATGGAGGAACGTACTCTTTTTGGACGAGTCCAAATTCAATTTCAAGGGTTCCGATGGTTTCCGTCGTGTTCGCAGACCAGCCAAAGAGGCACTAAATTCACATTACACCAAAGCTACTGTGAAACACGAAGAAGGTAACGTAAGTAGTGGGAATGTTTTCAGAACATGTACTGAGACCGATTCACCAAATAGGTGGTTCAATGGATCGTTTTATGTACCGTGACAATTTGCAAAATGTAATGCTGGCATATGCTGGGGGATCAGTTGTCTCTGAAATGGATATTTCGGCAGGACAGACAACGACTCAAAGCACACGTCCAATACGGTTAAGACGCGGTTTCAAGAAAAGCGGATTGACGTATTACAATGGCCAGCACAATCCCCAGATCTCAACCCCATAGAACATCTATGGGAAATTGTAGATCGACTAATTGCAAAAGTAAAAATAATCTGTTTGATCAAATTAAATTGGCTTGGGAAAGAATCCCAAACAGCATAATAAGCCCTTTAATTGACTGAAATGATTAAAAACAAGGGTTTTTCTACCAAATTCTAGCAATATTTTAGTAAGTCTAAAAGTTGCTTTTGTTTTGACCAGCCCAATATTGAACTAATTGTGCTATATTTAATGAACTATTTCAAAAACTATTTTATTTTATTTTCCATTAGAAATTTTAAATATTTATTTTAATTTTAAAAACAAAAAAATTATGTAATAACCGCGGCAATTAAAGTTGCTTTTGTTTTGGCCAACATTGTATATGGCCAGAAATGTAAAAGTTTCTTTTACTTATATTTATAAAATTTTGAAGATTTGGCAATAATTATTGCACACAAAAAATGCATCATTCGTGCCAATGACTTTAAAACGTTGTAGTTCTGGTTCCAAGCAAAAAAATAACTTTAACTATTGGATCACAAGGAAAATGAATACTTCTGTTACATTCGATTAAATTGATTTGATTGCTTGTTTGGGATTATTAATTGTTTTAAATTATTTAGTGTTATGGAGTTTTATATTTTAGCTCTTATCTTTCTATATTTATGTATTTTTTGTTTTATAACAATTTTAAAGGAGAGATTCTTTTGGCAAACTGTGTAACATTGATGTTTAGGTATATTTATGTGTTTTTTATTTTTGTCTATACTTGTAAATCAGCCTTGAAATTTTTTTTCTATCGAAAGTTTAAACTTTAATTTTGTGTGTTTCAAATATGTTTTATATTTATATATAATAGATAAAATATACAAAACTAAAGAAACAATAATAAACTACAAAATTTTAATGAAATAAATACAAATTTTGTTTGGACGCTTAAATAGTCAATAAATATAATTTAAATATTTTTACATTTTTTTGTTGCAACTACAAAAATTAAAATTAAAACAAAAATTTAGTTATAAAATATTTATGTCATATAAATTACAAATAATTTAGAAAGTTTTTGTGGATGGCGGGTTTCCTTTAATCCTTATTCTAAGAAAAGGTACTTTAAGAAAATGAAAAATGTCTACTTTTTACTTTAAATGTTTACCTTGACTTACCACTTTTTTTTGTTTTAAATTATGTTGTAGAACATTATGACTTTGTTTTAATTGAATATTGTTAAGATTATTATAAATATTTTATTTTGTTGAAGTATTTAAAAAAAAAAAAGAAATTCGAATTTATGAAATTCTGAACACTGATCGATCGATTTGTCTTAAGAAATTTAATTAAAAACGTTTTTGTTTGTATTAAATTTTAGAAAATATAGGGCTCTTTCTATCTCCCTCTCACTGTCTCTGACACTCTGTATCTTTATTTTAAACTCTTGGGGGCTTAAAACGTAAGCCAGTTGGTAGTGTTGTTGTTGAAATTATAGTTGCAGAGCCTGTTGTACTTGAATTATCGATGTCTTCGTCTGGTGGAGATGTATAAATAATAAAAGTACCATCGGATTTTATGAGGGATTCTGTAGTGTCCATGGCCATATTGGATGACCCGGTTGTTGTGGCAATAAATGACTTCAATTGGCTATTTGTGTCAAAGGATACGGTACGTGGACGATTTGAGGAGAAGTTTGTTGTTGGTGCACATTCGGCTATGGAATTGCGGGCCGAATTCGAACAACCTGGACAACAGAGATTGCCATTTCCGTTTCCGGCTGATGATTTCACTTTGTCCTTATTGCGACGCAACGACGATCGGTGTGGATGATGGCGTGCCAGGGCAGTAAGTCCTCGTCGTGATGGCCGTCTAGTTACTGGGTATTGAACTGATTCAGCGCTGTTACTCAAACGGATGTTGCCAGCTAAATGATATGAACCGAAACCACGACGGAGGACAAAGTGATTTGCAAACAAAAAAGAAGGAAAGAAGTTTGGAAAAACGAATTGGAAAATTAGTGGAAAATTAGAATGAAATTTAAAATTTTTGTTGTTTGCGTCGCATGAAGATGTAGTTTTTTCTGTTTGTATTTATTTATTTTTAATGAAGCTTAATGTTTGATGATGATGCCGGATTAATAAAAATAAAAAGCAAACTCAATAGAAACAAACAAACGTGCAACAGAAAAATTTAACATAAAATTTGACATGACTGACTACTGATTAGTGTGTGATAAAATGTGATTTTGATATCAAAGACTAAAAATGAATTTCTATAGAATGATATCACAAAAGTATTACATACATCTGAAGAAGATTACCTAGAAACTTGCATGTTTAGTGCTTAGTTATCTATATTTTCGAGATAAATTTAAATCGACATATGATTTCCATGTAGATGTAGAAAAACGTCGATTTGGCAATGAGTTGCGATTTAAATTGACCAAATTGAAAGAAGAAAGTATTGCTCGAAGACTTGTAAATCCTTTTTGATCCTCTGTTGATGAAAGCTAAACGGAAAACGGGCTATGTTTATAAATTTTAAGTTTCTTACCCGAAATTTTTTTCTAAAGAAATATTTATTTAATTTTGTGCTAAAATTGCTAGCAATACTTAGTGGTGGTAATAATAATTGAATCTAGCTTGTTTAGTTTAAAATTTGAATTTACGAATAAAGCAGCAATATACTGAAAATACTTCGAAGAATTTTTGAAAACCTTTTGATTAAAATAAAAAACAATAGTTATTATTGTTTGAACAACAATTTAAAAATTAAATTAGTCTCTTCGAAAGAAGAATTCTAAGTGTCAAAAAATGTCTACCAGATTTGTGTTAATTTTGAAAGAAGTAAAATTATTTGGTTTTCATTTTTTATTCATTGCTATTTGAGTTATGAAGAGAAACTTTTTTCATGAGTTTTTCTAGATACATACAAAATAAAATATTTTAAAACCTAACAATTAAGACTCACCTAAAAAATATTTTCCTTTTTTAAAAGATTTCCAAATAAGAGGTTTCAATTTGAATAGCCCGCGTTTTGAAACAATGCCATTCCCAAACGAGGCTGGTACAACTGTAGCCGTGGCGACCATTTAGCTGATACTGTTTTCCATCAAAAACATAAGTTTACGAGCAAAGTACTTGATCTTTGAATCAACAACCAGATCAATTATACAATACTCTTAAGTAGCTCAGGTATGTTATACCCACAAAATGACTCTGTGGAATAGTTGTTGGAATTATTTTTGAATAGAATACTGCAACTTCCTATGACGACACCCATCAATGTTCATTACGACTTTGAAGCTACACTTCGAGTTCTTATTATGAAAGTTTCACTGAAAAAAATGTATCAAGTTTTGAACAGTGGAAGGAGCTGGCTAAAAGAGATGAATGTCCTCTACTTCTAGAAATGGGAAATTCTCTGCAGATGAAAGATGAACTGTATATCATCCTTAAAGTTCTCGACGAAAAGATAATCATTCATAGAAGAAGCGCGGTCATACATCTATAGAGATTACTACTCAAAATTGATACATGACTCAAGCATGATAAGCTATTTTGATATAAGCGCAGGAGTTGACAAAATATCAACAATTTTTCAAGCAAGAAAGGAGCTTTTGCCTTTTAACTTTATGCCACACCGACCAGATCTCCCTATTTAATGCAATCTGTTTGTTCAATACTTATCGAGCTGAGAAAACTATATCTTGGAAAAGCCATTTATACAACAAATGAAGTTCTTAAAATACGCAATGGAAGAAACTGGACGGATTTGTATAAATTTGTAAAAGCTGCGCTAATTTACAAAAAACAAATTTTAAGAGAAGAATTTTAACTAAGACAAATACTCGATATCCTATTTTTTTTCTTTTAATTTCTTTACTAAACATTTTTAAAGTTATAATCTATAAGCATCTTATGCACAATTATTAATTAAGTTTGTTTTCATAAAAGTGTTAATCTGGCAGACGGCATTTGGCATATCATAAAACATTTGTAAAATCTAAAAAATATTAACAATGAATAGAATACTAAATTGCAATAAAATCTTTTCTTCTTTATATCTATCTATATGTTTTCCATTGTTAATGGCATATCTTCCTCTTTACAATTAAATACTCTCATGAAACCCCTTATTGGAAAACCCTATATTATATTATTCTGTACTTGAATTTTACAAGACTATGTGCAAAATAGCACGATTTAGAAAAATATTCAATTTTAAAAACAGGAATTTTCTTGTTTTTTGTTCTAAATGTTATGACTTTAATACTTGGTCTTAAATACCTACCATTCTATTTTCGTAGTCTTCTTGGATTCGTTAATGTAAAACGATTATATTATTTAGAAATTAAAATATCTCCAATAATAATAATTATTATTTTAATCAAATGTGGGAATTGGTTAATTTCAAACATAAAACAAAACAAACATAAGACACCACACTATTAAAACAAAACATCAAAAATAATAAATTAAAACAAAAACAACAAAAGACCACATTTACTTTACAATATAATTATTATATATTAATATATTATTATTAAATCAAAAAAATATAATGTTATGCAAAACATAAAAATGTTATTTGTATAAATTAATTTAATAAAAAAAAAATATCATACAAGTTATAAATTATTTATTTAATTCATGAACAAAAATTTTAAATAAAAATAAAATTTGTGAACAATTGTTGTACTTAAAATCAAAGAAAAAACAACACAAATAAAATAAATATTATTATATTATAATTTTAACATCAAATTAAGCAAGTTAATTTTTGTTTTATCTTTTAATGTTGGTAATTTAACCTCAAATTAAAAAAAAAATTATATTGTTTTTTGCCTTTCTTTTTAATCAAAGCTGTGAGCAATAATAATAATGTTTGTAATATATATTAAATTATAAATATTTTTGTGACATAAATTTGACAACAACAAAACATAAATTAATGATTTTCTTTTTCTTAATTTAAAACAAAAAATCCAAAACATTAAATAATACTGAAACAAAATTCACACTACTATTCCGATTGCGACTGTCGTTGTGACTGTCTTGTGACATCTGCTGACGCCGACGAGATGAAGACGATTGTCGACGCAAGCGTCTATTTCGGCGTCTTTCCGTAACTGGAGTGCTGTGTCGGAAGCGGGAAGTCAATATGAAATCGACTTCTTCTCGATCAGAAGCGGCACCAGATGCCGCAATAACAGTCTCATGAGCAATGGAACTCTCAACACTGTCGTCGCCGAGCAGAAGCGTCAAATTGTGCGCCGAACGAGACAGAGTCTTGTCGGGACTGTGATAGATCGAGGTGCTTGTACTCGGCTGACGATGGTGATGGAATTCAAAGTCCTCACCACAACTGGCGATCGAAGTCGAGGAGTAGTAATGTGAATAACTTTGCTGGTGATGGCGAGAATGGTTATTGTGATGACAATGTTGTGTTTGGGGTGATGTGGATGAGCAATGAACAACAATGTGGCTAGAAGCTTCATGGTTGTAGTTGTTGTTAGTAGTGTCATCGTTATAGCTACCGGAATGCGTGGTGAAGTTCGTCTCCAGGAACATGCGTCCTCCCGATGTCGAGGAACTGTTCCCGTCAGTGCGGTATCCATGGGGCGAGAGATACTGTCCACCGGTGCAATAATCCTCTACATCGTCGGTTTCCATGGGATTGTTGGTGGCGTTGGCAGCGACACGTCTCTTGAAAATCATATACATCTCGTTACTGGGCTCGTGTGGGATGTCATTGTGGCTGCCACCCATGAATTCTTCGGCTCGTTGGGCGGCAAGGCAGCTGCTGCAAGTGGTGGTGAGCCCTGAGGCACCAAGGAACCATTCGGAACGGGTGCGCATGCGTGCGGTTTGGCGTTCATGGACCTTTATTTTATTTTATAGGTACAAACATATATATTGTTGTTTTGGTTGTTGTTGTTAAGTGTTGTTTTTTGTTGTTGTTGTAGTAGTGATTCGCAGCAGCACAACATGGATGTGGTGGTGATAAACGATTTTTGGTGCGACAAAAAAGGGGCGGGCAGGGGTTGACATGAGGGAAATATTACATTTAGAATATTTTTTTTTGTATTTTTATATATTTTTGTTGATATTAATTTTATTTTATTTGAAAATATAGCTCAATTTTTAAATTGAATTTTAGAAAACAAAACTTAAGGAAAATATAATTAGATTTGAATGAAAGGAATTCAAAAAATCTGAAGACAACAATAACAAAGTGGTGAAATATTTGCTTTAAGCGTGATAATTAATTTGTTTATGAAATAAAAAATAAATATAGATACATTCATATACATACATATTATGTAAATGCAAAAATAGGGCATTATTTGGAGGTGATTGTGGAATGAAATTGCTGTGCTATGTGTGCTTATTTGATTTATATAATAGTGTAATGCATTTTAAATGTTAAGTGCGTATGGTATAAGATAAAGCAAATAAAATGTAATTAAGCTCTTTTTGAAAAAGTTGCTAAGGTGGTCATATCACATCGTTTTCTATAAACAAAATAAATTACAAAACAAAATGAAAATGAAACATAAAAATGTACCCTCCCAAAAAAAGTTCTTAACACGGTTCATTCCATTTACGATGCTGGTAAAATCTTGAATATCCTTCTTCTTAAATTTTCGAATCTATTATCTCCTATACATTTTCTATAAAGAAAAGCCTATTCAACTCGGTTTCGAAACTCTTGATATCTTTCCAAAATTATCTTATCAATTTGCAAAGAGAAATCGTTACATGTACCTATATAGGGTGTTTTTTAACTGCATGACTAGCTTTTATGATTGTTATTGAAAGATAATGTATTGACCAATGAATATTTATTTATGAATATTTATTTTATTAGGTTTTCCTTCGGCTTTTTTGTTGATTGTTGCTCAGAATTTTTAAGGTGTGAATATACAAAAAAAAGGTGACATTTCTTTTCAGTAAGGTTTGGTAATTCACCATCCTTTAAGATCAAAATAACGTCTTAAAACTATGGAAATATACTTTGGAAAAGAATCGGTTTGTTAAGTTCATAGAGTTCACCCTTTTACTGTGTTAAGTGATGAAGCTTATTTCTGGTTAAGTGGCTTCCACAACAAGCTAAGTTGCCGAAACGAATCACCAATAAAATCTCTTAAAATTCTGCTTGGTGCAGTTTACACGCTGGCGGCATCACCGTAGATCCTTAAAAATATCATTCCAATAATAACGGGTTATCCATTTTGCGGTTTCAAAAGTATAGGGCTGGAATTCGACATCTGTCAAACTAAGTTGTTAAACCAAAATTTTTTTTAGTTGAAAGTCATTTACGAAAATGGATCGCTTAACTATTGTTGCACAACGCATAAAAACCTACTACAAAAATGGTGATTCTGCCACAGCCACATATCGTGCTTTAAGAGGAGATTATGGTTTACGTAAGCAATTGGCAAAATTGGGAAGAAATTTGAAGAGACTGGATTGGTTACAGATATTGTAAGGCCTGTGCATCATCGTTTCGCTCGTACCACTGAAAATATCGATGCTGTAAGTTAAAATGTTGCCGAAGAACCGAATGTGTTAAATCCTCGTCATGCTCAGGAATTAGGACTGTCTTACGGCACATAATGGCGTATTTTGCATTTAGATCTACACCTTCATCCATATAAAGTCCAGCTCACACAACAACTGAAGCCTGCTGACCATTCACAACATCATAGATACGTCGAATGGGTGCTTGAACAACAGGCAATTTTTCGAACAAAATTTTCTCCAGCGACGAAACACATTTCCCACTCGCTGGGTATGTTAATAAACAAAATTGTCGTATTTGGGGTTCTAAAAATCCCCAAGTAATTGAAGAGAGGTCATTATATACACAAATAGTCACTGTTTGGTGCGCTCTTTGGTCCGGAGGTTTGACCTTACTTCTTCGAAAACGACGGTGGAACGACTGTTAGCGTCTATTTTTCCTGTTATTGAAGAATACGATTTGGAGAATATGTGGTTTCAACAAGACGGTGCCACATGCTACACAACTCGAGCGAATACGACTTTATTGCTTGCAAGAGACATTTCCTGGTCGCGTGTCGTCGTGGCAATATCAACTGGCCACCAAGATCATGCGATTTGACACCGCTGGACTTTTTTGTGGGGCTACGCGAAAACCGTGTTTATGCAGATAAACCTTTAACTCTTGAGCACTTAAAATATGTGTCAAAAAGTGGTCGTAAATCACCTCAAAAGAATTTATGCTTGCAACAATTCGTGGTCATTTAAATGATGTAGTGTTTCACACATAATGCCAACGTTCAAACTTTTTAGTAAAAATGAAATATCATGAAAAAAAATGTATGTGTTTTTTTTTTTACTTTTGAAGCCGCAAAATGGATAACCCTGTATTTTTGAGCTGTATTATTATTTAAAATCCTCAAGCTCTAAAAAAACACCCGACACAAGGTGAAGGGAAATTAATCTCCAAGAAATATTAGGGATTATAAAACAACATCAAGTCTAGTTGAAAAGTCCACTCTAATAAAACTTTTCACAACTATTTCATGAATTGACTTCTTAGTATAGTAAACTTCTTCCAAATGGTCTCATCTTCGACTTACTGATCGGAAACCAAGTGAATAACCTACAAGTGATAATATCATGCCAATAAATTATTTCAGTCATGAAAGGCAACTATTTGCTTTTCTCTAAGTTTCCTCCGCAAAGACGACGACTCGTTTTCTAATTAATCAGATAATATTCTTTTAACTAGCTTTAAGTACACTCATTTAAATGCGTCTTTAATATTAATAAAATACTCGAATGTACTGTTACTCTACGAACTAGACTACTTTGTTCTTCTTTTTAGATTACTAATAAGTAATGACTAAACAAAACTTATTACTTTTACTTAGAATAAACAAATTATCATATTTAAATTATTGTGTTTAAAACTTGTCACGTCGTCGTTGCAAAATCTATAAGACTTAAAATCCACGTGAATGCCCTTATACAATATTTTGCGCTATGAAAGTGCTACTTCTTCCTACACTTGAAAATATTTATTCAAACAATAATAAACAAATAATCCGATAACAGTTCCACAGTAATAATTATAATTAATCAAAACCGAATGAAATCAATTAACGAACAAAAATAAAAAGAGATCCTCAAGCACTATGATAATAATAGAAAAATCAGTGAAACTAGAAACAAATAAACTATCAACATTTAATCAAAGTCGTTACAAAAATTAACTGCGATTTGAAAAATAGTAGATATTTAAATATCATTCCAAAAGGAAACTATACTAAAAATATATCAAAATTTAGAAGAGAGAAAAACTCAAACTATGTACAACTTAACCATTCCCACACCAGCGGAAGTAAAAATTGAAACTCAAAAGCAAATTGGAATGAAAACAAAATAAAAATATTCTCTATGTACAGTTGCTCAATAGATTTGTTTTTATTGAATTAGTAAAATAATTATAATTATTTCATAAAAAAAAGAAAACTATTTATTAGCATATTTAAAAAAAATATATTATTATTAATTATTTGCCATTTTGTAAACAAAACAAAATATAAACAAACTTCAATTCAAAATGACATTTTATGTACATGAATAAAAAATAGAACAGGAAAAGGACATGAGTGACGGTAGGTAAATAATAATTAATTAAAAATTAAAATCATCGATTTAATCATTGAATTATTTTATGCATTTTTGTTGAATGAAAAAAAAAAAAAAAAACAGAAAGTGAAACGAAAAGCAATATTAAACTAAGTGTATTTGAACATATTAGGAAAAGAGAGAGAGAGATTTTAATATTAGAAGAAACAAAATTACAAATTAAAAATTATTATTAATTAATTAAAATTATTTGATTATAAATCAAATTAGCATTCTCTAAATACTAATTTAGGGAAGAGAAGACAATTACGAGTAAAAATTAAAAACAAAAAATAAGTAAAAGTTGTCAGCTATACATTTTTATGTGTGTCTCTATTTTTGTTTTTGATTATACCGAAATCCTTGAAGCATTAAAGTAATCATCCCTCACCTGTGGCAGATATGATAGACTCTTTGTACTCTCCGCATAACGATTGACCGCTCTCAGTTCGTCCATTGTCATGTGATGCTGAGCCTGTTGACTGCCACTGCCAGTTGATTTTGACGAGCGTGTCGATGAACAGCTCGAGGAATGCTTTAGACCGCGATTACAACGGCTGCATGTGGCGGCCACCATTGGCTTTCGGCACTCATCGGTAACGCTGGCAGTTCCTGATGTAATTATCATACGGCGTCGTTGTGGCAGTTGTTGTTGTTGTTCAACCATTTGGTTGGATGGATTGTTCTCATCTTCGATATCTTCATAGGCGCCTTCATCGAGGGCATCTTCGTCACACTTGGATGGTGATGGAATTGGTGATGATGTTGTTGCCATTGCAAATAGTCCGGGTCCCTCGAGGGATACAGAAAGGCGGGCGCATGACTCTATGAACGAATGATCGGGTGTAACACCTAACGAGAGTACGCTGTTATCTAGGGCAGAACTTGAGCTGGTCAGAAGGGCGGGCGTCGATCGGGATTCTTCTTGAGCAACTGCGAGAGAGTACCCAACATAGAATGATGTATAAAATGCATATAATGGAATCGATGAAGTTATGAAGTTTTTTGTTTTTGATAAGATAGAAATACAAGAATATAGACAAGTTGACAGAACATTTTTGTAATAAGAAGTGTGTTTATAGAAACAATAAGAATGTAGTACCAATGACCCAACCAATAATAATAAGAAAATAACGGTATGTACCATGGAAGTTTGTTATGATATGAAAGCAAAAGGTGTTTGATGATAGAGATTTTACAATTAGTAGAATGAGGAAAATATGGATTAATAGTAGACAAGCAAAATTCAAATAAGATTTAATTTAATTTATTGTATAAATAAATTTGATACGTATAAATAAATAAATAATTATAGACAAAATAAACTCACTCAATCCCCAGCGTTCGCATTGGCATTGTAACCATGTCTTTTCGGCTTCCAGTGAATGTTGTACTGTTTGGTGGGTGGTAGGTAGGGTATTGATGATTTGATGTAAATTTTTGAGAAAAACAAAATTAGATTGATTGTTATTTTATTGAGTTTTTTTTTTTTTTCATTATTTTAGTTTGTACTAGATTTTTGTATTTATAACTTACATGCATATTTTTGTTGTGCTAATTTTCCTCGTGGCGGCGGTGGATATTGGAAGCTGCAAATCCATTCGTCTTGTACTTTGAGTATTCGTCCGGTAACACGGGCATAATATTCATAGTTTGCCCGACCAAATAAATCGTGAATAGCAAATTTATCGATGATGTGCTTCATTATTTTTGTAGCAACCTGGTAGAAGAAAATAAAAATGTGTAATAATAATCAATAAATAAAGAAAAATTAATGTAAGGCAAGTAACATAAATGCGTCAGAAATACCGATTTTAATGCAATTATTTTAAAGAAGAAACTGACTTTTTCTTTATGATTCGGATCTTAGTCTTAGTAAATTTCTCTTGTTTTATTTTGTATATAATAAGCGCATACTCAAGCGATTTTTAGTATTCTTTTTATGCCAAAGACACAGAAAGAGGATTAGGCAAGGCAGAAAAGGTTATATAGTAGGTGTTGGTAAACATTGGTCTTAAATTCCTGAATAATAAGAGAAGTTGATCGAGAACACTATTAAAAGTTCGAGTTCCTATTCTGAATTTTTTTCGGTAGCAATATCTGCAGATGCAGAGCTACGTTAACCTTTTGTTTTTCGAAACCAGAAATTTTTATCATAACTAATAGGAATAAAATCCACGTAGTTTTCCAAACCGACTCGGATCAGAATTTTGTTTGTATATATTGTGAGCATAGAAAAGGGTTCAAGCGTTAGAGAAAAAGGGAAGGATTTAAGAGAAGCGACTTATGCACATAGGTCTTAAGGTTCAGAATATCGAAATGGAAGGGAAAACATTTAACATTCTGGATGTGCGGTATAAAAAATGTACGTCCGAAATGGAGCTCAAGGGTAAACTGTCAGAGGGGGAGGCGGGATGCAACTACCTATTCCGTCAGAACATTCTTAAAATAAAAATATTGGTAAAACAACGAAAAACATTAGTTATGGTTAACGGTTTTATTGTCCAAGATATTTAAAGCTCTTTTTGGATTTTGAATATTTGATTTGTGCTCTTTATACTTAAGTCTTAGACGAATAAAGACTTTGTAGATTACAGCAAGATAAGAAAGGGTAAACAATTCTAAACACTAAGCAGAATTTTTAGAAATGTCCAATATTTGTTTATTCCATTAGGTAGGATCTGTTGAGAACATACCGCGAACTGAAAGCTGTTTATCTTCTGGATGCACTCCTGGATACCAAAATTAGGGACGTGTTTTTATTGTCTTAATCTGAATCTATCACATCAGGTTTTTGAGACCATGTTAATTTATGAAGTAGTACTTTTTTCAATAAAATTGTTCTATGATTTTAAGAAACTATGAAACCCCTGTCGACAATATTCAATATTGGGATCCAAATATACCCCAGAGAACGTTTGAACCTTCATAACTTTTTTTGTTTTTAATTTTATTTCTATGCGATTAATGAAATCATTGGACGAAATTCAATTTTCTTTTAATTTTGTGTGTTTTTATGATCCCTGACCTTTTAATGAATTTTTTTCTGGAAATAATTTGTAAACCTTGCATGGGGTCCATTTGTACCCAACTATAGAATATCTAACCAAAAAACGTATTTTTTCCAATTATTTTTTTTGTAATTCAATAAGAATATATAGGTATATAGGTCTACTTTGAGGTTGAAGACGTAGGTATAGTTCTTCGTGACATTTGACGCATATGTTATTTGTGCAGCGGTGACAACAGCCACAGGCGGATATGGTTAATGTGTCTTTTGCTCTTGAACAAAGGTGACATCTACGAATTTTGCAAGGAATTCTCTCGGGGACTGTTCGCTAGACCTCTCCCCATAAGGCGGAGGGCATCCAAAGTAGTTTTCTCTGTGAACGGTCATTCATTTCTCATTCCATCAGCTTCTCCGCAAGTTCGATGACCTTATCGTTTCTGAATAAAGTTGTTTGTTTTTCCTTGGTGGGTTGAAATGTCGAAAAATTATGACAGTCCCTACTGCTGCTACGCCTAGTAAGCTATGAAATACAACCATAAGCCAGAGTTGTGTTTGAAGTGTGTAGGAGTATGTAAAAAACCATATGATCGAAAATATCGAATCAACCTTTGGTTTTGGTGTAGTTCAGTATCACGATAGGCGTATTTAGAGAACCAAAAGTGGCTTTCTCACATGTATGTTGCGTCCATACCAAAACAACTTGTTTGTTTCGCTTTTGAATATAATTCAAAGGGAATGTTTTTGAACAAAGGGTTTTGGTACGTATCTTTTGTTTTTGCGGATTTTTCTCAAAGTGGTACAATTTTTTATCAAGCAATTTTAAGACAAAGTCCACATACGTAAAGTTGTGACCGGTGTTGAAATGAAATATGATGGCATTAACGACATCACCACATCATATCCACAACCAAGTCTTGTACTTTGATCAGAGTTTTATTATGACAAACACCTAGTTTAACAAAATATAAAAAAGCGAGCACTCGAGTTATTACTCACTTGTTGAGCTTTTTCTTTATTTTAGTATTTCCAATAAATATTTTTTCATATACCGGCAAAAACACGATTTCACATTTTCAGCCAAAATTGTCAAATGTAAATTATAACAAATATGAAATAATGGACATTCGAAGGGTTGAATTTTGTTTACAGGTTTCTAATTTCTATTGAAATTTCAACTTTACTTATCTGATAAGTTAAACATTTTTAGTATTTCAATTACTTTTAGAAAATCCTTATTAGTTGTTAGATTTCAAATGTCCTACATAAGCTTTAAAGCTGTGCTGAATAATATGCTAATACTATTTTTGACAAAATGAAGGGAAACTAATTTGTTCCTTTTAACTACTAGAAGACAAAGATTTATTAATTACAAAATGTATTGCGTTAAAAACAATGTTTTGTTTCACCTATCTTGATGTAAAGTTTAATTTCGTTAAATCCCTGCATCATTGCAATATCGAAATGCATTTGTGATGTTTTCAGCTTTACGTAACTTTTTTAAAGATATTTGTGCGTGTAAATTTTCTAGAATGACGAAAGAACCCAAGGGACAACCGAATAAATTTAGTAAGACAAGATTGAGATCATTTACATAGTACGTAAAAATAAACAACAACAATATTGTCATTGCGTCAACTGAAACATAAATTTAACAACAAAACAAAACTATTGCGAGTGTCACAATAATTTTGTATTCTTATCTTTATCTGGTTTCCGGGAAGCTGTTAAGTCGATGACATTTTCTTTTTTTTTATTATTATTACAAAACTCGTATTTCATCACTTTCGATTACAAATTTGTTTTATTATTCTCTATTCAAGTGTAATGTGTGTTTACGAGCATATGAAAATATTTTCAAGATGATTTAATTTCACATAAATTGAATTGACTCGATTACTTAAAAATTGAATGGATTGCTTGCTACCACAACTTACGCATTCAATAAATAAAAAGAAAACAAAATAAAAACAATAATATTTGTTTTCTGCACAAAAATTAAAATTTTTCTTTATCTATTTGTTTTTGTTTATATGGTATATCATTGTTTTGCCAACGACAACGTTGCAGGACAATGCAGACGCTCAAAAGAAAAACCAAGCACTTGCTTATTTTTTAAAAATATGAAACAAAATGATGCATAAGTCATGTCATGGTGTCATTGTGTAAAAATAAGCAAATAAATCTTCTACTTTAATGGAAATTTGTGTCCACTGACTGACTCTGCGTTGACTTCACACTTTGTGTGCTGATGATATGCAGCAGCAGCACCCTGCACTGCACAGAGTATGTGGAATTATGGGTGGCTCTTGTGTTATTTAATAAATTGAATAATATCTTCAATTGAAATTTATTAATTGCACAAAATATATGTAAATAAAGGGCGCAGCCAAATATCTACTTCAACAATGCACATACAATGCACTTACTTACAGATCTATATCTTGTTTTATTATTGACAATCACTTATTTTCTGATTTTTGTTTTTGTGTGTTTAATCGTTATGTGATCAGAGCAATATTATAATTATAGTAAAGTTGCATATTGCGTTGTCAATGATGCGATGAAGATTGTGGGTTTGATTACTTATTACTTTACTATTGCTTTGAATATGTCAAACATCTTGAATTTCATTTCCTATGTCGGCACTTAGGTAACTCTTAGGTTGGATAAAAGTAAGTGAACGATTTGTGAAACTTGAGAAGAAAGTGTTGTTGACATAGTTTTTTTTTTGTTTGTTGTTTGCAAATAAAACACCTGTTTTACATTTAATCAAGTAAGTTGCAAGACCTGCACTCTTGAAGAGAATGTAAAAGGGTGTTACTGTTCATACAAATTATGTAATCGAATTGTAACACTTTCATGACAAATGATTAGCCGACATTTATTGACCTTCGGAAAATAATTTTCCAATTCACTGATATAGTCAATGATAACGACTATGTCTTCATCGTCATCACACTATCAGTAACATGAACTGGGTTCATTCTAAAAAAATCTCAGTTTTTTAAATATTGAAGGCAAAAATGATTGGATTCGCTTAATCAATTCTTGATAGAACAAACAATTTACTCATGTTTTTCTCTGTAAGTATCATTATTAAATTCTTTACTTCTTCATTACAACTTTACAATATTTATATACTTAAGAATAAGGACATGACAATCCTGCCAAAATGAAAAAAAATATGCAAAGTAAAATAAATAAACTTAATAATAAATAAAATAATAAACTAAATTTAATAAGTTGTTGAACAAAATAAAATTAAAGATTATACAATTTTTCCATTTTGAAAATGATTTGAAAAATTGAATCAACAATTTTAGTACAATTTAAAACATACAAATAAAAAAGTTTTAAACTACAGTAACTAGTCCAATGATTTGGTTAAGAAACTATTTCGCAAATTTAAGGCATGTTTACAAATATTATATGGGATAGACCATCCAACCACTCTATTTAATATTTCATGAAGTTTGTTTGCAGAAGGAAAGCTGTCATCAAAATGTAGTCGACGGATTTGTTGATCAGCACGATGAAATTTTAAGTTTCAAGACTTCAACTCGTGCCTCAAAGATAAGGCTTATAACTTCGGTCAAAAATTCATTATTGAAATAGTTTGTTTCTGATGGAATTTGGTGATTAAGGCACCTTTAGGTATTCCTGGATGTTGTTCGAGTTGCTCTGGAAAGATGCTGATTGAAATTTCTTTCGTCAATTTTAGCAGTAGCATTGTAAAACATAACATTCCAATAATCCATATTAAACTCCTTTTAATTTAGGTTAGTATCATGGGAGATGGCTAGCTGATTTCATTCCTTGAAAGGAAAGGTATTACCTTCCCATTAACGATTTGTGGAGACTTCTTTCATCTCTTTTTATCACTCTTATTATGTAGTCATAGTTAAATTTGAGGTTTTAAGTATATATTGGTGTTCTGCCAGACTTTACGTAGATAGCATAATTCGGCGTTGAGTTTGGTATTGTAAATAAGTGTTTGAAGAAATTTGGGCCCCATAGCACAAGCATGTGTTGACAGTCGCTTGAAACACGCGGTATTTGGACACTAGATCAATTTTTGGATTTTCAAGAAACTTTGGCCACTTAAAGCTATCTTAGCTTCATTGCTTTTTTGTTTTGCGTGCTTCGAAAGGTTTACATTATGCGCTAGCAAAACTCCGAGATATTTAAACTTTTGCACTATTTCAATACAGACATTGTTGAGCGACCAATTCTCTTCGGGAATACTTCTTCTTTGACGTACCTCAAAAATCATTATTTTAGTTTTGTTTTTATTTATATGCAAGCCTCATGTATTTGTTATTAAATTATTTATTTGTTGTTAAATTATTTACATCTTGCTCTTTTTAAACACTCACAAACAAGAATGTATTTTATAAAATTTGTAAATTAATACTTGGAAAAACTAAATAAACAAACATACATACATGTCTCGTAAAAAGAATTTAATTTGTTGATTTGCAGCTGCAAAGTGAACGGATTGTCAGCGAGTAAAACTAAGTCGTACGCGTAAAGCAAAACTTTGGATATCAAGGTAGAGTATTACTCCTGGAAGTACATCACAAATATCGTCAATAAACAAAGAAAAACATAATTGGGCTTAAAATGCAGCCCTGAGGAAGACCAGTTGTTGTTTCAAACCAGTCTAAAAAGTCTTAACCATCCCAAACCGAGGCGCTAGATGAGATTCCTAGTGATGAAAGCTTACACATCTGAGCCTGTCTGTTAACCTTGTCAAAAGCGGCTTTGAAGTCTATAAAACAAGCTGTAGTTTGTTCTTTTTCCGAATAAATTTCCTGGTAATACTAGACAGTGCAAAAATGTATCCACTGTTGAGAATACCGACCGAATTCCTACTTGAAACTTGCCAAGACGATTAGAGTAATCAATCCACTTGGTTAGCCTTAAGTACAGAGTTGAAGTAAGAATAGTAAGAATAGAAATCCCTCTGTAATTGTCCGGAAGATCTGAATCACCTTTCTTGAAAAGCGCTTTATTAAAGTTTTTTGGCACGTAAGAGTCATTGTATAGCCTATTGAAGTACACGAGCGACTAATTTTTTAATGTGACCGTGCTAATTTTTTTAAAACTCTACACAGCATAGACGGCATATGTCTGGAGCTTTATTTTGCATTTTATTCAAGTTTGTTTCCAGTTCGCTCCAAGAAATTAGGCTATCCAATTCACTGACAATAAAGTTAGGTAGTGCCTAAGAGAAAGTATGGTGATTCTCGTTAGCCGACAAAAGAGTTTTAAAATGAGCCGCAAGTGCCTCAGGTTCGAGAGTGTTTACCATAATTCTACTACGACCACCAAGTTCTCGAAGATTAATAAAAAATTCGGTAGGGTTCTTACAAATAGTAAGTTTTTTAGCCAGGTTGTTAAGGTAATCCTTAATACTTCTCTGTAAGTAGTTCAGGAATGAAGTGCTAAGCACCTTGATGCGTAAACAAGTAATTTTAAAAGGACAAGTCTAATTTAATGTCTCTTGGATGAATACACCCAAGTTCAATTGCCTCAATGCAACAAAACATAAAACTTTATTCTCCCGTCTTAGTCCACTTTTAAGACAAATAAAGAAAAGTTTCTCAACTACTTTAATTGTTCTCATTTATCAAATTTTTCCAACTAAATTCTGCGACTTGAAAGAATAATTTTAAATTCTTATTTAATTAGCCCCTTAAAAAAAAAACAACAAGAGATCAAAACTACAAAGGTCAAACTTTCTTGGAATTGCATTCATATTTTATACAACTTACATATACTTTTCTTAATATCTATGTTCAGTACATACGAGTATATTTTTGGATTATTAATTTAAGCTAAAATAAAAAAAAAAACAAATTTTACCTTAAATTTCAGCACATCTTCCATTCGAGCTGTTTTACCATCGCTTACGCACGATTGGAAAAAACTCGGTGCTACAGAAACGCCCAGCGCTTCACTTGTCATTCCAGTGCCAGCATGAGCAGCATTTGTCGCAATCACACGGAATGTACCAAAGAGTAAAACTAATAAATGTTGGGCATATTTGGGCAGTGATGTAATTAATCTGAAAATTAAAGAGATCAAAACAATTATTTTAATTATGATATTACTCGTAATAATAACATACGGTTGTCAATATAGAAAGGAAAAAACAACTTGAGCAGAAATGAGAATATCGCCAGAGATATTTTTGAATAATTTTAATTTTAAATGGGAGGACCTGAATTTATGTGTTAGTTTAAAAACTTGAGATAAAAATCACAGAAATTCAGAAATTTTTAAAAAATATTGGAGAGAGCTGAATTTTGATGGAGAACTTGATTTGTATGCCTTTAATATCCCTTAAAAATCATTTTGGGTTGATATTTTTGCAAGGGTGGCAAGTACAATTACTAGAATCATATTTTTGGATCGGGAAGTGTGTACGGCAATTAGTTCTCAAGTTACAGCGGTCCAAACTTTTTTTTTTTATTTGCACACACTAAAGGGGTTAGTACTACCCTTAACATGTTTAACATTTAAACACAATGCGAGCTTAGGAAAAGGAAAATAAGATGTAAGAGGAAATATTGGTGCACATTGGTATTAAAGTATTGAATATCAAAATTATAGGGAAACACAAAGTTGGTTAAAGCATTCCACGTACAAAAAGACAGTCCGAGAAATTGAGCTCTGATGAGCATTCCTGGAAGTGCGAGTATTATGTTCGAATTCGAACAGAGTGGGGGAGGGGGCAGACCATCTAAGATGAAACAACTAGCTGTACGGGCTATACAACGACATAGACTTAGCCAGAAGAATAAAAGCTCGGTCCCGTAGAGCGCATGGAAACCAATGTTCCAACCCGGAAAGTCTTCAAACCCACGGCCACAGGACAGCGCAGTAGAGGAAGACCGCGGATTAGGTGGCGCGCACAAGTGGAAAGTGACCTTACCCAACTTGGAGTGCACAATCGGAGACATCTAGTTAGGGACCGAACTAGATGGAGAAGTTTGTAAAGTGAGGCCCTAGTTCACACAGGACTGTAGTGCCACCTTAAGTGTAAGTAAGTATTCGGGCGTTGCGGTCGGGCTTACGATATTTTCGATCAATTCTCAAATTCGGCGCGACTCAACTCGGGGTACTGGTATAACTATAATATTTGACCTAGAAAAATTGATGATTATAGCTTTTTGTGGTATAAAAAATTGTTGTTTTTGAGGTTTCGCAACACTTTATTAGAGACTTTTGGCAAACAAATCCTTGTATAGCCTTCCAAAACGACCATTTCTACGTTCCTCATTATCGATCCTGACGAAAAATTGCCTTTGCATTGAGGCAACTATATTGGAAAGTAAGACAAGAAACATCTCTCTTAATTTCAATTCAAATGTAATTTTTTTTTTTTTTTATAATAAGCGAACACTAAAAGGGTTTATATACCTTTAATATGCCAAAGACACAGTGTGAGCATTAGGAAAAGAGGGAAGGGTTGGATAGGAGGTGTCGGTGTACATTGATTTTGAATTCCTGAACATTGCAATGATAGGGAAAGATAGAGCGTGGCAAGGCGTTCCACATTCGTGTAGTACGGCTAAAAAAAGAATCTCTGTACTTCATAGTACGGCCGAAGTTGGGCTCAAGGGTAAACTGATGGGCATTCCTAGAAGCGCGGGTATTACGGTTAAATTGTTTAAGGGGGGGAATGCAACTGGCTATTTCACTAGAGCATAGTCCGTTAAAATAACGGTAAAAAAGGGTGAGACAAGAAACCTTGCGTCGATGTTCGAGTGACGGAATCGAGTTGATGATGTTAATGTCACCAATCATTTTAAAAGCTCTTCTTTGAATACTGTCCAAGAGACTTAAATAAGTTACTGGAGCACCAGCCCAGAGATGAGAGTTATATTTAAGTTTCGGACGTATGTAGGTTTTGTAGATTGTAGCCAGATCAGACGGAGAGAAAAATTTCTTGCAACGTCTCAGAAAACCTAGACATCTTGCGGCATTTTTGGCAACATCGCGTATGTGATCGCTCCACAAAAGGTGGTTGCTGATGCACATTCCGAGGATGTCGAGGTTTTCCGTTTCGTTGATGCAAGTGCCGCTCATAGATAGTGGCAAGGAGGGTTTATCTCGCTTTAACGATGCAAGACAGCATTGCGTTTTCGAAGCATTAAATTCCACACGATTTTTTATTCCCCATTGTACAATGCTGTGTAGGTCGGAATTTAATGAGCTAATCATATTTTGCCGTTTCAGTTCCACATCCGAAGAGGAGGGTTGTGAGTCTGGAAACGAATATGAAAAGCTAAGAGTGCTATCGTCAGCGAAACAATGAATTGGATTAGAAGTAACAGACAGGAGATCATTTATAAAAATGAGGAAGAGGGTCGGAGACAAAACGGAGCCCTGGGGCACACCAGCATTTATTTTATGGGTTTCAGACTTGAATCCGTCCAACACAACTTGTATTGAACGGTTCGAAAGGAAATTTCTAATCCAACGAAGAAGAGATTCATCGATACCGAAAGCACGCATTTTCGATAAGAGACCAGGATGCCAGACTTTATCAAATGCCTTTGAAATATCAAGTGCAATAATCTTACTTTCTCCAAAACGATGTAAAGATTTGTTCCACTGTTCGGTGAGATGAACCATGAGATCACCAGTGGACCTATTGCTACGAAAGCCGTATTGCCGGTCATTAAGAAGCTTCCGTTCTTCAAGATATTTCTTAAGCTGATAATTAATCAGCGTTTCCATGACCTTGGAAAGAAGGGACGTTAGTGCTATCGGTCGATAGTTTAAGGGAGAAGAAGATTCGCCTTTTTTTGGGATCGGCTGGACAAATGCAGTTTTCCAACTACTCGGAACGAGCCCAGAAGAATAGGATAGATGGAAAAGCTTACGCAGTGGTTTTGCTAGCGTGGAAGAACACCTCTTCAGAACAATAGCGGGGATACCATCCGGACCGGATTTATGAATGTTGAGATCTTTAAGAGCTCTTGCCACAGTACGAGTACGAAAATAGATTGGTCCCATAGAATCATTTACGCGTTCAAGAACTGGGGGAGCCATGACACTATCTGGTAAGGTGGAATTTTCGGCGAACTGCCTTGCAAACAAGTTAGCTTTATCAATAGAGCTAACTAATTGTGTCAAATTGTCAGCTGGTCACATTTTTTCATTTAACTAAAAGATGAACTTCTTTACTCTGTATTAAGAGATTTTTGTCAAATTTGTAGGAACACGTAACTATACAGCTTATGCAAGTTTTTTTGTGGATTTTTTGTACGAACAACTGAATGCAAAAGTTAGTGAAGAAAGATTCCAAGTTGGAAACCAATAACGACTGAAAAACTTTCTCGTTGCCGTGGTCAAAATTTACATTCAAAGAATGCAATTGACTGCAAATATAATCCCTATGTTATCTGAACCTGACAAATCTCAGGGCAGTAATTCTCAAAAATGACAAACTTTTTATAAGTATTGTTAGAAATCACCTAAAATACCAAACTTTACCAAAACCAGACATTCAGAGAGCAGCCATCGTACAAGAAGCTTTTACTCTCCGACAATAATTTCTGGCAAACACAATTTTTTGACGAAATTCAACTTTTTGAAAAAAAAAGTTTCTTTAATTTTGCTAAAATAGAACTTAAAGCTGGAAAAGAAAAAAACAAGTCAACGGTAACTGGGTGGTAACGGGTGTAACGCATTGCTAGCCATTGCCAGCATCAACCAAAGTCTAACTGTACTTGCTTCTATTATTGTCATTCGGACAATGAATGAGGGCACAGCTAAGAGAACAACAAACAAAACAAATTGTCCCACTTTCTCTTCATCCTCCCTCAGAGACCAAACTTCATTCCACCATCACTTTAGAAGAGTACACCATAGTACCTATGTACCTACCTACCTACATGAGATGAACGTCATTGTTGGTTGCCTGCATTTTCCTATTAACGCTTTGTTGTTGCAAATAACTCTCCACATCGCATTGCGTTAAATTTATGTAGGAGGCTTCATACTACACTTCACTGTATACTGTACAGAGAAGCATCTAAAGAGGATAGTCATAGTTCTCTTGGCATATACATTTGTACATATGGTTGGAACTATGATGCTCTGACAAAAGTACACCCTCTAATTGCAATGTGTTAACTGACTATTTATATGCAGTAAGTTTATTTACGCGAACGAGGGTACTTTTATCGCGCTTTGCCAGTTAGCTTCTGGCAACAATTAGCACTTATGAATCTTTATATAGTTGTAGTAATAGAGCGATGAAAACGACGACTACGCGCCCAGGCCCAAGCACAGGCACAGTCACAGGCACTGGCCCAGAATCCCCGCACAGACCCCAGAGTTTTTGATATGAATTTCAAAATTTCACAGACAGTGATGTGCTATAATAACCATCCACTCGAGTTTAGTGCTATAAGTGACTTGGAATGTCATCAACATAGTTACAACAAAATTAATAAAAATTAAAAAATAAGAAAAAAAACTTATCTGACACAAAAGCTGACGCACATAAGATACATTTTTTCCTTCATCTTTTGTTAGTGTAGCTGTAGCGCGGCTTAGCTTAGAGATTATTGTATGTATATAGTCGTATTTCAGATCTAGAGAAAAAGAAGTTCCCTTTCAGCACAACAAAATATAGATGGATAAAATAAAAATGCAAGGAAGCACAATTTTTTGTATATATAGGTTTATGTATAGCGAATCACTTATATGGAAGAAGAGTCTCATGCGTATTAATGATTAACTGTAATCAGACCAAGTTTGATATTATTTATTTACTTATTTATTCAACTGGCAAACGAGAAAAATATTCAAGAGTTTATCATCATTCGTAAGATGGTGTATCATATTTTTTGATGATGTGGTTGTTGTTGTTGTTTATAAACGGAAGTCAAAGCTTTGTTATGAATGATCGAATTCTTTTAGACTCTGTTAGGCGGTATACGGATGCTTTATTTTGAAGATTTATCAACTTAAATTTAAATTAAATAAACAAACAATAATTTGGGTGGAAGTATGAAGTGGCTTTGTACAACAGAAGACTTAAAAATATTATGTAATGTCCAAAAAGAAGTTTTATTTTGATCAGTCTGCTAATTGGGCAACTGCCACTTTTGAAGCTGTCATCTTTTAACATTTGGTAAGTAAAACAAAACAGGTACACTTTTCAATAATGGATTGACAGATCGCAAAACTGAGACGTTCGTGAAGCACTTTATCGCAAAGAATAGTGAAATTGGTGAACAAGGTAGAGATGGCAGCCTTTGCTGCGCGACTCATTTAGCACTGGAAAGTTCCGTTTTGGTACCATAAGCTCGTTGGACCTATATAATGAAAAATTAAAATAAAATATTTTGACGGATTCATATTGACAAAAATTAGCGATCCTAGATCCATTTCGTCGCATTCAGAAAGGAAATCTGGTCTTTGATTTTCATCTCGGAAAGTTCATCCAGGTCTTTAAGGAATTGCCTTCCGAAGCTTAACATTCTAGAACTGGCCATGGGAGGACATTTACAGAGAAAGTTTCCCTTTCATGTTGGTCTCCGCAGCTACGGCCGGCAGTGAGTATTGTGAGAGATACCCATTACCCAACTTTGCTGCATGTTCTCCTATCGGCCAATTTCCGGTACATATTGCAGTGACCCTGGCTATATCATGCCTGGGTCTGCATAAAAGTTGGATAGAACGGTTTTTGTTATAGGTAGGCCATATCTTCCTGGTTACGGTCGGTGCAGTATTAAAGCTTCAAGAGGAATATTTACCCTTTCAGCAAGTGAGCTATGAAGGGCTGATCAAAGCCGGGCCAACTCATCAGCCCGTTCATTTCCATCAATGACACTATGACTTCGAACCCAAATAAGAGTGACACGGAGTTTGATGTTGAGCCTGGATAGTTCATTCCGACATTGTTGGACCAATATAGAGGCTGTTGTGGCCGAATTGAAAGCTATAATAGCCGCCTGGCTGTCAGTGCATATAGCCTGTTTTTATTTTGGTTTAAGTTTGTTTTGAGTATTTTGCATGCTTTTCTGATTGCTAGTAATTCCGCTTGAAATACATTGGCAGAGAAGATTCCCGATCCAACTTCATACTCCATCTTTGGCTCATCATTAAATATAGTGGTATCGAAGTCTTTCGTAACCGTGCCATCCTCTCAATCCTTTCTGGCAGGAATGATGACTTCGAAATCTTTAATGAGATTCAAGGTGGGAGTGCAGTTGGAACCTGGAATCAGTTCGTTAGTGTTGCCATGCCCACTGGAAAACCAACTATTTGATACTTTTAATATTAACGCGCTGCACGATACTTAATATTTAATGTGTAGATCTACTGGTAGGAGGTGCAGAATAACTATTAAGGCATTTGCTGGGCTAGTCTTAGGGTTTTTTTAAAGTTCATTAACACAAGAATACAAGCTGGTCGAGCACTAGCAAAGTCGCTGATTAGTTCCTTGAAATGCATCAAAATGATCCGGATTTTCATCGACAAATCTTCTTAAGTGATGTTCACCTCGGAGGCTACTTTGACAAATTGTCACAGTAAAGTGCCTTGCACATGAGCAACGAACTGCGAACTGCGAATGGACGAACAAACGTGGTTTTACACATTTCAAAAAGTCAATTCCACACAAAAACACATTTAAATTATAAGAAACCAATTGACACTAATATTAGGATAATAAAATTTGCATTTTGTTCTGTAAAACAAGAGATTTTGTAAAAACAATTTGGTAGTAACGAATCGCAGTGTGGTTGCTGCGAACTGTCAAACTCTATTCGCGTTCCACATACCATCCACACTGCAACGAATAAATTGTTCGCGCTCAACTTAACCTCAAAATTATACCACTCTTGTTTTGTTTTTGTGTGAAAAATGATGGCTGAGGAAAATATGGAGAAAAGGGTTGACAATTCGTCGCTACCTGCGAATAGAAATAAAAGCTCATGTGAAAGAAAAGTCAAAATATGCGAACATCCACAGTTCGCAGTTCGTTGCTCATGTGCAAGATGCTTAAGAGCTCGAAAAAATTTTGATTTCCAATGCTAATGCTCCACAACCGATTTGAGACCTTAAAGATAGCATTCGTGAAGTTTTCGAGGATTTACAGCCGACAAATGTGCTAATTGGTTGAAAAATTCCATGAAAAGGGGATATGGTGCTGCAATTGCGACCGTGGGGAACTTTAAGCTGATGTAGTTATTCTTTGCTAATGGCAACCCTTCCCGTTTTTAATGAAATAAATATCAATTGTACTCTCTTAAGAAAATGCTCTTTTTAATATCAAAATGCAAATGCTTATTGGAAAACACTGTATTGTTGCTAAAATAAAATTTATCAGAAAAGCCATACGGATTTTTCCACCAAATTTCATTACTTTTGGTCACCAAACTAAAAAAAGACAAATTCGTACAATACAGATTTTAGCTACAAGAACAAAATCAAAAAATAATTTTTTTAAAATGTATCTGAAAATCATTAAGTTTTGAAGAAATTCTAAATGTTTGTATTCTTAGAAAAGTATTGACAAAATTTTTTCAAAAAACAAAGAACCGATACAAATTCCGAGATACACAGAACTTGTCACCACAACTTCTCTTGAGGTTGTTTTTCCAATGAATTCCTCCGTTGGCTTAAAATAAATATCAATAAATAAATTTAAATTTTAATAGCGTATTTCGGCAAAATCAAATTCAATTACATTAAGTCATATTAAATTCAAATAACGTACAAACATCCAAATGAATTATGTGTTTTTTGGTTTCTTATACCAAATGGTAACCTGTGGCAACCCTATGACCCACTTGGCAAACCATGCATTACATGTTTTTTTGACACTACTTTAACGAAAACTACCCATCTCATTGAGAATTTTGGTTAATTATTTTAATAAACCATTTATTAACAAGTTACGGTTGGAAAAACTAGTTTGTAATTTCGTAAAAATATATACAGTGTCGGACAAAACAATAGCACTTAATATCATTGGGTTACGATTTCTTTAAATAAGTTTCAAAACTTGAATAAATTTGAATGAATTTTATTAGGTGAGCTTATGTAACCTAGCTCTTGTATTCCAGAAAAATATATATACATTACTTACACACTAAAGAAAATATAACAAAAGATTTAACAATTCATGGAAAATAATGGCGACAAAACTAAAGCACATAATTAAATTCTGTTCTTGAAAGCACTTGTTTTTCAATATTTTGTTGCGTAACCATTACTTTTAATTACTGCTTGACATCTACGAGGCATTGACTCGATTAAGTTAGTTATAATTTCCTGGGGGATATTTTTCCAAGCAATTTCAGTTTGAGCAAAGAGCGAATCCTTATTCTTACAGCTACTCCGGTTAATCCGACGATCTACAATGTCCCATAGATTCTCTATGGGATTGAGATCAGGGGACTGAGCTGGCCACTTCAAAACGTTGATTTTATTTTCCAAAAACCAATTTTGCACTATTTTAGCCGTGTGTTTTGGATCATTATCATTTTGAAATATCCACTTTAACGGCATCTCTTCTTCCGCGTGTGGCAGCATGATGTTTTGAAGGATGTCTTTATACATAAAGCGATCCATTATGCCTTCTATGTTATGAATTGGACCGACTCCAGCACCAGAAAAACATCCCCAGACCATTATATTTCCTCCTCCGTGTTTTATGGTTCCTCTTGTGAAACGTGGGTTTAATCTTTGGCCTTTAGGCCTGCGGACTTGCCTTTTTCCATCGGAACCCTGCAGATTAAACTTGGACTCATCCGAGAATAACACCGTCTTCCATTTAGCAACAGTCCAGCCTTCGTGCGCCTTTGCAAAGGCGAGTCTCGCCCGTTGGTTTTTCTTCGAGATGAAAGGTTTCCTAAGAGTTTTGTACGATTGGAAACCAGCGTCCACAACTCTTCGTTGGACAGTCCGACTGGATACAGACAAACCTAGTTCACTTTTAATTGTTGTTGCCGAAATAAAAGGGTCCTTTTTAACCAGCCGGACTATCGTTTTATCATCTCGTATAGAGGTTTTTTTTGGTCTTCCACCACGATGCCTGGTTTCCAAGCAACCTGAATTGCGAAATCGGCTTATTATTCGCGAAATGACGGAATGGTGAATCTCGTATTTTTTTGCTATACTGGTCACCGATTGACCTGCATTAAAATCCGCAATTATTTTCTTTTTAAAATCGGTGGGATATTTGTTACGAGCCATTTTCATAAACTTTACACTTAACAAAATTGCAACTACTCTGTGACTTTTATATCAATAAGATGATTATTGTGCAAGCTTAAATTATCTTAAATAACAGTAAAATTTATAATAGAGTAGAAAGAGACTAAGCTATTGTTGATAAAATGTGTACGTGCTATAGTTTTGTCGCGGTTGAAATGCAAAAATCTCTCTATTTGTTGTTGCATTTACTTTGTATGAAAGTATTACAGTTATTTTTACTATTTTTTAAAAGCTGAAGCATACCCTCGCAACCCGGAAAAAAATCTTTTAAATATATTCAACTTTAATAATTTTCATAAGAAATATAAAATAAAGCTTAATTTAGTGCTATTGTTTTGTCCAACACTGTATGTACATATATTTCAACCATAACATAATGTGTATAGTGAAAGTGCTAAACAACTTGACCTAGAATTGAAAATACAATATACACATTCATACATAAGGCACTACTTAAACCAAAAGAATATTATTATACCTGAAAATGAACTTCCACAAAATAAAAACAAACAATCGAAAGCGAAAACTAAAACCATAATTAATTATTTTATTTCGTTCATGCCACATGAGTTGAATTAATTAAAAGTTTTATTTTTTGATCGTGCATTTTGAACAAAAACCACTTTCTGTTTTATTTGCCGCTTCTACATTTTTATTCCATTAAAAAGGAAGCTAAATTTTTGGGTACAAAACGATTGTGCGACGACGATGACGATGATCTTCTTTGAAGTTGATGCGTACAATTATTGGTAAGTTCACTTTTAAGTCATTAAGAAGTACTTAACGATACCTACATATATTTATTGAATTTAAAGCATTATTCAAGTGTACTACTGTAGGTTTAACGAAGAAGACGAATATGGAACCAGTTCGTATAAAAGAAGAGACAAGAACAGAGACTTAATTATTCGGCCAGTATTTCAGAAATTTATTAGCAAATTCTGTTTAGCAGACCTACATTGTTTCAGGAATTCTTAGCCTTAAAGACCAGAACATTTTCTCTATAAGCAGTCTTACCAAAGATACTCTCAAAAACTGTATTTTGAGGGTTCTTGTCGTTCCAAGAAAATGTATGTTTTTTAAAACGATTAGCTTCGAGTTTTTTCTCTAAAGTTTGTAATAGGCAAGTTTAGACGAAATAGGAAACTTAATTTTAATTTTCTGTTGTATTACATAGAGATAGTTTTAAATTTTGTTTCGGAGCGTATTAAGTCGTGCTATTTCCAATTTTGTTCCCATAAAGAAAATTAATAACTCAAATACACCAATTTTTTTTAATAAAAGCTTATCTAGGCTTAAGAATGTGATGATTAAGTTTCATAAAAAGATCAATATTTCCATCTCTTTTGTGAAGAATTTCATAAAACTTGAAAAGAGTAAGAATTTTTAAAAAGATTTACTTATAAACAATACATAAGGTCTCTTGAGACGAAAATTCTTAAAGTTTTTGGTCATTTTTGGATAATAAAAGAAAATTTCGATTCCATCTAGTTTATCATACAAAGGAGTATTTTCAGACAATTTGAGTGATACTTGTAAAAATTTTGCCTCATTTTTTCAATCAAAATATTCTGACTTGAGAGTAAATTATGATCAAGATTTAAATAAAAAATGCTGCAAGCCTTTCTTTATCTACAGATGATGTGTTCACAGCTTTATCGTCTCTAGACAAGAGTTTCTGCTCCATCGGATGGTATTCCACCACTTCTTTTAAAATTTTGCAAATACAATCAACATTTTGTAAGGTATTTGGAAACATTCTCTGATTATTCCCCTGCACAAATCTAGATCTAGGGTAACTGTGGATAGTTATAGACCTATTGCTAAACTTCAGCTAATCCCTAAAGTATTCAGAGAGCATGGCTTTATGAAAGGTAGATTGACGGAAACCAATTTATCAATATTCACAAATTACTGTCTTAATTTTTTGAAAATCAATTGCAAGTCGAAGTTATTTGTACCAATTTTTCAAAGGCTTTTGATCGTGTACAACATAACCTACTTTTAAAAAAATTTGAGTTGCTCGGGTTTCATTTTAATCTTCTTAGTTAGATTAAAAGTTATTAGGTTAAACGGTGTCAATATGTTAAAATTTGTGATGTATTATCAAGTGAAATAAAAAATATTTCTGGTGTACCGCAAGGCAGTCACCTTGGACCACTGCTCTTCATTCTTTTTATTAATGGTTTACCAAATTATATTTTGTTTTAAAGCTGTCTTTGAAATATACCGATGATCTCAACACTTTTAGTTGTGAAGGATCTCCATTAGATGCCAGTCCAGTAATATTCAGATTTATAACTGCATTGTTAACTGGTGTACTACAAATGAATTTTGGATTTATCTTTGACTCTAAGTTAGCTTTTCGATTCATATTGACTTTGTTATTTAGGACCTAGAGATGGAAATTTTTAATATGTTCCTTTTGATTGTAAGAATTGTGCCAAACACAATCCAATTACTGGTTCTTGTATTGCTTTTAATGAATTTGAATTTTTAATTGATTATAATAAAAGTAATTGAAATTGCTGTAAACTGTGTTATTCTAAGCTGTTTTTTTTTTTTTAAACTTACGTATTATAAATCTTTTTAGATTTGAAACAAGTCAACTTTTTTTTTTTTAAACTTGGAACTTTACTTCACTTATCTTCTCTTTATTTTATACAGAAAACACCAAGAAATTATTAGTATTATTATCTCAACAAACAAAAATTTTGGACAGCTGAGGAACGTTCTTTTTCATACTTTACAATATCCAAACAATTCTTAAAAATCATTTAATTTTGTCGTTTGTTAACTTTAAGATTGTCATTATTTGTGACAATATGACTTTTTCTCGTTGTTCATAATGTCATTGTTGAAGTTTCAAATATGTAGTAATAATTTGTTAAAATCGACAATTGAGTTCAGGAAAGGAAATGAGTTGAAAGTGTTGAATTGTTTTTTTTTTTTTTTTTTTTTCAACAAAAAACAATTCCTCTATCCTGAATATGTGGATTTTTAGATACTTTTTTAAGCAATCTGAATACCTAAATTCAGATAGCTGGCAGCTTTAAGCTGTTCCAACAAAAAGCTAACAAACATTTAGATTTCAAGTGCAAAATTATTGAAAAAATAAATTTTTAATAAATAATTTTAATAATTAAAAAGATTTGTACCAACAAAATTTGAAACTTATTTTTGTTTTTCTTTAAATTCAACCATTTGTTGAATCAGCTGTTCTGTCAGATACCTGTACATATACCAGCAAAACTTCTTGGTTACCTTTGGGTTCCTATTTTTGACATCCCTGTGCTACTACACTTAAAAAACCTACAAAAAGGTATCCGAAAACCCTATCTGTCTGAGATTGAACGCAGCCATTAAGAAATAAAATGCACGACTGGGTCGCACGAACTTGCTCCTGTATGCAAAGAGTCTGTTTAAAAATGTACCTATAAAAGATTTAAAAATATACCTGTAAAATAAGTTCGTCTTCAAAGATATAAATGCCATTTGATTTGTCAAAAAACTTGTGATTCATCCCAAGACACAACTCATCCTAGGTCAACTCATCCCGAAAATGAAAAATACTTGTAAGCATACTTAACGAAAACAATTGTTTGTGTATTCAACTAGTTAAAAATATTTAAAATTATTAAAAAAATAAATAATTAAAATAATTAAAAATAAAATAATTAAAAAAAAAATTTAAGATTAAAAATTTTACCTGAAAAATAAGTTTGTCTTTAAAAATTTAAATGCCATTTTATAAATCAACAAATCCTTGATTTTTCAAATTTTTTTTTGAAAATCGTTAGAGCGTTTTTTTTTTTAAAATTAATTTTTTATATATAAATTTTTTCAATTTTGTTCGAAAAATATGTTTGGTATGCAGTTGTTTAGTGATTGTAAATATACGCTCTACATTTGAATTTCGTAAAATAATGTTGACCCGTTTTTGAGATATAGAATTTTGAAAAAAAAAGAAGTCAATATTTTTTTAAAAATCCAAACAATAAAAAATTGCACTTTTGATAATCAAATATTGTTAAGGCAATATAAGAGCTTATTCAGAAAAAAAATTATTGAAATCAGTTCATAAGTTGCTGAGAAAATTAAAAAACAAAATAACGGTTCTATGAGCGGTACCTTTCCTAAGCAATACAAAAATATGTTTTTCTTATTAAAAGAAGCCAAGTTAAAAAATAAAATTTTAGAGAAAATTAAAAAAAAAACTATCGGTTTGTTTTTGAGAAAATTTGAATTTTCGTTTTTTGACCAAAAAAATTGTATGGGGGCCACTGTTAGTTTTGATCTTAAAAAAAAATGAAAAAAACGCCTAACGCGAATCTGCTCAAAACCTTAACTTCGAAGTTTAAACTCAATCGACCCAATGGTTTAGGCTGTAGGAGCGTGGACAGACAGACAAAACAGACCGGCCGGAATCGCGGGACCCACTTTTTTCGACTTCTCTACCATCGTAATATCATGTTTGATTAAAATCTCGAGTTCGAAATTTTGCACGAATGCAAAACTTGCCATATAGTTCCTATATGTCGCAAGTAAAAACAGAGTACTAGCCAATCTGATACTTGAAACTTGCCTTACCCTTCAAATCCCTTATGTCGTTAAAATCCGCCTTGCTTTAAAAAAAAAATATTCGAAAATTATATGTTATGGTTTTAAGCTTTTCGATTCTTATTTAATTTGTAGTTTTTAACTCTATTTCTTGTTGAAAAAAGTTTAGAATCATTTTTACCCTAGTAGCTAGTTAATTTTTGAGATCTCTATATTGTCAAACTTGGAACTTCACACTCTTTTACCTTCAGTAGATCGTGCAGGAATTGCCAACAACATTATTAACTTAAAAAAAAACTCTTTACATAAGGTACAATTTTAGAATAAGTTGTTTTTTTTTACTGTAACGAAAAATTTCCTTTTCCTTTCCCAATAAAACAAGGAACCCTTTTACACTAAACTTAAAATAAAATTATGCAGTTAACAAAAAAAATCACAGAGTTATGAAGTTCAGCTTTCAGTTGAATGAAAAAAACATGATCAGCTGACATTTTGACATACATAAGTAGACTTGACTTGATTGTAATGGAGATCTCATCTCAACTCAACTCAACTTTCCAATAAATTTGCCTTAATTGGGAACAATTTTTTGACAGCTGGCCAATCAGATACTAGAAACTTGCTTCATCTTCAAGTCCCTTATGCCGTCTGAACTAGCCCAATGGGCAGGTTCATTTGCAGTCAACTGCGTTCTTTGAACGTACATTTTGGCCAAGGAAACTAGTTAATTTTTCAAGTGTAATAAACTTTAAACTCAGAACTTTACATAACTAACTTCTACCTTCAGTTGATCGTGAAAAAACTACAAAAACCATAATTGTCTATAAAACACTCCTCACGCAAGCTAAAATTCCATCTTGACCTGTATTTTGTATTTAAAAAACAAAATATTGCTTATCTCTTTTCCAATTTGACAAGGAACCCTTTTACATAAAACATCAAATAGAATTGTGCAGAAAATTAATAAGTTACAGAGCAATAGAGTTCAGCTTTCAGTTGAATGAAAAATTATGATTAGCTGTCTCTTTGACATAAGTGGAATTGCCTTTATAATTAGAGAGATTTTTCTCGACGAACTTTCCAGTCAACTTTCAAATAAAGTTGCCGTTATTGAAAGGCAATTTTATGACAAGCCAGCCATTAATGCTAGAAACTTGCATTATATTTAAGTCCTTTATGTCGTCTAAATCTGCCCAATGATAAATAATAGCAAATACCAAACTGAATTACCAATTAAAAAAAACAGCTGACTGGCCAAAATTCTTCACGACTAAAGCTATTCAAATGCTTAAAGACAACAGACAAAATCTTATGTATTTTTCTGAAAAAGAATCAAAAAGGTTCAAACATTAGTTGGGCCTTTTCAGAAGCAGTTGCAAATATGTGTATTTATTTTCTTTTTGCTTCAATTCACCAGAGTATCCCTCATCAAAAATTTGTCATGCCTTAAACATCAACACAAATCATAATTACTGTGATTGTAAACAATGACAGTGGGGAATATTTTTTTTTTCTAAATTCTTTTATTTACTTTTGGCAATTTTGCGAAAAAAAAATCAAATCAATTCGTCCATCAATTGGCCAAATCATCCCCTTCTCGCCTGCCTGCCTGTCTGTCGTTTATTGTTTGCTTTTTTTCTTCCTTTGCCACAAAAATTAATTGTCATCTTACAATTCATCAATAAGGATCAATCGATTCTATTGATTTTGATTTTTTCCTGTCTTCTGACAGCTGATCGTAGTATACCTATAACTTTTTAGGTAAGACCGAGGACCGGCTGTCTTCATATATTTTATTTAACCTTGTATCTTTTATCTTATCTTATACACGATCGATATATATTTTAAGTTGGCGCGAAAACTCACAGTCAGATGATAGTAGGTACATAATGATGTTCATTTTGTTGTGTGTATTTGACTCATGTTGTCCTCACCTTATTGTTGGCATTGATAGTGATCGTTTTTAACATGACAAAGGTACTACAACCTACGTCGCATGTTTCTGTTTCTTGCACTTAAATCTGACTCGCTAAGAAAGCTTATTTGCAACTAGCATTTAAAGGCAACATGTACGGTTTTGTATTTTTATTTTCTCCTACGAACATGAAGGCTATTTAAATTTTGAAACTTGCCAATACTCACATAATTGGTCCAAGACTAAGAAGCTTAGCAACTCCGAGCTCTAAGTGACGATTTAAGATAAAAGTCTTATAGAGAATTGTATGCCCTGTGTGCTTTAAACGAATATTGGGGAGACGATATAATCAGGAACTGTTGGAAATTTACATCAAAGCAAATACTATGACAAAAATTAAGCTCGCTAAATTTCGGTGGGCAAGTTAAGGTTTAATGAGCGAAAAGGAACCGGCCCGGAAAGTAATTTGTAGCGGATTCTATGGTAGACGATAGTGTTGCAGACCATGCTTACGATTGAGATATGGCACAGTTTAGGACGCTTAATGTCTTGGGTTCCAAAACTGAATGACATATAATTGTTTAAGCTCAACTGTCATTTCTGGAATAAACGGAAATGAAAACGTGGGGACTACATATTACAGGAGGTCAGGGGTGCCAGCACGTAACTTGATACAATCGAGGATTGTCGATCGTCGATCAACTCGAAACAAATTATTTTTGACAGCACGTAATTTGAGACGAGTTCCACTGTGACTTTTACTTAAAAAAGTCATTGTGACCTATAAAATGAAATGTCAAATGAGTTTTCTTTGAAATTATTTCATTCTAGTTTCAATTTTAAGTTTTTTCGAAATGTTTTTCTTTGATTCGGAGAGTGAAAGTGAAGGCGAAGAAGTGTCCTGTGCTAAAATCAAAAGAAGATATTTGAGAGATCATAGCAACCGATTCGAATTGAGTGAAAATGAGTAAATATTCAAAAAGAAAAGAAAGATCATGTATAACATTTGTAAAACAATTTTTTTTAGCTTTGCGCAGCAGTTTAGAGTCAACAAGGAATGTTTTCACACGATACTCAGCTCGTTAGATCTTCCAGAAGACAGAAGAAGAACATCAGTTCCACCAGTTCTACAACTTTGTGCAACATTAAATCTCCTAGCCAGTGGGAGTTACCAAACCAACCCACAGCATATTGCTATTTTTCCTCCCTTGGGCAGTTTTAAAAATTCCCCTCGCTAAATCAACGTGAGAACTCATAAAATTGGTCAAAATCTCAGTCTGTTTTTTATTTATTGACATATTGTTTTGTTTTTCCATTTTTCTCATACAAAAATCACTGCCGACGATAACTAATTTCTGTCGAGTGAAAACTTTTGTTTCAAACGTCAATTTGAAGTTTGTGTACTGCCAAATCTGGCGAAACAATCGAGGACACTCGATTGAACCAAAATGTGTGCTGCCAATGCTCGATTGTATCGACTTAACTCGGTTGTATCAAGTTACGTGCTGTCACCCCAGAATCGGACCTTTGTTATCGAGTCGATGATAATGATGACTCAGAAATTTGAAAAGGAAAATTACAAAATGGTGAAAAATTGTATAACCTTATTCGTTACCCATAACGCCTATGTGAGCAGGAACCAACATAATTTTAGTTTTGTGTGCTATCTTGGTAACAATATCTCTTAGACTCGTAATTGCTGTAGATCTGTTGTTTAGGTTTATGATAGCATGGATGACCAAGAGGCTGTGCAGCCTTTTGTGTTGCAAGAGTATTTTAGGGAATCGTAGAGCGCTAGAGCTTCTGCGAAAAAAATTGATACTTACTCAGGCAGTAGATCCAGTATAATTAGATCGCCATTATGTGCTGTTACAGCAAAACCAGTATGGTTTTCAGTTTTTGAACCGTTCTTCAGAGAATACGAATTTTCAGTTTTTGGTTTTGAGGTTGTTTTCGATGGCATCGAACATTTGTCGGAGTGTGTTCTTTAGAGAAATCGCATAGTAACAGTTCAAAGGATTCCGGTCTGATTTAATACCATTAATTTCAGTAGGCAAGTTGAAATTTAGTATATGTTTCCATACGCATGAAATTGCTAATGGGTTTCTTTTTTGACGTTTGGATCGAATCAGATATTGTGTATCTTTATTAATAATGGACCTTGACGGAAACAAGAGTTTTGTGGTAAGTCTAAAAGTTGTTTCTTCATATCTCTCGTCAAGTGAAAGCAAGCCGGATTCAGCCAATTATATTTTGTATTCGTGTAGTTTGAAATGCGTGGATTGATAATCTCACAGCTTGATGATATGTTAGTTTTATTTTGTTTAGTGTTGAGTTTGGACAGTTACCTAAAATGTTGAGCGAGTAGTCTATTTTGTTTAATATTAACATTTTTTGGGAGATAACTCAGTGTGTTTATGGGAATTTTACATTTTTTAGAGAAGAGATATTTAATTATATTAAGCCTTGCAGTGTTTTTTGTAGTTCAATACAATGATCTGCCCACTGAAATTTAATGTTAAAGGTTAATTCTAATGTACTTCATCTATTAACAGGTTGTAATTCTACCACTTTTATACTTAATTTTAAACTATGACAAAGTTTTTTTTCTACATGTATGAAGTCTTTTACAGTTCTGTAGTGCTATATTAGCTCCAGAAAAAGTAGACGAATCTTCAATATCTTTAAATAAATTTGAAAAAGCTGTTTTGGTTTTTTCCAAGTCATTGCTTTTACAGAGAATATAAACGCCATCAGCATAACAGAAATAGCGTTTAAGATAAAATATGCAGCAAAGCATCTTGGCATCCCCTCTTTGCCTTGAATGCTACTTGATTTAAAGTAATTAGTTTTTTAGATTCTGAACACTAAAGAAGACGCTTTGCTTCTATATTTTCCATTTTTTTTAAATACAGTGATGGACAAAATAATAGAAACAATCTTCGTGTTCATACACATAAAAAGATATTTGTGAAGAGTAGGAAAATAAAAACTACATAGATAGATTTTTAAGAACTTATTGCAAATGCAACAATTTTTTTTTTTAATATAAAAATGGGAAATAATGATAAAAAGTAGACTTGTGATTATTATGTTGTTTCATCCTGGAAAAAAAATAATAGAAACAAAATTATAATGGTACTCTTTTTGTTGTGAGAAAGTAAGTAAAAGTATTTCAAATTCTTTGAGTATTGAGTAGGGGCACCCTTATTATTAATAACTGCCTCCACTGTTCGCTCCATTGAATTCACCAATTTGGCTATACATACATACATCCATCGGAAGTAAACAAATTGATCTTTGTTTCATCCGACCACAAAACGTTATTTCCATAAGAATAATGCAGGTGTTTATTTGCAAAAGCAAGCCTTTGCATACTATTCATATTTTTTTTTCAAACATGGCACTTTTCTTGGACTTCTACCTGGAAGACTTGCTTCTACACGTATTAGTCGGTTTCTTATTATTCTAGCTATCACTGGTCCATTTTATTCATTTTGAGTTCTCTTGAAGAAAGAAATGGTTTCTTCTTGCATGTTCTTACCAAAAATGTATCAAAGCACGAAGACGTTTATCTTATTCTTAATCTTGTTTCATCTTTAGGCGTGTAAAGTTTCAAATACTTTTTTCTTCGAACAGTTTAAGGTTTTTCCAATTTCAAGTATCGTTTTTCCAGCTTGTCTAAGTTTTTTCATCACTTCGCGTTCAAAGGGAGTATGATATAATCCACAATCCATATTTATTAAAATTATAGATGGGTTTTAAAAATTTTGTTTAGTATCGAATATAAAACATCTGACAAACTTATAAACAAACTCAAAACGCCTATTTGCATACAAAACACATTGATCCCTGCGTTAGAATAACAGTTAAATTAGGTTGTTTCTATCGGGTGATTTTTTAAGAGCTTGAGAATTTAAAAAAAAAAAAAACGCATAAAATTTGCAAAATCTCATCGATTCTTTATTTGAAACGTTAGATTGGTCCATGACATTTACTTTTTGAAGATAAGTTCATTTAAATGTTGACCGCGGCTGCATCTTAGGTGGTCCATTCGGAAAGTCCAATTTTGGGTAACTTTTTCGAGCATTTCGGCCGGAATAGCCCAAATTTCTTCGGAAATGTTGTCTTCCAAAGCTGGAATAGTTGCTGGCTTATTTGTGTAGACTTTAGACTTGACGTAGCCCCACAAAAAATAGTCTAAAGGCGTCAAATCGCATGATCTTGGTGGCCAACTTACCGGTCCATTCCTTGAGATGAATTGTTCTCCGAAGTTTTCCCTCAAAATGGCCATAGAATCGCGAGCTGTGTGGCATGTATCGCCATCTTGTTGAAACCACATGTCAACCAAGTTCAGTTCTTCCATTTTTGGCAACAAAAAGTTTGTTAGCATTGAACGATAGCGATCGCCATTCACCGTAACGTTGCGTCCAACAGCATCTTTGAAAAAATACGGTCCAATGATTCCACCAGCGTACAAACCACACCAAACAGTGCATTTTTCGGGATGCATGGGCAGTTCTTGAACGGCTTCTGGTTGCTCTTCACTCCAAATGCGGCAATTTTGCTTATTTACGTAGCCATTCAACCAGAAATGAGCCTCATCGCTGAACAAAATTTGTCGATAAAACACATTTCGAACCGAACACTGATTTTGGTAATAAAATTCAAAGATTTGCAAGCGTTGCTCGTTAGTAAGTCTATTCATGATGAAATGTCAAAGCATACTGAGCATCTTTCTCTTTGACACCATGTCTGAAATCCCGCGTGATCTGTCAAATACTAATGCATGAAAATCCTAACCTCAAAAAAATCACCCATTATTATTTTTTCTAGGCGAAATCATGATTGGCTTAAAACTTGTTACCGTTAAGTGAAAACAAAAATTTGTTTCCACAAAATTTTTGCCATTTGAAAGCATTATTAGGCACGAATAAAATATAGCACGACTAACGACAAAAGACTTAATTGCTAAAAAAAATATTGTGTATCGAAAATGATGAAGGTACTTGTTTCTATTATTTTTTCCAACACTGTACATGGTAATAGTAAGATTGGTCTAACTAAAGAGCCAAAATTGTTTCAACTCTTAACTCAAGAAATGATGTCAATTTGATGGCTCTTGTTATCAACAAACTCTAAAGCATTAAGATAATTAATATTTTAACACCAAAGTCACACTTGACAAATCAAAATTTTAAAAAGTGATTGGTGTGATTTTATTAAAATATCAAGTTTTTTTTAACATAAAACCAATACCAAGTCTTAATGGTTAGTAAAAACTTTTGCCAATCAAACGCATGTATATGTTCGTATGTGTAGCTTTGTGCAATTTTAACATGATCTTAATTTTCGCGGACCTCTTTTCTTGAAGTTTATACCTACTGGTAACAAGGTCTTGATATACTCAGTTTTATAGTTGTTGTAGGATAATTTAATGTATGTTTATTATTATAAAGTCCCACTGGAGTAGACGGGGTGGAACCAGTTTAATGCTGCCGGTGACCAATTTGCAATTTCATAAACATTCATATGTACATACCTACATACTTATAGGAACCCCTGCTGCTGTCTGGAACTTAAAAACATATAAATATCTGAACGTATGTACATATGTATATAAAATTTTCCAATGCAATCTCAAAAAATAATGTCACCAGACGAAGATATTATGATGGTGCGCGCTTGGTTCACATATCAGAAATAATAATGTTCGAATTCCCGCATAAATTTCTGTTTCTACTGACCCTGAAATAATATGCCTGAGATGTAGTTTAATTCTTAATTTTATTTTTCTTCTTCGTTTTACTTCTAAAGTGGTCGGTCCCAGTGAATATATACGGCTATGGGAATACAACAAAGTGCAGCTCACAATATCGACCTCACCTTGTTTTTGTTATTACATATTAAACATACAATATTATTTTTTCTTTTTTCTTGTTGAGCACAGTATGGCTTGATTTGGGGTTATTTGGTTACACATTGCAAATTATTATTATTATAGATTTCTAAGGTTAAGAATAATTCTTTTTCTTTTTTTCATTCTTCTTTTTCTTCAAGGCTTCATGCATATACAGATGATGATGATGATAGTGTTGATTTAGAAAAAGATGAATTTGATTTTAAATTCGAGAAGGGTAAGAAAATATAACACTTTTGAAATATTTCTCTTCATAGGGGACAATAATGATCAGCTTTGATTCCAGCTCTACTTTTGCACCCTTATCATAGTTTTCTGTTATTATAAGAAATTGCTTGATACAATTAGTTGGGTTATTGTTGTTTGAAAAAATAAAATACATACAACTCTTTAATGTAAATTAATGTTCAATGTTTACTTAATGTCAACTGTTCAGGGCAAGGTCAACTTAGGTTAGGTGACTTTTAAAAGATAAAATTGATTGCTCCATTACAACTTATGTTCAATAAAAGTAGGCTGTTGTCTTATTATGATACGGGTATAATTTATTAAAAATTAACTCAACATATAGTTACATTTATGGAAAAAAAACTCACTAAAAGAGATTTCAAACGAGTACTCATATCATTTTATTAATTTGTTTATTTGTTATTTACAATTATGTATGTATGTGTATATGAAATTTTTTCGAAGAAATTCATTTGCTCGATCTTTATGATAAACAATAATGAAAGGAGCTATTGGTTTAGCCGTGGACTCTTAAAAAGGATAGATAAAGTTACTTTTTGAATATTACTGTTCGATACTTAAAACACTTAATACCAATTTCAACGTTTATTGAAAAAATAGAAATAAAATAGCTGCGGGAAGAGAAAACCGAACAAAAAATGAATAGAATAAATACCCTATGGTTTTTAATAGTTATAAATATTTATTAAGCCACGTTAATTTGAATCAAGGTTGTGACAAGAAAAGGTTAGATTTTATCACAAAAACACAAATTAAAAAAAAAAAATTAACTTTAACGTAAGGATTTTACCCGTCAAAAAATAGCAGTATTCATAAAAATTAAGGAAAAAGAACAACATTTTGATAAAAATTACAAGAAAAATTGTTAATTTGGTTGTAGAACCCTTCTTGCTTATAACGGTCTCAAATCGCCTTATAGAATCCAGCAAATCCTTTCATCTCTGCAATGGGATACATTTTTATGGTGTCTCAACTATAATCCAAAGCTGATTATTGTTGGTGGATTTTGAAACTGCAACCATTTTTTTAAAATCGGCCCAAAGGTTCTCTATTAGGTTGAGGTCAAGTGATTGGGGAGGCCAATTCAGAATAGAAATATTATTGACCCGAAACCACTCGTTAGCTGTTTTGCTGGTGTGCTTTGAGTCATTGTCTTGTTGGAAAATTCTTCATCTGATTGGCATTTCCTCCTCTCGTAAAGACGAATGGCTTCCTGAAGAATTTCAACATAAACGTGATGATCCATTACACCATTTATTTGGTATATGGGACCTACACTATGAAAAGGAACCCCATACCATAATGCTAGATTGGATTATCAGGTATACCTAGGCACGTACTCAGCATTTGGTGGGCGTCGAACATATTCACGAGACCCAGGGCTGCCATATATAAAATAATTTGTTTTCATCCGTCCATAAAATATTTTGCCAATCCTGAAGGGGCCTATGAGCATGGGTCTTGGAAAACTGAAGTCTGTTGGCAATGTACTTTCTTGTCAAAAGTGGACATTTTCTTGGGCTTCTAGTGTTGATGATTTCTTCTGAACATTCTTCTAAATGTTTCCACACTTTTTTTTATCTCAGTAGCAAGAAAGTGGGGTAAGTCCTTCGAGCATCTTACAATCCTTCTTACCGATTTCGAAGTTAAAACCTTTTTTCTGCAGCGCGGTTCAGGTTATTCTTTATAATTGTTTAAATTTGAAATCATTTTTGCAGAGTTTTGAAGAGTGTTTTGGATTTCCAAATAAGTTTTTCTTTTAGATAGAAGTTGGCGAATGATTAGGCGTTTAGGGTAACATTTGGTAAAAAAACGGTTTTGTCATGGAAAATGTTCTAGTACCAAAAAAGTATGAGAATGTAATTAATTGCCCATACACTGTATTGTATCAAAATATATTAATCGGGAGGTTCCACTGCTATTATTTTGACCGGCGCTGTAAGTTTGAGATAGAGCTTCGATCTATTAAACCCTCGAATGAGGTTTTTAAGATATTAGAACTCTTTTCTGCAATATTTTTACTCCTTCCAAAGAACTGATTTGTAGGTTAAATTTGATTTTTTTAAATACATTTTAGATCACAGGGGCATTTAATGTGCAATACATTTTTTATAATTACAAATGTGAGATGACATTTTATAAGCGTTCAGAATAATCAAGACCATTAAGTCTGCATAAACGGAAATAAGACATATAAATTTCAGTGATTAGTTTTCAGGAAACAACAATGAAATTGAAACCAATTGCTTTTAATTTGTATTTTATATATTTACATATATTCAATTAAATGAAGTTCAACAAAATACATATGTATGTATGTAACATTTCGTAAAATGTCAGAATATGAACAATTAATTTGCTCAAACAAAAAGTGATAGATGTTTTCAATTTTGTTTGTAAAACGTTAAAATTTGAAGTCATAATTGACAACTGGGTGCTATCTAGATTCCTAGATTCAAAAACGATTGAGGAGGAAGAACAACAGACAGAAAGAGCATGACAACAGCACGCGGTAGGTTTCGAGATGATCCGCTATCTGTCTGCTAACCACGCTCACTGATCTTTGACTTCGGTGATCGATCGGAACCGATGCTTTATCAGTGACGAAGCCGTTGCCTCAAGATTTTAATTTATTTTAGAATTTCGTCAAGAAATTGGCCGTTAGCTTCAGAAACCTGCGTAACGATTGTTTGAAAATAGAACAAAAACAACAAAAATATTAATAACATTTTCGTTTAGAGAAAGGTAAAATAATGACAATTGGGTCATTCTCATTGTAGCTTTTTTAAAGGGAGGTCCGTTCATTCACCCAAGACTGTAGCCCTTTTTCAGTAATCACGATTTATTTAAAACTATTACTGAAAATAATCTCAAAAAGATTTTTGGTCCGCCTCTAGAGTGGAGTGGCCCAATCCCTTAAGTATATAAGATTAAAAGTTTAATTAGAGAGTTTAAAATTACTGTTCTAACTTACCGTCTATGACACCACAAATGTTGTGTACCCAATTTCAAGAAAATCTGTCAATCAATCTAGATTTGAACTCCAAATTCAGTAGACGAAGAATATACATATGTATGTATGTACACTGTACAGTACACATAAATGGACGGTAAGGCAAAACCTTCTTTTTTGAATTTCCCTTCAGAACTTTCCTTGTCTCTTTATGAATTAAATTGTAATATAATAATTTTTCTAAAGAAACCGTTAATTTTTGAATGATCTATCCCTTTTGTCTTACAGAAAATTTCAAAAACATATTCCCTCCAGGAACATCCGTTCTGTCGCAAATTTTTGCATTGTTATAATAAAAAAAAATATAAACGAAACAAACTTTCCTTTTCAATCTCAATTGAATTCATAAAATGCAAAAAAAAATAATAACAAAAATAAAACACCATATGTGTCACCTAATCCCATATGGTCTATCAAACAGTCGCGACGACGATGACGACGAGCGACAACGACGTGAAACACACGGTGAATAAACCCGTTAAGCTATAAGCTAACCTTCCAAAACATCATCAGAGATAAAAGATCTCCAAAAACAGAAAACAAAGATTTGACAAATATGCCCAAAGCCAATTTCGTAAGAGCGCACGCCAAAAGCTTATTCAAATCAATTCCCCATCATATACGAACGAGTATGTTATATTGTGATTATCACACGCGGACAGAATTTTATAGATCTCTCACTTGGCTGCTGTGTTGCATTTTGCTGAAGACATCAGTGCGAGGTTCGTTTCCATTCGGTTCAGTGCACATATAGTAGCTTCATAAGTATATGAGTTTCCCGATTACTAAAACAGCCGGCTTTAGCTGGCTGAGGCAACAAGCCAAGCAGTAACAGACCAGCCAGTCGAACACAATCGATCACAAAACGTGCGCGAATGATGAATTATGCAAAACCGAATTCCGAAAATAAACCCACTGATATTAAATTCTAAATAAAATAAAAAAAAAATGATAGCTAGGTAGGTACCTATATGTAGCCTTTTTGATTCTCTATGACGCAGGTAACAACAACCAAACGACGACGGCAACAACGACGGAGACTACAACCGATACAACGAACGACAAAAAGATAGAAATTGTAGAAGCTGATGAGAATACGAAGAAATAAAAATCGAATTCCCCGGTATTTTATTATATACCAACTCGTATATGGAACACAAGAACTCTCTCTATATCTTTTGTTTTCTAGGTTTGAGGTAGCTTTTATCTCTACCACATGTACCTAAGGCGTCATCGGTTCGAAGGTCAAGGGACGATAAAGGTCTTGCCCTTAACCCAAGTGACATACTGAAGTTCGTTTTGAGTGAGAAAGATATTCCACAAAAATATATAACCTACTTCCTACCTGGAACTCGCGACACTTAAGATGATTGCAGCACCTTTAAATACCGAATCAGTTTTCTTGGGAAAGCAAGAAAGAAAGCAACCAACGAATTTTAAACCTCACGATTACCTTTTTGTTTGTTTACGAATTTATAATAATGAAATGACTAACAAAATAAACCACTATGACGAAGTAATATATACAAGAGCAAAAACAACAACAACAACAAGACACGAAAACAACAACAAGAAATCATTTTGCTTACCTACTCAGACATAGAGGTAATAAATTAGTTTTTATAATTGCAACAACAAAACTTTACTCTATGACGTTTTAGATAGATTTTAGACTTTTTAAAAGAGTAATTATTTATCGTCTTCAGCATGTATCAATTTTTGGCAACTTATCATTTTAGAAATACAAGCTAACTTTAGCTTATTTGGTATATTTGGTGAGCCATCTAGTGCTTTCTTTTTAAATCAAAATTTTGGATAAATAATCATATTTTCTGACTAGGCACATTTTCATCTTGGCGGCGGCTACGTTAACAAACAATATAAAAGCATCTCTGGGACTCATAAAAGCCGCATGATATTGTCGAGAATTCAATGCATATACATTATACAGAGTGTAACAGTGATGTTTGGGTCAACGATAAATGTTACCGTGTCATTTTAACTGATTTTTGTTTTACTGAAAACAAAGACATGGATTTTAAAGACCTCAACTAAGTCGTCTTGACGATTTAAATTGGCCTAGGATTTGACCACTCTGGCACTTTTTTGTTGGTGAACCGTAAAAGACCGATGTTATGCCAACAATTCGGAAACAATTCAAGCACTTGAGGCTAACATCATCTAAGCAATCCATGAGCTACATCCCTAAGCCATCAACAAGGTCTTAAAAATTGGAGTGAAAGATTGCGCTACTGCAACGCCCCTCGAGGCAGCTGCTTGAGCGACGCATGTTGTGTTCAATAATTAGTTTTAATGTTTGCTCTTTTTCATACTAATAAACCTCAATGTTATGTTTTTTTTTTTTAGCTAAGTGAGAAATTTCGTTGGTTATTTTGTAAAGTTTGACAGTTAAGAATGTTAAACTGTGTTTACATTTCTGTTCTGTAAGGTTTAGTAATTCATAATGAATCGTTTAAAGCTAAAACAACGCTTCCAAATTGTTTAACTTTATTTTGAAAAAATTCGGGAAGTTTATAGAGCACTTCGTCCATCTTAGGGTGTTTAGTGACATTACTTCGAACTAAATACGAAAGTGGAACATCATAGTAGAACCGCAGTCAATACTAAGAAAATGGGAAGACTCGTCCGCAGACTGTATAACGTCGACGACGCGACGTACCGAATTCCGCTGTCAGGCACAATAATCCATTCAATATAGACGACGAAAGCCAATAATCCCGTCTTCCCGACTTAGACGAAGTAAAGGTTGCCATATCTAAGCGCTGGGGCAGATGCCTTGAATGCCGAGCTTTTCAAAGCAGCTGGAGATAATTTGGTTAGGAGCGTGTACTAACTTATCTGTAAAATATGGTCAGAAAAAACCATGCCCGATGAATGGAACCTCAGTATTGTTTTCCCAATACTGAAAAAGGAAGACCCTCTAAACTGCACCAACCTTAGAGGAATCAGTTTCCTTATCATCGCTTAGAAAATCTTCTCTGCCGTAATATGTGAACGTCTAAAGCCCATCGTCAACAATCTGATAGGTCTTTAACAGTGTGGTTTTAGACAAGGAAATTCCACGGTCGATCAAATATTCACATTAAGGCAGATCCTGGAAAAACCTAAAAACACCCTCCATCTCTTTATCGATTTCAAGGCCGCATATGACAGCATCTACAGTGACGAACTGTATAGAGCCATGTCTAATCTTGGCATTCCTGCCAAACTCGTCTGTTTGTGCAGGATTACCATATAGAATTCGCGCTGCTCCATCAAGGTTGGAAAGAATTTAACCAAACCTTTTTGTCATGCGATTTTTTGTAAGTAAGTGACGAAGCTTATTTCTATTTACATAGCTTCGTCAAATAGTCCACTGCCTTATATGAAGCAAAGACAATATTCAAACCATTAAAAAGTAACATTTACATCCATTTAAATTGACTATTTGTTGTGGCTTACATGATGGCAGCATCAATAGTCCTTATTTGTTTCAAACTAATTTTGTATTTAAAACAAAATTATTCAATTAAACATCGACGACACTTGTCATACAGCGCGCTTAAACATCAATTTTGTACTTAATTACTAATAAAAATAATCCTCGTTCTTGCGATTTAATGCCTCTCGATAATTTTTGATCAAATCAGCAACTCTTAAGGCATTGGAAGCTAATATCGACGGCAAGTTTTAAGACAAGAACTCGTTAGGTGCTCAAAATGTATGGCTTCTTAATTTCTTAGCTATGTACATCACAGGAAATCCAAAACCGCTTTGGTGATTCTTAATGGTCATTTAAACTTCTAGAATAGCTTAAATTAAAATACAGTTTGTAAGGTTTATTAAAAAATTCAAGAAAAAACTTAACGTTAAGATTCCATTCTAACCAAATTTTTTGGGGTATGTCCAGAAATCAGTGGATTTTTAGCATTCATTGGTTAAATCGATTATTTTTAACATCACTATTATAGCAACATAAGAAGAAAGAAGATAAGAAAATAGTTGCGGTTGTTTAAAATCACAAACATGAGTACATTATAAAACAAATGAGCAGTGTATTTCAAATCCATAGGAATGTCTCCATTCCCCCTTGAGATACTGTAGTTGTTCAAAGAATCTTTACCTTATCAGAAAAAAAAACAGGCCAGTGGCATTTTAACAGATATTTTTCTTTCGAAGTAAAATCTTTTCGAACAAGGTCTTTCTAAGCCGGCTCATCCTAGATTGGAGACCTGCCCACTGAAGTCTAGAAAGCTTAATTTTTGTCACAGCTTTCTTTTTTGAGCACTCGCGTAAGACTATAGAGTCTTCGGAATGGTCCTTTCTTTCTTACATGCATGTGTAAGTTATAATATCGTTGTAAAAGTCAAATCCATAGCAAAATTTGTATCTCTACAACTTGTTCCCTAGTTTAGTTAATTTTCGCTATATAGGTTTTCTTCAATATTTTTGAAAAATCTAAAAATAGCTTAAAATTTTAATTCAAAAAATTTTATTTATTTTCATTCGACAAAAGGCACGCTTTCAAATAACAATAAATTCTTTTAATTTTTTTGTACCAGCTAGGTACACAATACCTACACATAATAAATGCAAACAAATAAGGAAATACTAAATGGACTTTTTTTTACAAAGAATTTTTGTTGGAATTTAAAAAAAAAATACAAAAAGGAAACATTTAGCTGTTTTTGACCGTTAATTACCCGTGAAACTGAATTCAAAAAACTTCAAAACCTATTATAAAGCCTCTCTGTTGTGCAGTTTTTTAAATTGAGTGTCACCAAAATATTTATACCAAAAAACAAAAAATAAACTTTAAAAAAAAATATAACAAAACACTCCTCCTCTTATATATGTATGTACATATATATTATGACCGAGCAATAAAATACCATTTATCTCAATGAAAAACAGTTCAACTTGTGGATAGACACACAAATTTCCTTCTTTTCTTTATTTTTGTGTTGCTTGGCGCATCGATTTTATTATTCAAAGTTCAGTGACGTAAGTAGTCGATGTGGACTTGGACTGAAATAGGTTCGGGTACGGTATCAGTATCGAACGGATACCTACTACACACGATACACGATGTTGGGGTCCGGGGATGGATATCCAATTGTGGCAGAGGAAGAGAATATAAGCGAGTATCTATTTTGATTGCGCTTTGTGAAATGATAGCCAAAACATAATAATAATTACAACGAGAATCATAGGAAAGATAGAAGGGGATAGAAATAATCAGATGCGAAGAGAGGTCTTTGGCTTTGGTCTTCTTGTCCAGCCAAATGTTGCCTGCATTTCCGATTTCCGGTCGTTCGGTCGTTGTCGTTGCCATCGACGTCGTCGTCGTGGTTGTCGTTGTCAATTCGAGTGAAACGTTATATCCACCTACCATAGCAGTTGTTGCTTTGTATGGAATTCGACGATTGGCATAGAATTCAGGTCGCCAGACACAGCTAATGGGATTTGTTTGGAGTTTGCATGCTTTTCAAACCAAACGAGTACTGTTTATATGTATATCTCTATGTTTGAACGTACATAGTATGAGCTATGTAGAATGATAGTTATCGACACTAGCTATGTGTAGTATCCGAATTTTTTTGATAGGGTTTAAGCTTCAACGACAAAATTAAAAGGTTTATACGTTCACCGCACCACCTCTTGGGATGGAAGTTGCTTGAATAGAAAGCAACGAGGTCAATAGACGTGGAGTTGAATAGACGACTTTGTTGACGAAGGGACAACAACATAATAGAAAATTGGATTTAATACGGAACTTACACCCGTGGCGTCATTGTTGTTTTTGTTTTATAAATTGAAGAACGTAAAAAAAGAAATAACAATGTGGTTAGTGTTAAACCATATTTTACACCAAGCCCCTTAAAAACTACAACTGAGATTACATCACTGAACTGAGTGAACGTAGTACCTGAATTTTGAAAGAAAAGAAAGGGTTTGGTTCTTTTCCTGGTTGTATTAATTTTAGAAAGCGAAGGTACCCATTAAAAATTGACATAGTTTTAATGAGAAACTTTGCTTTGTTGGGAAACCATTGTTTTAAATTCAATCAAATGTTTCTTTTCTTAGACACACAAATTTTACATTCTACATTCTCGTGCATCAAAAAGTTGATGGTAAAATGTGTAGTGTAGAATAAAGAAAAGATCCCTACAACCGACCAGATGGTATTCGGAGTTCATAATGACGAAGGGTAAAGATCCGCCTCAGTCTAATTCATATGATGATATTTTTGGAAAGGGGATTTCAAGCATAAGAACTCAAAAATATTCGTATTATTAACTCCAAATGAAACATTTAAATCTTTTTTTGTTTTAGTCTTAGGTAAAAGATTTTCAGTTCTTCGTCATTATAAATATTGAGTCACCCAACTATGTCCGGTTATCATAAAATAAAACTAGTCGTAACCTTAAATTTTACATAGTACAAAAATGTAGGTGTATGTATTATTTACCAATAAAAAGTATAAAAATGCCCTTCACCATAATGACTAATGAGTACAAAAACAACAATTTTATTATTACTCACCGATTTAGCGAACATCATCATCTTCTTCTACTTCATTGAGCAACTGTTATCCAACTGCCACAATAGCGCTAGTTTAATAATTGATTCATCGAATGAATAGCTTTTATTTTATTACAAAAACAAACAAAACCAAATTCACAATAATATAACAAGCAATAAATAAAATTGATGATAAAACACCTGCGATTTATATTGACAATAGCATGCGTCTCGTCTCGTCTTTTATTTTTTTGAGGTATTTATTAAAAGAGAAGAAAAACAACACAACAATTGTTGAGTTCAATGTTCTTTAAATTTGATTTAAAAAGGATTTTTAACAACGTAAAGATCATTGTTTTCAGTGTCTACATTATTGTGGATATAATCATCATAAACTCTGACAGGAGGTATGACGTTGAGTACAAAATATTGGTACACATAACATATTGTATGTACGGGAATCACTCAAGAAGTACTGTAGTCTGTTAATTTTAAAGTGAATTATGTTTGAGTTCCGTGAGAAGTGTTTGTTTATCAACAAAAACAACGCTTTTTAGGATAGTCGATTCGATAAAAACGACTGCATAATGAAAATAAATAAAAAGCTATCTATATCTTTTATTTCTGATGCGATATAGTCGAAGCAATCAAGAATAAAATTGTATTCGGATGTTTCTCATTATGAAAAATTGTAATATTGTCGAAAGTATTGCATGGATTTTATTAGATAGGGGAATTGAGTTTCTAGAGGAATTTGATATTTATTTCAGTAGGCCAAACTCTAGATAACAAGTAAGTAAGTATTTACATTTCAAAACTTCGTCCATGGTTTGTCCCATGGAGGTGTCGGTGCACATTAGTTTTGAATTCCTTAATATTGCAATGATAGGGTAAGGCATTCCACATTGGCGTAGTACGGCTAAAGAACGAATCTCTGTACTTGACAGTATGCCGGAAGTTGGGCTCGAGGGTAACTAAAGAGCATTAGGTACTAGAAAGTATTGCATGAACTGTTTGTTGAACTGTTTAAGGGGAGACAAGAAACTTTCAAGCTAAGTAAATGAACTAATGATGATATTATCACCAATCAATTTAAATGCTCTACGTTCAATACTGTATAAGAGGCTTAAGTTAGTCGCAGAAGCACCAGCCGAGTGATGGGAGTTATACTCAAGCTTTGGATGTATATACTTGTAAGTCTTGTTGATAACAGCCAGGTCAGAAGAGGAGACAAATGTCTTGCATCGCCTTAAGAAACCCAAACACCTTGAGGAATTTTTTGCAACATCGCGTATGTGACCTCATTGATGCAAGTGCCACCCATGGATAATGGTATTAAGTTTTCGAAGCATTAAATTCGACGTGGTTTTTTATTCCTCATTGTACAATGCTCTTTAGGTCGGAATTTAATGAGCTTAAACAATGTATTGAATTAGAAGTTGCAGACAGGAAATCATTAATAAAAATGAGAAAAAGTGTTGCAGATAGAACAGAGCCCTGAGGTACTCCAGCAGACTTGAACCCATCTAATACTTCTTGTATTAAACGATCCGAAGGAGGGATTGATGAAAGCCGAAGGCACGCATTTTCCATAAGATAGCCCGATGCAAAACCCTGTCAAATGCCTTTGGAATATTAATATTTCTGTAAAAAAAACTTTAAGTTAACATACAGCCTATTACGAGATTTCGTCTCATAAGGCATTCCAAATAAAATAAATAAATAAAATAAATAAATATCAAGAGCAATAATCTTCCTTTCTCTAAAACGATGTAAAGATTTGCTCCTACTGTTCGGTGAGATGAACCATGAGATCACCAGTGGACCTTATGCTGCGAAAGCCGTACTGTCGGTCTTCGAGATATTTCTAAAGCTGATAATAAATCAGTGTTTTCAAAGGAAGTAAGTGCAATCGAGCGATATTTAGAGAGTGAGGAGGATTCGCTTTTTTGGGTATGTTTTTGAGCTATTTTTAAGCCGTTCAAGAAGCCCTACTACGATAAGCCCGAACATGATTACCGTTTATTACATTTATAACATGTTAGAGAAAAAGATAAGGACGCGACTTGCTTTTACCCAGTGGCCTTAGATCCGCTCCAATCAAGGACTAAGATAATTTGGTAGAACCCGTGGCGTGATTGCAAGTGCGTAGGACTGTCATGCCAGAGGTGTTGGGTTCAATCCCTGCCTGTGCCATCTAAAGTTTTATTTTTCACGGGTACTGCCTGCTGCGAGGAGTTGACAAATCCTTTAAGAGTAATTTTTTTTTTCAAAAAAGTGCCGTTTGGATTTGGCTTAAAACTGTGCCCCTCCCCCCCCTCCCATCTCTAACAACATTACTCACACACAGGAATGATTAAGAGTTGTAATTCACTAGGGCCTAGTTTTCAACGGACTATTGCGTTACCTAATTTATATTTTATTTAATAAATTCTGGTATAAAGAATTTAATCCTGAACGCCTTTCGATGAACGACTAAGTTTGTTAAGGTCGTCCAAAATCCATAGTTGTGATAGAAAGAATTAATGCAAAATTTGCTGGGAGATATGGGATACCTTAAACATGCGTGTGACTAATAAGATATTCAATTACAACTTTGAAAAACGTATAATCAAGTTGGAATCGAGAGATTTTAAGACTCGCTCACAAATTGTTCCTGCTTGAAGTAATTCTTTGAGGTATGCAATAAGAACCTACTCATTCTACATCGTGAAAACACAAATCAGTTAATACAACAGACTTTTTGAAGACTCAAAACATTGAATGACCCATCATCAGCCTTGATTTGACATCTAACAAATTTGTCTGTTTTCTTGTTGAAAAATAAATAACCCTTACTTAATTAAAAGTTCTTTTTTTTTAAATGAAAAATAAAATGTTGACATTAAATTGAGTGTTAATTCGAGCTCATATCAATATAATGACGTTAACAGACTTAAAACTCATTTTCTATATTTTCCAGCTTTTAAGACCCAATACCCTACTGTAGTGCTGTGTTCAATTATATGTACTCTATGTTCGTGGCAATTTGTTGGAAAAGACTCGTATTATGCTAGATGACTCTATTGTCGCTAGCTGTTTGTTGTTATCAGGGCGCCATTTGCCATATCGTTACTTGTCGAGTCGACTTCTCAATGAAGATGTGTAAACGTGTCTATTTCTTTATTATTATTATTATTATATTTTTGGGAAAGTAATAGTTAATAGGCAGACATACTCATAATGTATGTATGAGAGTATAAGAAACAAAAACAAAAAAAATGGTTTGATTAGGTCAACCATTGAGAATGTTGTTGGTGTCATTGGTTAAGTGGGGCAATTTGATCATTTTAGCTGCACAGAGAACAGAGTAGTAGGTTCGTCGGTTCCATTAGTAGGTACTTCTCATCATAAAAGGTCACGGTCTGTTTTACTTGGGAACATGAACTAGGTACCATTCGCAAGACCAATTTACATAACAGCTTTTTATTTTGTATTTTGCTTTGTTTTGTTAGTTAGTCATTAGAGTATCGTCACGCTTTAATTTGGTTTTTAAAAATTACCTCTACTCGTACATACCTACCTATGAAAAGTCTTTAGTTAAGAATTATTGAAAGTTTTTCTTTGTAAATATATACATACGTACGAACTGCAATATTATATTTTTATTTTAAGATCGAAAAGTGTGTGTTGCGATATACTTAATTTACGACTTGATTGATATCGATATTGCGTTTGCTTTACACATCGTACATTGCAAGTGGTAGTAGGTTAAGATATCACTGATTCGCTGCAGTCTTACAAAATTGTAATTTCTTTAATTAGTATTAATTAATAAATTTGCCTTTGATGTTATAAAATTGTAGGTATTGTTTTAATTTGATGGCGTAATGACTTTTGAATGAGTTCACAGGTTTTACAATGATCTTATGGTTTTTTCTTATTGTAAACAAATTTTACTAAAATAAACAAAGTTCAAGTAGATAATAAGCTATGGTAAGATCGAACTTGACATTACTGATGGTGGGAAGGCTGTTTGTTGGTCGTTTTTCAATTTAGCACTAATCGTTATTTTATTATTTTTGTAATTAATTTGTTAGATATACATAGGTACTAAATAAAAGATCCCACGAAGTTATTTTATGTACATTTATTTGAAGAAGAAATTAATTTTTTTGATTTAAAATAATAGAGTGTGAATGCAGTCTAAAGTTGACACAATTATTTCAGACATAATAGATGAAAATTAGAAAGGAAGGTAGGGTCTAAATTTCATTTCTTTGTTGTAAAAAAAATTGGAGAAAGTTAATTTAAATTGAGTAACATTGAAAGACTAAAATTAAATAAATAATTTTATTTTGAAAATTTAACTTTCGAAAAGATAAATGCCAAAAGTAAGTACATATATAATTATTCTGATGGATGGAAAATTTTGTGGAAACAGTACAATTTAAGTTAATATTATAAACGAAATTCAGTAAATAAATTTGTTTATATTTCTGGGTTAATAATAAGAATAAAACAATCATATTTTGTTTTAAATGGTTTTATAAGTTTAAAAATATTCTCCAAGACCATCAATTCTTTCATCATGTGTTTTTAATAATTTTGGAGACATTTTTCCCATTCCAAATGAGAGAACATTAAAATCGTTGTCCAAAAAAATTTATTTAATATTTTTGAAAAGAAAGACCAATGCTGAGATATTAAAATCAATTTAAGGTTTTGAGTCCCAAAAAATTCAGTTATTGCAACTTGTTTGAGTTTTCATGGTAAAGAATTATTTTATTATCTTTTATTGGTTTTTCAAACCTTGCCAGACTTTAGACAAACATTTCGATTATATTTTGATTTGACCGTTTTTATTGAAATGGTGTCAGATTAAGGCAAAAAAAAACACGTCTTTTGAGAAAATACCACTGATGTTAGGAATATTTCTTTAAATCAATCGACACTTTAGTCTTTTTTAGACGGAATATTAAAGTATGTAGAATTTAGATTCTAGCGTGAACAGAAGAGGCTTTTTTGTGATACAAAATAATGTATTAATATTAACTTTACGATATTTTGTAAAATTTGATTCGATAGTATTCAAAAATTTAACCACTAATATCACAAAAAAAAATTAATTTTAGCGATTTGGTGCACACACTTAAAGGGGTTTGAATACCTTTAATATACCAAAGACACAGTGTGAACATTAGGAAAAGAGGGGGGGGGGTGAAAAAGAGATGTCTACGTACATTGGTTCTGAACTCTTGAACATTGCAATAACAGGGAAATAGAGAGTGTTGTAAGACATTCCACATTCGGGTAGTACGGCTAAAGAACGAACATCTGTACTTCACAAAACGACCCAAGTGAGGCGCAGAGTAAACGATGGTAATTCCTAGAAGCGCGAGTATTACGGTTGAACTGTTTAAGGGTAGCAATTATTTAACTTGATCATAGGCAGTAAAAAAAAAAACGGTAGAATAGGGTGACCAAGAAACATTTCGACAACGTTCGAGAGACGTAATTGAGTAAATAATCTAAAATCAGCAAATATTTTAAAAGCTCTTCGTTGAATAGTGTCCAAGTGGCGTAATAGTCATTTTCTTCAACTTGCCGCAAACAAGTAGACATTTGTTTTTTTTTTCACTATTTGAAATCTCAACTGAAGATCTGAAATTTAAAACATAGCCTAGTTGCGTTTTTAATAATGTCCCTGGGAGAAAGTTGTTGATTTGATGAGTTTTGAATTTATTTTGTGCGATTATTTGAAGAGTTTCGGTTGTTTTTGTGCATTAAAAATACAAAATATATATACAAATGATAGTCAGCAAAAATAATTAAAATAATTGCACAAACGTGGTATAAATTCAAAAAAAAAAAATGACGAAACGGAATAACGACAAGGCGTGGGAGGATATTACTAAACAATTCAATTTCACCTCGTCTGACTAGTTTTGTACAAACGTAATTTAACATTTCTTTGTAAAATACATTTATTCTTTAGGAGAGGACTTTAAAATGATTGAGAGAGTAGTACGGTAAAATTAAGCAAAATTTAAAAAAACTGTTTTTTTTTTTATTTTACCAAGGACGCTAAGGAGGTCCACTACAACAAAAAAAATCCCTCCTTTGGTCGAGCCGATGAAGGAACTATTTGAGATGCTGATTGCGTCGAAGTATGAGCTTTGTGCAGCGACTGGTGATAGCGACTTATCACCAACTGAAAGACCTGCATCTGTCCCCAAACCATTGGCAATTTAAATAAATGAATACAATTCAATCGATATATCAGATGAAAATACAGTTTTTGAATATAAAAACTCAATTTTTAACAAAATGTTTCAAAACGAGGTTGAAATTCCGATGATGGAAGAAGCTGTTGAAGATTCTTAGCAAAAGAGTTAATCTAGCAAAATTACGAAAGCCACCGATCCCTTTGTTGACAAGGCGTCGTAAACAGAAAATGGATGAAGAATTGGGATCTTCTAAAAAGGTATCCAAATTAGAGGAAGAGCGGGCGCAACACCAATTAAAAAGCATGCCATTGAATTGGAACTTCTAGAAATGGAAAAGAATCGTTATTAATTGGAAAGAGAAAGAGTTCAATTCCACCGCGAACGTGCTATGGCCGAACTGCAGAAGGCCAAAAATTTTAATTTGAGAGAAAACTCTAAAGTTTGCTCTCTCAACTTCTACTGTTTTCGGAAGTTGAGGAAACCAAAAGTTGAGAATCAAAAGTTGAGACTGTCAAAAATGGACACTTTAATAGAGCGTTATATTCTGAGAAAAATCATAACGGGTTATCCACTTTGCGGTTTCAAAAGTATAGAGCTAGAATTCGACATCTGTTTTTGTTTTTTTTTTTTTTTTCAGTTGAAAGTCTGACATTTACGAGAATGCATTGCTTAACTATCGCTCAGTGGGTATGTTAATAAACAAAATTTTCTTATTTGGGGTCCTGAGAATCCTTAAGTAATTGAAGAGAGGCCATTACATCCACAAAAAGTCACTGTTTGGTGCATTCTTTGGTCCGGAGGTGTGATTGGACCTTACTTCTTCGAAAACGACGATGGAACGACTGATAGATAGATAGATTTTTTTTTATTGCTCGTCTAAAATAATATACAGTTGTTTACAAAAATCAAAAAAAAAAAAAGCATGGCATTCTGCCGTCTGCCTAGTTGACAAAACATAAATTGGAAACTTATTTTTAATGAAATATAATTTATAAATAAACAAATTAGCTACATGATTTAAAAAGTTTTTTTTTTTAAATTGAAATTAAATATAACCTTCAGAAACTCTCATTAACAATTCTCCCCCTATAATTTAGAGCCAGTTTGCAGTACTTATAGAGTTTTTTAACGTCGATCTCGTTCAACAATGATACAATTTCGTTTTCATTCAAAAAACTCGTTCCAAGAACATTTCTCCTGATGTCTTTAAGAATTGGACATTTACCCATGAAGTGAAATACATCTTCTCTCACTTGTAGATTACATAAGGAGCATAATATTGGTAAATCCTCCCTATGTGGAATGAAGTTAAGAGGTACAAGTTCACCACGCAGCTTTACCAACATCGAAATCTCCTCTACGCTGTATTCATCCCGGAAATAGTTCTTCGCCTCCAAATTGTGATTAAGTTGACTGTAAATTGCTCTGTGCAGAGACCCAGTTGCTTCATGAAGGCATTTTCCCCATAACATATCATCCACTTTTGCAATTAGGTGGTACAGTGATTCTTTCCATTGATTAAAATCAAGGTTATCTATGTTAAGGTCCATGTCACTCTCCCTAGCAAGTTTCTTCCATTCTGCATACCATCCTGACCTGTCTCGAATAGTTTGAAGTGCCACTATCTTCGGCAACCGGTAATTATCCATATTCATGATTTTGAGCACATAATCAATCTGCATTCGAAGTGTTCGTACAAAGAGTGGCTGCAGTCCCGTTTCTAACATAACTACATAGTTCGGCGTATTTGGTGGCAGCCGGAAGATCCTTTTAACGTAGAAGCGTAACAATTTTTCCACATCTTCATATTGCTTCGCTCCCCTTAAAAACAGTGTACTTACTGCTGTGTGCGATATTTTTGTTTGAGAAACACCTACTCCAAGATGCGCTGATGGCGGCTTTTGCACTTGTAAGCTTTTCTCTCAGATGCGTTTCCATATTTAAATTCTTTGTCAAAATCACTCCAAGGTATTTGAACTCTTTGACAATCTCTATATTTTCACCATTGTAGTTCCATTTTTCATTAAGGCAGTTTCTACCTCCTCCGTTCTTGAAAATCATGATCTTGGACTTTTCCATGTTTACTATTAGGTTCCACATTTTACAGTACTCAAAAATCCGGTTTATCATAAGCTGTAGTGATTCTGGAGATGACGCGAGAACCACAATATCATCCGCAAACAAGAGTGCTTTAATTAATTCTCCCGCGTGTTCGATACCAGCAGGTAAGAAATCGACTAAATCTTCGATAAATAGAGCGAATAGACTAGGACTCATCGTACAACCTTGTCTAACGCCTGATTCAGTTCTAAACCAATCCGACCTTTCTGTACCATTCCAAACTGCTGCATTAGTATCCATGTACAGGCTTTGCAGGACTCTTCCAAATTTTAAGGACATTCCCATACCAAAGAGTTTATAGAAAAGAGCTTGCCTATTCACCGTGTCAAATGCAGCCTTAAAATCCACGAAAAACGCGTATAACTTCTTCCTTCTTCTTATAAATGAATCCGCAATGTTTTTCAGAACAAAGATATGATCGATTGTTGAGTAGCCGGATCTAAAGCCTGCCTGAAATTCTTTCAACAGCTTATTTTCTTCAATCCACTTATTTAGCCGTGTTTGCAGATGGAACGACTGTCACCGTCAATTCGGAGCGTTATGGTCATATGATAACGGATTTTGCAAAAAAAAGGACCCTGTTTACAAGTAGTTATGAATTTTTCACAAATAATTATTACTGCAATATCATTTTAGCTCTTATTTTAAAAAATGGAGAGCTTGGTGACGCCTTTTTCGTGGGTTTTTGTTAAAACCTTAATATTCATTACTGTGCTCCCTGAAAACAGAATATCAGCTTTCCTTTTATATAGAGATTCATGAAAGGAGCTACTAGGTTATTTTTTCTTCGAGATCCTTTATGATTGATCTGGCACTCTTTGATCCAAAACAAACAAAAACCATACCTTATTTGTATGAACACCCCCAACTAAAAACAGAAACCTATATTAACTTAGAACATCGGATGTCCCCCAACTCTTCTTTATAACCAAAAAATTGAATTTGTACACACTAAGTTAAAAAATGATGGAACTTTTTATTTTGTCCACCGTTAGTCCAGGAAAAATATATAATTTTTTTAACTCGCCGCCGTTCAAAAGTTATTCAACATTTCCGTTTATATAGTGATAGGGGTGTTAAAAGAGACTTTAATTTGGTTTTAGGGGCGTTTCAATAAAAAAAGAAAAGCTTAATAGCCTTTTTCCTGGGGTGGAAAAACGAATTTGTCGAGATAGAAAAACAGTGGACAAACGAATTAAACACCTACACCGTCAAAAATTTAGACTTCTGACTTTTTGTCTTCACACTGCTCATTTTCAAAAATTGGCAACATGAATAATGTTACGAGTAAAATCATCAATGCTTTGCAATTTATTTATTTTCTAAGGAAATTTGGCTGTCATTTTAATACGCAAGAAACAATTCAAAAATACTAAATATTAATAGGTATTCAAATTTTCGTCGATCGGAAAAATTTCCTATTTTTATTCTCATAATTTTCACTTAAAATAAATGAATGTCATTTATGTAGAAACTGTCTACAAAGTCATGAATTATTTTTCGTTTTTCTTTGGACCATTGAAATTTTCTTAAAACAGTAAATTTCTAGATTCGCTCTTTAGGTAATTAAAAACAAATATTTTTCAAGCACTGATTAGTAACAAAACAAATGTATGTGTACATTTCGAGCTGACATTATTTTAGTTAAATATAAAAACAATCTCTCCCACTGTTCATTTTCGATCAATAAAAATGGGACAACTATTCCGACATAATTCTCGACGAAGCATTACAAACAGGCAACGTTTGTTTTTTTTTTAAATGTCATTATCTGCTCCAAATCAAGCACTATTGCTCCATTGCATTACACAAATTATCTCCCACTAGCCTCAATTAAAAACTAACACACTATGTAGTGTTATCACTGCCAACAGCCGAATCAAATGGAGGAAGCGGCTATGGCAGCAGTAACAGCAATAGCAAGAACAACAACAACGCCCCAAAAGTGTCCCCAATTTATAGAGATATACCAACAGAACCACATGGTGCAGTGACTTTCGACAGTGGCTACATGGCTACATCGCTACATGGCTATACCAACCAAATAGATAGGCACAAGCATTTATAAAACATGAAGAAAATATGGTAGGTAATCGAGAATTAGAAACTATAGAAAACTTACCTATGAATTCTCTCCTGTTGCTCCATCTCGTTATCCAGTTCAATGCACGCAAACAGCTCGTTCTCCCCCAGCCGACCGAAGACGCCGTTTGGGATTTTTCGCAGGAACTTCTTTAGCACACTCGCAATTGTGTACACCGAATAGTTGTCGACGTTGACCAAGCGGCCCGCTTGCAGGAAGTGTATTAGCTTTTTCATGGCACCCTGATGGCCAGGGGCACGGAAGACATCCCTGCGATTGGGCGACTCCTTGTTTAGCTTGAGGATAAGCACAAGCAGAGGCCCGGGAATGTTGTCGTTTTTGCATACTTCTTCGAGTGGGACGCCGAATTTGACTTTCTCCAGACGATACGAGGGGTACGATGGGGTTCCACCGGATCCCGGGTGTCCGCAAGAGGTAACCACACTGCCAAGATCGGCGGCGCGGCGGTGGACTCGTTCCGCCCAGCTGGACATATTTCTATTTCTTAATTTTGATTCTTGTCGTCGTCTCCGTCGTCGTTGGTTTGGGGTCGGGTTTTTCTTCTTTTGCACTTTTTTCTCTCCACTTTTTTGGAATTCTTTATTTTTATATTATTGAATTTTGTACACAAAATTATAACAAAAATAAAAAAGCAAAATAATAAAATAACGGTTAATTGTTTTCACTTCTCTATCACAAAATCATTTGTCGTTTTTTTATTTTTTTCTTTTATTTTATCTTCTTCCTAAAAATGTATGCCTTTTAAACGAAACGAAATTAAGGCTCCGGGGGTCGAGGCGAGGCTAGGCAAGGCAAGACGAGAGGAGAAGAGAAACGAACGAAAAATTGTGTATTTCTTTGAAAAGCGGGCGGCGAATTTTTATTTCTTTTTCTATTAAGTTTTTCTACTTCATTTTCGATCGAAATTTCAACATTATGTTGAATTATTTTTATAATGAGTATAATTTAATTGAGTTTGTTGATAATTTTATAAACGTTTTCAATGCGAATTTAGGGCACAGCGCACATTTTTCTTCGGCGGAGACAAACTTGAAATTGAATTGAAAATGAAATTGAGAAAAGGTAAAGGAGCGAGCGAACAACACACAACTAGCAGAAGGCAAGGCAAATATCAAATAATATGAAGTAAAATGTAAAATGTATGTATAGACGGCGAGAAGAAAAAGAAAACTGGATGAATGCAATCAAAAAGAACAACAAGAAAAAATATATGTGTGTAAATCGCTGGAAATGGTCACTTCCATGAGTTCCATGAAAATGGAGAAGTGGAAGAATCGATTGTTGTTTTGTTGTGTTTTGTGAGGGTGAGAGAGATAGCTAGAGGTGTTGAAAGAGCGTGTAAGTGTCAAAAGTGAGTGACAGCAGAATGGCTGCGTGCGGTGGAATATTGTGCAATGCTGACTTTTTTCAATAACCCATTTGGAAAATAAAAAAAAAAGATCAATAAAGGTCGATTAACCATGTATTTGCACTTCGAAGTCAGAAAAAGGGATGCAAATTAATGAAAACACATTGGTTATCACTGGTAATAAAGAGAGAAAACACCAACGCCTTCAAAAATGCAGATTGTAGGAAATCAGGTGAAGATTATAGTAAATACGAACATGTTCAACTTTATTATAGCATCTTCGTCTGCACTACTTTTGCCACATAGTTGCAAGTGTAACATTTCTTAATTGGCTGTCTCGAAGTCCCGATTTAAATCCCATAGAGAATCTCGGGGGAATACTAGCCAGGCGTATTTATGCCAACGGGCGCCAATTTAACAACGTTCAAGAGCTTTGAGACGCAATAATTGAACAATGGGCTATAATTACAACCTCGGAACTGGAAAAGCTTGTTGAATTCTTGCCAAAACGAATGATGTCGGTCGTAAGAGCAAATGGTGTGATTTGAATTCTACAAGAGGATTTTAACTTCTCTACTTTCACCAAATGTTTGCTCTATACCAAAAACAACGTTCTTTTTAAAACTTTCAAGACACATTCAGAAACTATACTTCGATAACCAGATTCTTTTCCAAGCGATACTTGTAACTGCTTATCGCAAATCTGCGGCAAATCTGCATCAAGCACAGAATAAATAAAAACATAAGAAATTATATAAATTATGACAGGGAAGCAAATTGTTTATCGAACGATGTGCTATTTGTCAGATGCTTTGATTTCACTTGAATTAATTTCGAAAAGTATTTGAATTTATGGAATCGATCGAATGAAAGATCCTGATTTTCAATTTCGATTTTATTTCACTCAATTTTGGCAACATAGCTGTATGTTCTTTTTTTACATTTTAATACACAATTTTCAAGAATTGAATTTAAATTGCATTATTTTTCTTACATTAGTGAGATATTTTTCCGAATTTGAATAAGTTTTTACTATATAGAGAATTCAAAGTACGTTTTAACTCTCATTCTAAGGCGCCAGTTATAGCTATCATTGGTTTTCATTGAAAACAAACATTGGAATTTTCTTGACAGGTCGTTTATAGCTATCCTTAAAAATTTCTGTCTTGAAAAAAATTTCCTGCTTGAAATCCACCGAAAAATTTTTCCTGACAGAAATCTGTCATTGGAATTGTGTGAAATTGGAGCACAAATCAGTGGAACGATTCGTTTCACTTTTGAACATAAAATGATCAGCTGTTCAGGAAAATGAATTTCCGTCCAGAAAATAGAAAAATATATTTTTAGAGAAAAATAAATGCGTAGTTACACTTTTTTTTCTCGAAAAAAATTCTTTGTGTGATTTCCGATCGATCAGTATATAATTTTCATTTCTAATCAAAGGGAAACACCGTCAAATATCGATTCAAAAATTTTTCCGGATCGATTTCAATGATAGCTATAACTGGCCCCTAAGACTAAGGAAAAACACGATGTGCCTAATGATACCCACCTTTTTTATTTTAAAGCAATATTTTTTGGTTGTCCGAAAATATTTTTCAATTTTCTTACGGTTTTTAGCTTTTGTTAGATTTTTTATTTAATTCATTACACTTTCGTTTAGGCTTACGGTTACACTGTACTACCAATAAGTTATAGTATTTTATAGGAAGTAAAAAGAGTTACCACTGGTGTATTCTCTCCCACTTTCATGTTTTTACATAGGTATGTATCTACCACCCTCTACTTTTCGGCGTTATGCAGATGCAGATACGTGTAAATCCACTTTAAAACTATAAATGATTTCATTTTACTTAAACGCATGAATTAAAAATGTAATGAGTAAAATACGTACAAAATTCACTCTTGAAAATCCTCAAATTACTTATAATAGTCTTAAGTTGGGCGCCATATTTTATTGTTCGGACTCAACTACGTTTTTCAAATAGAGATATACTTTGCTTCTTTGAAAACTGACAACATTTTTGTTTTAAGTTCTTCATAAGTACTTAAATAGGTTCTAGATTGTTGTTTTGAATGAATATTAGTCTTTACAATTGACAAACTAAAATGGACAGCTAGTAGCCAACTTCGCATTGGTGTCATCTATTCCTGAACGATACCAGCCCTTCTTTAGGTTGAACGGAAATTTTGAGAAACTTTTGAACTTGATTTTTAATTATTTTGTCTTTACAGTCTTAGGGGCCGGTTATAGCTATCAGTAAAATCCATCAGTAAAATTTGAAACAGGAGGAATCTGAAATGTTTTACTGATGAGCGTTTATAGCAATCAGTAAATTTACGTCATTAAATTAAATGTCACTTCGAGGCTTCGCGTCTCAGACAATTTTTTTACTGTTGCCTTCATCAGTAAAATTTTTAATGATGTGATCGGAACAGTAAAAAATTGGAACACCAACAGTAAAACGAAATGGATTTTTTTTTGGCTTTTGGCAGTCAGCTGTTCAGTAAAATGAAATTTCATCATTAAAAAAATTAAAATGGATTTATAAATTAAATAAAACTTTAAATGCATTGTTTCTTTTTGAAAAAAATACTTGAATATAGGATTCATGTTATTGCATCAATCTTTTGCTAGAAATAAATCTGTAACATGTTCAAAAACTAAAAACAAAAATTTTACTGATGGATTTTACTGATAGCTATAACCGGCCCCTTACCTATTATATTTTTCTCTTATCAGTGGTCAAAAGTTTTGTAGAATCTTATGTTGAAAATGAGTGAATTATACTTTCGAATGTACAGCATGCTCTTCTACATATGTACCTCTAATATTTTCTTCATATTTTGGGCTCTTATAGTACGTCGTTTTCTAGAAAGAATATGTGCTTATGCAAAGAATATGTGCTTATGCCATATGGAATCAAAAAACGGGTAAGAAGACGTATGCCCTTTTTACAGAACTTTTATACATTTTTTACCACACTATTTAGTACCAACATTTTATTCAAAAAATACAATACAATACAATAAGTTTGACAAAAAATTCAAAGGTTCAGACTTTCAAGAATACTCATCGGTTTAACATTGAGGTAAATTTCGGGGGTGCTACGAAGTATAGAGATTCTTTCCTAAGCCACACGTCGAGGATGTTTAATGCTTTATCCATCTTCCTTTTTCCCTCATATTCTGATATTCAAAACTTTAAGAACAATGTGAACCGATATCTCCTCTTAAACCTGTTTTAACTTTTAAAAACAAATGGAAAAGAAAAAGTTTTCATGTTCTTAAAGTTCTTCCATTTAGGTGTCAGTTATAGCTCTTTTGATTTACTTGGAAAGCTTATTCTGCGAGTCCTTTAATGCTGATGACTTACATAGATATTCACTCTTATTACTTCTCTGCTGATTGATTATGCGACTTATTCATTGAATTTTCTATTGAAACTAATTTAAGACATTTTCTGCCTTTTGAGTGGTTTTTATTTTTGAACTACAAAAATGTATTTTTTTAAATTTTATTGTATTCGAAATGCATAAAGGATAAAGCATTTGAAGCAGTTCAATAGAATAGGGATGACGTCAATATGGATTACTATGCAAGTTTAGGTCAAAATCTGGCTTTTTTCTAATATAACATCATAATTACCAAGCATCTTCCAATGGCCATCAATTTTTATTTGTAACCGCTAAAAGAGATCGCTTCATTTATAATTTCTATTTGGTTAGCTTTAGCTAGTTCAAGATTGAAATCTATCGAATAAATGAATGGCGCTACGTTTCTTATGAGTAGTGATCTTAGATATTGTAATATTCGGCTTGGTCCGCTAATTAAAACTTATTCACACTTGCAAATAAAACACAAATTTACTTTATTTAAAATCGCTTCAACTTATTTATTGAACACTCAACTTTTAACGTTCCGAACACAGTCTTTACTTTCAATTATTACTTTTATACACAGTCTTTACTTATCGCAGTTTAAAACCAATAATCCATACTGAACCGCTTCGCTTCCGAGCGCCTATTTATATACCTCAAATCGGTTCGAGAATCTACGAGATGTTTCTCGATGCTTAACGAAGTTCTCCACTTTATCACTAGATGCTTACCCCTTTCGAGGTTCTTGTATGCGCTGAATGAGTTCCCCTCTAAGCCACTAGATGTTTCTCGATGCTTAAAGAAGCGAGTTCTCCTATTACTACCACTAGATGTTGCCCCTTATTATTGAAAGAGTGTATACACATTACATTGCCCCCTCCTTAGGATTGATCGTCCCGAACAAATCCATCGTTCTCATCACCACTGTAGCGATGTAGCCGGTCGCGATGTACAACTTTAGGTTTTCCTCTGACTCCCTTTTGTATCCGGTACACGACATCGTTGATTTTTGTAACGACTGTATATGGACCTTCCCAGTCCCGTTGAAGTTTCGGTGACAATCCTTTTTGTCGATGGGGATTGTAAAGCCACACCCGATCTCCTGCTTGGAACTCTGTTGTTGTCGTTCGTATATCGTAGCGTGTCTTCATTCGGTCACTGAACATCTTTATTTTCAACCTGGTATTGTCGTGGATCTGAAGGAGTCTTTCTCTGAGGTCATCAATGTAGTCATCCTCGGCTTGCAGCTCCGACGTGGGACATCCAAATTTTATTTCGCTCGGCAGTCTGATGTTCCTTCCCATCAAAATCTCAGACGGTGTATGACCAGTTGAGCTATGTCTTGCACTTCGATACGCCATCAAAAACAGTGGAATGTGTCGATCCCAATCTCGCTGGTTGTCGTCCACAACTTTGCAAAGATGTTCCTTCAGGGTTCGGTTGAATCGTTCGACCATGCCATCAGATTGTGGGTGAAGTGGTGTTGTTCTTGTCTTCTTGATGTTAAGAAGCCCACAAACTTCCTGAAATATGTTTGATTCAAAATTCCTTCCCTGGTCGGAATGCAGTTCTAATGGAACGCCGAATCTGCTCACCCAGTTGAAGACAATTTGGTCTGCGACTGTTTTGGCTTCTTGGTTTGGAATGGCGTATGCTTCAGGCCACTTGCTGAAGTAATCCATGACGACCAGAATATAACGATTTCCATTATTTGTTTCCGGAAATGGACCCGCCACGTCTACTGCAATCCTTTCGAAGGGTGCTCCGACATTATACTGCTGCATTTGGCTGTGGTTCTTTTTGTTCGGGCCTTTGGTGGCAGCACAGGTATCACATTTTCGGCACCACTTCTCGACATCTTCTCTTGCATGTAGCCAGTAAAATCGTTGTCGAACCTTTTCTAGCGTCTTGTTTACTCCTAGATGGCCTCCCGAAACTCCACCATGCATCTCTCGCAGAACGTCCATAACCTTCGATCTCGGTAAGACTAGCTGCATTACATAAGACTTTCCATCTGCTGATTCCCATTTACGTCGAAGGACACCCTCTTGGACATGAAACGAGTCCCACTGTGCCCAATATGCCTTCAGAGTCGGACTTCTATCGGAGATGTCAGTCCATTCTGGTTTTTCCTGGTGTTCCTTCCAAGCGAGGATGGGTTCGATATCTGAGTCTTCTTGTTGAGCCTTCCTCAACTCGTCGTTGCTCCAGCCATAAACGGGATCGGCTCTGGTTCGTTGGACAGTAACCACTTCTTTTTCTTCTTGTCGTCTGCAATGCTTACAGTCTTGCTTGCATGGTCTCCGAGACAGTGCATCTGCATTTGAGTGAAGCTTCCCCTTCCGATGTTGAATTTCGTAATCGTACGTCTGCAGCCTCTCAATCCACCTCGCCACTTGACCCTCTGGATTCTTGAAATTCAAAAGCCAGTTTAGTGCTCCATGGTCAGTTCGGAGAAGAAACTTCTGTCCATAGAGATACTTATGGAAGTGCTTTGTTGCCAAAATCAGTGCAAGAAGTTCTCTTCTGGTTACACAATAGTTTCTTTCCGACTTCGAGAGTACCTTGCTGTAATAGGCAATTACTTTTTCTTCGCCATTATGTACCTGCGACAGTACAGCACCAATCCCGACATTGCTGGCATCAGCATCAATGATAAACGGTTTTCCTGGAGTCGGATAGGTCAGCACTGGTGCATTACACAAGCGTTGCTTGAGCTCTTGAAAGCTGCGCTCGCACTCACCTGACCATTTAAACTGCTTTCCCTTTTCCGTTAGCTGATGAAGACTCTTGGCGATTCCAGCAAAGTCCTTCACAAAGCGCCTATAGTAGGTGGCTAGACCCAGAAAGCTTCGGAGTTGGTGTTTATCCTGTGGTGTTGGCCAATTCTTCACGGTGTCAACCTTATCAGGATCCGTTTTTACTCCTTGGGATGAGATGATATGTCCCAGATATTTCACTTCGGTTTTGAAGAGTGAACACTTTTCTGGGTTAAGCTTGAGGTGGGCTTTTCGAAGTCTTTGAAACACGGCTCTCAGATTTGTACAGTGTTCGTCAAATGTTTTCCCGTATACTATGACGTCATCCAAATAGACCAGGCAAGATTTCCATGTCAGTCCTTGCAGGACGCATTCCATTAGGCGCTCAAAAGTCGCTGGAGCATTGCAAAGTCCAAAAGGCATCACTTTGAACTGCCACAATCCGTTTCCTGTTGAAAATGCTGTCTTTTCTTTGTCTTCAGGATGGATCTCGACTTGCCAGTAACCACTTTTCAAGTCCAAAGTTGAGAACCATTGTGCTCCTTCCATTGCGTCCAGAGTATCACTGATCCTAGGCAGAGGGTAGCTATCCTTCTTGGTCACATCATTCAACCTTCGATAGTCCACGCAAAAGCGGGTTGATCCGTCTTTCTTCTTTACCAGGACCACTGGAGATGCCCAAGGACTTTTAGAGTTTTCAATGAGACCTTCTTCCTTCATAGTGGTTATCAGTTCTTCAACCTCACCTTGTTTGGCTAGTGGAAGGCGTCTTGCAGGTTGACGAATCGGCCTTGCATCCCCGGTATTGATTCGATGTTGCACCAGTTGCGTTCTGCCATATTTCCCTTTCGATGACGAAAAGATGTCTGCAAATTCTTCGAGGAGACCTTCTGCAGTTCTTCGTTGTTGGTGGCCAAGATTAGATGACTTGAGAATGTTCGTCTTTATGGAGTTCAGCTCTTCGGACTTCAAGGATTGCCTTGACTCTTCTTCGTTGATCCTTGTTATCGCTGATACAGATTCGCACTGTCCAACAATCTCACCTTTTCTAAGCTTAACTTCATACGGCTTGATGTTCAGTATTCGTACCGGAACCATGTTCTTTAAAGGTCTCACAAGAGTCTTCCCAATGGTGACGTTTTGGGAGGACTTTACAGTTGCTGGTTCGACCATGAGGTATCGATGGCTGCCAGGCTTACCCTTCAATTTCGTCCACACGAATACCTCTGAAGAAGCAGGCAAAGTGAGATCTTCTTTGATGACGGCTTTCACAGATGACGAGGTCTCATATGAGTTGGTCCCATAGATCATCGGAATCTCGATGTTTCGATATTTCAGGACTTGGTTCCCGATGTCCAATATCACTCCGTGATCTTTCATGAAATCGACGCCGACAATGCACTCATCGCATATATCTGCTACCAGGAACAGGTGAGAGAATTCCAACTCTGCCATCCGGATCTTAAGACGTACCTCACCATAAACTTTTGCGGCCTCTCCAGTTGCAGTCCTTAGACAATAGCTGTTGGTGTTGTGGAGCCATGCCTTCTTGACGAGGTCTTGCCGTACGATGGATGCCGTGGCACCGGTATCAATGGTAGCCACACATTTGTTGCCATTTATACTTGCTTCCACGGTCAGGCTCTTGTTGTCACGTTTCGTTTGAGAAACCTGGATTTTGTTTCTGGGGCCATCGATACCAGAAACCAGCTTCTGCCCCTCGAAGTTGGTTCTTATTCGTTTTCCCGGGTGGAAAACAACTTCAGAAGCAACGTTGTTGGTGTTGCTTTGAACGGTTAAATTACTTCTATTTCCACAGTGTTGGCATGTGGTTCTTCTTCGTGGTAATCTGCACTGTCGCTGTAGATGCCCAGTCTTATTGCAGTTCCAGCATCGTGCTGGTCCGTCTCGTTGACTCCTTTCCACAGTAGCTTTCTGACAAGAGCATTCTTGGACTTCTAATTCTCTTACACGATGCACGTTTTGGGAAGCTTGTTCTGCAGCTTCCATCGTCAGAGCGAAAGCCAATGCTTCTGGTAGTGTTCGCTTTCCAGCAGTGCGGATAGCCCTTTGAAGATTTATATCGCCCACAGCTCTCACAAAGGCTTCAACAGCAAGTTGATTTATTATCTCGTTACCAGCTGTTGGATATGCCAGGTGAACCAATCGCTCGATATCTGCCTGAAGCTGCTGCAGAGTTTCACCTCTTTTCTGCGTCCTATTGTTAAGCTGAACTCGGAAGACTTCTGTCATATGGCTATCCCCAAACCGCTGTTCGATCGCGCTTACCAGAACTGTGAAGTCACCACTCTTCTCTGCTGGGATGGTTTGTAGTAGTTCAGCAGCAGATCCTCTTAAAGCGAGCGTAAGAGCAATGTATTTTTCGTGATCGTCCCAGCCGTTTGTTAATGCTGCTGCTTCAAACTGTTTCTTGTAGATTGACCACGGAATCTGCCCATCAAAGCTTGGAGGATTCACTTCTCTCTTTCTTGAGCACTCACCAGAAGGTTCTCGAGCTTTCATCTTTCGCACTTTTTCTAGTTCATTTGTAATGGTTTCGATTCGTTCGTCAATTTTCTCGAAACGTGCATTTTGTTTTTCGACGCGCTCGTCAACAGTTTTGATTTTCTCTTCGAAGTCCGAAAACCTGCCTTCTAAAAGGTTTCTCTGTTCGTCGAACCGCTCTAGGACATCATTTCTTTGAGTTTCTAGTTGTTTCAGGACATCACTCCTTTGAGTTTCTAGTTGTTTGAGAACATTCTGCTGTTCTTGCTTCTGGTCGCTTCTTTGGGCTTCTAGTTGTTTCAGGACATCACTCCTTTGAGTTTCTAGTTGTTTGAGAACATTCTGTTGTTCTTGCTTTTGATCGCTTCTTTGTTCTTCAAATTTGGCTAGAAGAAGTGACATCATGTTAGATAAAGCAACATTTGCATTTACCTCTTCCACTTTTGCTTCTAATTCAAAAGCAAACGTATCTGGGTCTTCATTTTGCTGCTCCAGATATTCTTGCAGCCGTTTAACGAGTTCAGTTTTTACTCCTGTCCCACTTAAGCCACGTTTGCTTAGTTCGGCCTTTAGCTCAGGAACAGTTAAGTCTTTCAAAACTTTACTCATCTTTTTTTTTTTTTTTTTTTTTTTTTTTTTTATTTTAAACTTCACTACTTCACACAAAATAGTTCAATCACTGCTCACTGTTTTTACTCTCAATAAGTTTTAATCCCTTATTCTGACACCAATGTAATATTCGGCTTGGTCCGCTAATTAAAACTTATTCACACTTGCAAATAAAACACAAATTTACTTTATTTAAAATCGCTTCAACTTATTTATTGAACACTCAACTTTTAACGTTCCGAACACAGTCTTTACTTTCAATTATTACTTTTATACACAGTCTTTACTTATCGCAGTTTAAAACCAATAATCCATACTGAACCGCTTCGCTTCCGAGCGCCTATTTATATACCTCAAATCGGTTCGAGAATCTACGAGGTTGTTCTCGATGCTTAACGAAGTTCTCCACTTTATCACTAGATGCTTACCCCTTTCGAGGTTCTTGTATGCGCTGAATGAGTTCCCCTCTAAGCCACTAGATGTTTCTCGATGCTTAACGAAGTTCTCCACTTTATCACTAGATGCTTACCCCTTTCGAGGTTCTTGTATGCGCTGAATGAGTTCCCCTCTAAGCCACTAGATGTTTCTCGATGCTTAAAGAAGCGAGTTCTCCTATTACTACCACTAGATGTTGCCCCTTATTATTGAAAGAGTGTATACACATTACAATATTATGCAATTATATACAAACAAAATTGGCTTTTTCGCAAGGCAATAGTCTTCATTTTGTTTTAAATCATAGATAAAAATAAAATATTTATAAGACTTCCAGATTTCCGCAGATACTTTGGTCGTGTTTTGGGGAAGTCTGGCAGGAAAAGCTGAAAGTGTACGTATAGCAATTATATTTTTGTAATTTGCAGATTTTGAGAATAATAACCTATTTTCAAACCCTTGTTCCCGTTTTACGTTCCACGCTTATCATTAGAACGTTGTATAAACCAATTTGATGTCAACTCCGGTGCTGTTAAAAACAGTTCTGATTGTAACACTCAAAACCAACATTTTTTAAATCTAGAGGATACAAACTACTCCACGATTTTAACTAAATTTCGTAAATAAAAGGTTTTTTTTTTCACAAAGCTTTGCAATTGCAGTTTTTCTGTGATCTTTCACGACAAATCTCATGATTTCCTTCACTAGACCCATCACCTTTCGGCTTTTCTTTGCTGGGATTTTCCGTCTAGACTTGAAGGCCCTCATTATGAATATCAAATCGAATGTTCTACTGAAAAAGAAAATTGTTGAAATCACCCATTTGAAGAATCCCGTTTCAATGTTAACTTCAATAGCCACAATTTTGGAAAAGGAGATGTTGCTCTATTTGAACCTCTCAGTTCACACATCTTAATTTCACCACATTAGATATTTCAAGAGTTCGCTTCGTTCTACATAATAAGGACCTATTTTTCTAGGGGAAAACACATAATCTTTGAATAGCCCCTGATTTTTAAACTGTTGCAAACTTAAAAAAGAATCAAAGCTAGACTTAAGTTATGTTCCAAGTGTTTTCTTTATTGATATACGACCATTTGGCTTTAGATCCTCACAATCGCACAGCAATTATCTTATTTACATAACAAAAGGAATAAATACGCCAATTAAAATCTACGCAGCCAACACAATCGCTCTATTCGTCATTGGCAAATTCAGCTGGGTCCTTGCGAAGCAAACGGGCATGTTCCTTCTCGGCCAAGTTGTAGACAAGGTATGCAACAATGAAAGCTACAAAACAAAATCATTCAATATTCGAAATATTAAATACTAAAACAATTAAAAAGCAAACTTACGTGGTGATACAATGAAGACATTGGACCTGAACCTGCGAACCATGTTAGGGACACCCTTGCTGATGGCCCCGGCGAATGCCTTCTGCTCGAAAGGTGAGATCTTGTATGTCACCAAACCGTTGATTTTGTACAAATTGCCAAAATGTTGGCCATTCAAAAACGAAGTTAAACGCATTTTCGAAGAGAGTTCTTAGGCTTTAAAAAAAGGAATAAACAATACAAAATCAATTAATTTATAGTTTAAACAAATGAACAACAAACAAAAAAAAACAAGACGGAGCGCAACTAGGAACGTCCTTGGCCATTTAGAAAAGGCTAAAAAGGATCTGAGCGAAGAGGCAAATTGTGAAAATAAACATTTTGCCACTGGGATTAGTTGTAATCTTTACTGTCGTGCTCTCCAAATGCGACTATAACGATTTAAATACATTTCTCCTTGGCTTTTCAACAAAAGTCCACGGAAGCTTATGTAATTATATCATCATCATGATTGTCGTCGCCTTTGGTGCTGCTCTTCATAATTGCTGTCGCACGTTCATAATTTTTGCGTGGTATTTTTAGCAATGAGAGGCAATTAAGTGCATGCATTAATGATTATTATTTATGGGTGAGACTCTGGCAAAACGCCCTCGACCAATTTAAATTACATCAAATTAATTGCAATTACATATTTTTCTGGGTGATTGTGGAAAAAAATTTGTTCTTACCTGCGGGGGTACTTGCACGGAAAAAATCTACACACTGACAGAGAAAAAGAATTCGCTCGAAATTATTTGACAAAAGTGTCAGAAGGTCTTCGAAAATTTTCGAACACTTGGTATAGAGACATCTACAATTTGAATAGAATAACGCGTATGTAATTCGAAATCATGGATGTTATACATTTAAGGTCTTGCTTCACTTAGTTTAAATTCTTATCTATGTGAAACACGTTTTTCAATAAGAAAGATTCAAAAATATTCTTCTTACAATAAATTAGGATAGTAACGAGAGCATTTCTACTTCAATCATGAATGAGAAAGCTGTTTGCAAAGTTGGTTTTACAACTGGCGTGATGGTTAGTGCGTTGGACAGTGACGCCAAAGGTCTTGGGTTCGAATCCAGCCTGAGCCACCTTAATTAATTAAAAAAAGAAAAGTTTTCACGGGTACTGCCTTTTGCGAGCAATTGACAAATTCTCCAAAGAGTAATTCTTGTCATGAAAAGGGCTTTCTCAAATTAGCCGTTCGGATTCAGCTTAAAACTGTAGGCCCCCTCCATTCCTCACAACATTACTTGCACACAGGAATGGTTGAGAGTTGTAAGTCGCTAGGCCCTAGTTCTCAACGGACTGTTGTGCCACAAAATTTATTTTTATTTATTTTATCTAAGGCTCACCAGGATATTAGGTTTTTCGGGTTCCTAGTCTTACTTTTGATCCTTAGGTTCTCTGGGTTATAAGGTACCCCGGGTTCCTTTCATTCTTAAGGTATCTAAGGTTCACCGGGATATTAGGTTCCTCGGGTTCCTAGTCTTCCTAGTTATCCTAAGGTTCCCTTGGTTATTAGGTTCCCCGTTTTCTTAGGTATCCTAGGTATCCCAAGGTTCCACGGGTAATTAGGCTTCCTGGGTTCCTAGTGTTCCTGGAGTAAAACTCCATCAAATCCTTTAAAATCGGAATTGCAGTTAAACAGGACAAGATAGGTAAGTCAAAAATCTATCTCGTTGAAAAACGCTGAAATACCCCTTTTAATTATATTTACTTGTGGAATTCAGTGCTGAAGTTCTGACATAATGATCTTCGAATATACGTGAATCAAACAAACCTTTTCGAATTGAATGACATTTCTCATGTCATTTGTCATCTGTCAATTGTATTGTACTATTAAAAATATTTTCTTCTGTAGCTTTTTTGGTCTCGATTTTGGAATTTTAAAAACGAAATGTCCACCCGCTGGTATCCAATTTATCAACGAGGAAACCCACAACTACGTGTGTTTCTTCCAAATTTCTGGATGAAATTAATTCGACCCAAAGAAGAACAACCAGAAAATGTTGTCACCTTCTCAGTTTCCATGCAAATGACTCGTTACGACATAGCAAATTATTTAGAGAAAATCTACCAAGTACCGGTGAAGCATGTTCGCACGAGAATTGCTCTAGGTTCGACGAAGCGGGATCAGGTCTATGGTTATGTGACCAAAGATGAAGATGCTAAAATTGCTTATGTAACTCTGGTAAGTGGAATTCTCTAAAGAGTCTGATAATTGCATTAACTTATAATAATTGTCCTTCGTTAACAGCCAAAAGAAACCAAATTTACGTTCCCTGAAGTGACGGTAGGCAAAGATGGTGATCAAAGCGAGAAAGATGAAAAAGCAATGGATGAATCAAAGAAAGGATTCAAGAGCTTTTTGGATAGAAACAAGAAACGTCCCGGTACACCAGGATGGTACTCGATCTAAGTCCAGTTTGCATTGCCGAACAGAGCCCTGAAAAGGCTCCGCGCGGTTTTCACTTTGTTTTATAAAGTGTTTTTGTTTTGTAATCATGTTAATAGTAAAATAAATATTTGAAAAACAAATAAATTTATTTTTGGTTTTGGAAGTCATGTCAAATCCGACAGTTCTTGAAAAAGGAAAACAAATCGTACGACGGCGGCGGAAGGCTCAGTCAACTCGAAAGAGGTAAAATAAAAGTCTGAATTTTTGTTTTTATTCTTTTTAGATAAGTGTTCTTTTTGTGTTGAGTCAATATTAGCCACATCTTCGAATTAAGCAAGTTTCCATAGTGTGAAAATATAAAAATTACAGATTTTCAATTAAACGTTTTAGGGCTGTAAGTTTCAAGATCGATTCTTTACGTATTTTAGACTAAAAGGTAACATACATAAATAAAATGAAATGAAATAAAATGGAATTGATAAATCCTCCAGGAGTAATTCTTGTCATGAAAACTGCTTTCTCAAATTAGTCGTTTGGGTTCGGCTTAAAACTGAAAGTCCCATCCATCCTTGAAAACATTACTTGCACACAGGAATGGTTGAGAGTTATAATTGTAAGTCACTAGGCCCTAGTTCTCAACGGGCTGTTGCGCCACCTAACTTATTTTGTATAATCAATACGTTACTCAATGCGTTTCCACCAATTTTGGATACATTTTGCAACACCCTGTGAGAGACCTCTAAAACATGATTGTAGCTTCTTCTGGTATAGAAAATCGTTTTACACTAAATTTATGTTTGATGTTTTGCAACAAGAAAAAGTCTTTAGATTCAAAATCAAGGCTCGTAAGGGCCCCATAAAATTCAGTTGTTTTAATGGTTATTAATTTTCAGTATTTTACAAAAGACTTCCAGCAAATAAAGGCCTTCAACAAATTATGAATTGACCGTTTTAATTTTCTCAAGCGGTATGGTGGCCACAACACAACTATATCAAGATTTAACATAAATGCGTACATATGTGGATTCAAACGCACATTGAATTTTGGCACCATTCGTGAAGTTATATTAAAACATAACAGTGGTATAAGCTGAAGCCTTCACACCAAATGTGTATGTAAGGTGGTCAGCCTTTAATAATAATAAGTTAAAAGTCGCAAAAAAAGGACCCTGTTATAAAGATAACGTTTTCAAATCGTTGTCGTAATTCGAAATCATGGATGTTATACATTTAAGGTCTTGCTTCACTTAGTTTAAATTCTTATCTATGTGAAACACGTTTTTCAATAAGAAAGATTCAAAAATATTCTTCTTACAATAAATTAGGATAGTAACGAGAGCATTTCTACTTCAATCATGAATGAGAAAGCTGTTTGCAAAGTTGGTTTTACAACTGGCGTGATGGTTAGTGCGTTGGACAGTGACGCCAAAGGTCTTGGGTTCGAATCCAGCCTGAGCCACCTTAATTAATTAAAAAAAGAAAAGTTTTCACGGGTACTGCCTTTTGCGAGCAATTGACAAATTCTCCAAAGAGTAATTCTTGTCATGAAAAGGGCTTTCTCAAATTAGCCGTTCGGATTCAGCTTAAAACTGTAGGCCCCCTCCATTCCTCACAACATTACTTGCACACAGGAATGGTTGAGAGTTGTAAGTCGCTAGGCCCTAGTTCTCAACGGACTGTTGTGCCACAAAATTTATTTTTATTTATTTTATCTAAGGCTCACCAGGATATTAGGTTTTTCGGGTTCCTAGTCTTACTTTTGATCCTTAGGTTCTCTGGGTTATAAGGTACCCCGGGTTCCTTTCATTCTTAAGGTATCTAAGGTTCACCGGGATATTAGGTTCCTCGGGTTCCTAGTCTTCCTAGTTATCCTAAGGTTCCCTTGGTTATTAGGTTCCCCGTTTTCTTAGGTATCCTAGGTATCCCAAGGTTCCACGGGTAATTAGGCTTCCTGGGTTCCTAGTGTTCCTGGAGTAAAACTCCATCAAATCCTTTAAAATCGGAATTGCAGTTAAACAGGACAAGATAGGTAAGTCAAAAATCTATCTCGTTGAAAAACGCTGAAATACCCCTTTTAATTATATTTACTTGTGGAATTCAGTGCTGAAGTTCTGACATAATGATCTTCGAATATACGTGAATCAAACAAACCTTTTCGAATTGAATGACATTTCTCATGTCATTTGTCATCTGTCAATTGTATTGTACTATTAAAAATATTTTCTTCTGTAGCTTTTTTGGTCTCGATTTTGGAATTTTAAAAACGAAATGTCCACCCGCTGGTATCCAATTTATCAACGAGGAAACCCACAACTACGTGTGTTTCTTCCAAATTTCTGGATGAAATTAATTCGACCCAAAGAAGAACAACCAGAAAATGTTGTCACCTTCTCAGTTTCCATGCAAATGACTCGTTACGACATAGCAAATTATTTAGAGAAAATCTACCAAGTACCGGTGAAGCATGTTCGCACGAGAATTGCTCTAGGTTCGACGAAGCGGGATCAGGTCTATGGTTATGTGACCAAAGATGAAGATGCTAAAATTGCTTATGTAACTCTGGTAAGTGGAATTCTCTAAAGAGTCTGATAATTGCATTAACTTATAATAATTGTCCTTCGTTAACAGCCAAAAGAAACCAAATTTACGTTCCCTGAAGTGACGGTAGGCAAAGATGGTGATCAAAGCGAGAAAGATGAAAAAGCAATGGATGAATCAAAGAAAGGATTCAAGAGCTTTTTGGATAGAAACAAGAAACGTCCCGGTACACCAGGATGGTACTCGATCTAAGTCCAGTTTGCATTGCCGAACAGAGCCCTGAAAAGGCTCCGCGCGGTTTTCACTTTGTTTTATAAAGTGTTTTTGTTTTGTAATCATGTTAATAGTAAAATAAATATTTGAAAAACAAATAAATTTATTTTTGGTTTTGGAAGTCATGTCAAATCCGACAGTTCTTGAAAAAGGAAAACAAATCGTACGACGGCGGCGGAAGGCTCAGTCAACTCGAAAGAGGTAAAATAAAAGTCTGAATTTTTGTTTTTATTCTTTTTAGATAAGTGTTCTTTTTGTGTTGAGTCAATATTAGCCACATCTTCGAATTAAGCAAGTTTCCATAGTGTGAAAATATAAAAATTACAGATTTTCAATTAAACGTTTTAGGGCTGTAAGTTTCAAGATCGATTCTTTACGTATTTTAGACTAAAAGGTAACATACATAAATAAAATGAAATGAAATAAAATGGAATTGATAAATCCTCCAGGAGTAATTCTTGTCATGAAAACTGCTTTCTCAAATTAGTCGTTTGGGTTCGGCTTAAAACTGAAAGTCCCATCCATCCTTGAAAACATTACTTGCACACAGGAATGGTTGAGAGTTATAATTGTAAGTCACTAGGCCCTAGTTCTCAACGGGCTGTTGCGCCACCTAACTTATTTTGTATAATCAATACGTTACTCAATGCGTTTCCACCAATTTTGGATACATTTTGCAACACCCTGTGAGAGACCTCTAAAACATGATTGTAGCTTCTTCTGGTATAGAAAATCGTTTTACACTAAATTTATGTTTGATGTTTTGCAACAAGAAAAAGTCTTTAGATTCAAAATCAAGGCTCGTAAGGGCCCCATAAAATTCAGTTGTTTTAATGGTTATTAATTTTCAGTATTTTACAAAAGACTTCCAGCAAATAAAGGCCTTCAACAAATTATGAATTGACCGTTTTAATTTTCTCAAGCGGTATGGTGGCCACAACACAACTATATCAAGATTTAACATAAATGCGTACATATGTGGATTCAAACGCACATTGAATTTTGGCACCATTCGTGAAGTTATATTAAAACATAACAGTGGTATAAGCTGAAGCCTTCACACCAAATGTGTATGTAAGGTGGTCAGCCTTTAATAATAATAAGTTAAAAGTCGCAAAAAAAGGACCCTGTTATAAAGATAACGTTTTCAAATCGTTGTCAGCAAAATAAATCTAAAATACCTACCAAAACAAATGGAGGATAGCAATTTTCAAAACTGACAAACTTTTCATCTATAGTTTCAAAATGCACCTGTAATATAAAAAGAACACCCTCTGTCGTTTCAGTTTTTCAAGGAAAATTGTGAACTTTTTTGAGAAAATTCTTTAGACGAAAGAATAGACTTTCTTTGGGTTTAAATTTTTTCATATTTTCCTTTCCATTGCAAACTTGTTGCATTTCAATTGACAAACAAAACAAAACCATGAGTCAATATATGTACATACATAGATACCGCAAGTGGTTGTTTGATCAATATTTTAACTTTAACATTAACGCACAGGTATCCTTGTAGAATTTTTTAATCATCACCTCTCTGTAAGGTGGTTATACGCGTTCCCATACCAATAGTTTGCCAAAGGCTAAAGGATATTACAAGATACTTTTGTCGTTACATTATGACATGCGAGCAGAAACGATTAGTAACGAATCTAGCAAACATGTACGGCAGGTGAGTTAAAAAAGGGGACGTGTTCTTTTCTTTTAAGGGTTGAGCAGTAACAAACAAGTTAGAACTCAAAGGTCACCGGATTTTATAATTCAAAACATTTGGTATTACATTTTGGTTCTTGATTTTATTTTAAGAATTGGTGCCCAATCGAACGCACACGAACGGATGAAGATTTGTTTTTGCACAGACTTGGACAAATCGGTCCTGGTGAATAATTTTGAAAAGCGTGGTTGGACTCAAGTTGGAGCTGATGATGATTGGAATTTCTATTGGGCTGGTGTGCAGAGTTGTAGGAATATATTCAGTGTGGACAGTGGATATCGGATGCATGATAATCAGTAAGGGCAATCAATTCAAAATAAAAAAACAAGTTAAATGTTTGTGTTTCTTATGATTATAGAATGATTAATCATTTTCCAAACCACTATGAGTTGTCGAGGAAGGATTTGTTGGTGAAGAATATCAAACGATATCGCAAGGACTTGGAGCGTGATGGAAATTTACTTGCAGAAAAAGCTGAATCAAATCAATATGGAGCAGCGAGGTATTTGTACTTGGATTTTATTCCAGTGACGTTTGTTCTTCCAGCTGGTATGTACAATTTTTTAGGAACTCTCTTAAAATTTGATAAATTTTGTTTGTAGATTACAACATGTTTGTTGAAGAATACCGAAAGAATCCCCAAAGTACTTGGATTATGAAACCATGTGGCAAGTCTCAAGGTGCTGGAATATTTCTCATAAATAAATTATCAAAACTGAAGAAGTGGTCTCGAGAAGCAAAAGGACCATTTCATCCTCAAATTGGAAAGGAGAGTTATGTTATATCAAGGTTGAAATTTTATTTATTTGATTATTTTCTTCATGAATATTTTCAATTTTTGTTTTAATTTGTTTTAGATATATTGACAACCCATTGTTGATTGGTGGGAAGAAATTTGATCTACGACTTTATGTTTTGGTAACATCTTTCCGTCCGTTGAAAGCTTATTTGTTCAAACAGGGATTTTGTCGATTTTGTACAGTAAAATATGATACAAGTCTAACGGAGTTGGATAATATGTATGTTCATTTGACAAATGTTAGCGTACAAAAGCATGGGGTAAGTTACTTATTTAGTATAACTGCTTAGTACTTTAGAAGAGTACACACTCAAGGGGTTTTTAGAAAACCTTTACAAAGACATAGTGCGAACATTAGAAAATGACGTGTCCCTATATTAAAACGAAAACCTGTGTTTGCCTGATAAGGTAGAAGAAAATTGTATGATAGGTTGATAGAAAGACTTTTAAGCGGCTCATCGCTAGATCCATTTTCACGCCTTCAAAAAAGAAATCAGGTTTTAGGTTTTTGTTTCATCATCATTATAATTATTATCAAAAAATAACATCCAAGGCAGGACAGTTGCAGAGGAAGTGAATCAGGGACATCTTTTCCTGTTGGTCTTCACATAACTACTGCAGCTGTAATTGAGAGTATTGCCCAACTTTTCTGCATGTTTCCTTATAGATCATTGACGGGGTCTGTATAAAAAATCGTTAAAATTCTTTGGTCTTTAAAGCATCAACAGAAATATTAGTAAGTGAACCTGTAAGATATTGGTCGCATTCGGAAAGCTAGTGGCTACGTAGTCAAGGGATTCTGATTGGCTAAATCTAACTACAAAAGTAGTTGAAATTTCCCCTCCGACGTAGTGTAAAATTTTCGGCTACAAAGTTAGTGCACACTGATTTTGACGTTTCACAATCAGCTGCTCGGTAGGGACACAAGAATTCAAAATGAAATTAATCGTTTAGTATTTAAATACATATAAAAATCACTCATATTATATCTTACATTCGGTTTTATTGAATTTGAAAACAAAACAAACTATTTAAAGTACTGAAAACACAAATGTTTCCTATATTATATATTTGCATTTGTCTTTATATGATAGTTCCGGATTGACTAGCTTTGTAGTGAAGTTTTGCATTCACAAATCTAGTTGAATTTCGACTACGTAGCCACTAGCTTTCCGAATGCGACCATTATTAGAACTAAAACACGCCTTTTCACGAATGCAGATGCAGATAGAATGGTCGCATTCACAAAGCTAGTGGCTACGTTACGTAGTCAAGGGATTCTGATTGGCTAAATCTAACTACGAAAGTAGTTGAAATCCCCTCCGACGTAGTGTAAAAAATTCAGCTACAAAGTTAGTGGAGAATGATTTTGACGTTTCACAATCAGCTGCTCGGTAAAGCTGGCCATAGACGGTGAACATGTTGGTGTGATTTGTTGGTGTTGGGCTGAAAATCATTCGTGTATGGGCATGTTGGCCAACAAATCGACGGTTTATAAAATATTTTGTAAAGTAACACGAATTCAAAATGAAATAAATCGTTCAATATTTAAATACAAATATAAATCATTCAAATTGTGTCTTAAATTTGATTTTATTGAATTTAAAAACACAAAAGATAAGTTAAAGTTATCAAATCAAAAATGTTTCTTATTTTATATATTTGCATTTGTCAATAATATGACAGTTCCAGATTGAATAGCTTTGTAGTGTAGTTTTGCATTCACAAAGCTAGTTGAATTTTGACTACGTAGTTACTATAGCTTTATGAATGCGCCCAATGAGAATTCAATAACAGTATGACAGTTATAACTTTTTATAACACTTAGGCTGTCCTTTGCTAAGCTAGTGTTTCAATCCATTTCACCAAAGAGCTAAAAACCAAATCCGGTTGTGGATTTGCGGTCGTCAATATTTAATGCCCAGTCATCATCGTTGTAGTAAACGATGTCCTCATGTCCACCCCTGTTGAATCGCAGCTTCAGGGACGATGTTCCTTACAGACATTGTAAAGATGCTTCACGGCAAGCCATATGACGGGGCCCCGGATTTAAGTTGAAACGGCTAAGACAGTTGACAGCAAAACAAATGTCTGGACGTGTACATTGACAAAGCTACATGAGGCAGCCCCGATGGCTTCCTGGTATGGAACGCTTTTCATTTTTTCAGACTCTTCAGAATCAGCTGGACCATCTTCAAGGCATAATTTTTCACTGGAGTTCAAAGGCGTTTTTACTGGATTACCATTTTTCATTTTAAACTTTTCAAAAATCGTTTAAATATATTTCCCCTGATCCAATGCAATCGATTCTGTGTTGTAGGTAATGCACATCCCGAGCACTTATGTACGTTGCTATACCAAGCTCTTTCATTTGAAACACTCTATGTAACTTATCTTTAATTGTTTTGAAAGTTTTCTCGTTATTTGTAAAAAACAAAAGGATATCTGTAGTCCGAGCGATTTGAGTACAGCGTCTATTTTTTGATTAAAAACTTTACTGGACTGTGGCCGTAAAAAATCATGTTTCAGCGACAAACCATTGAGGTGTTATTTTTGTCTTTATACAATTTAGGTTGTTTCGTGAAGATTTTTTTCCGAGAGTTGCCCTTGCAAAAAGCCTGTGATGGCGTACATTTGTGAAATCCTAAGGCCAAGCTCAGCAGCTAGAGCAAAACGTTAACGGAGTGACCTATGACAAACTATGTGGGAGTAAGTTTCATTATAATCTACCCATTTTAGCTGTGTATAGCCTTTTGCCACTAGCTTCGCCGTATAGCAATCAACTTCTCCGGTTACATCGAGCTTAGTGCGAAAAACCCATTTGCACTATATTGCTGTTCGGTTAATTGGTAACACCTTCAGCGTCCATGTGTTGTTCCCAAAATTTTTATAGGCGACTTCCTGATAATGAAGTTCAGTCTAAACTTCTCTTGACGTCTTCGATGTTGAATTTGCAGCAAAACTGGAGTCTGCGTTGATAAAGAAAACATCTCGTCTGGGTCGTATAGACGGTATCCTTTTATCTTGTCGTCATATCCGACAAGAAAGGATTCCTTTGTTTTTGGATCACATATTTATTTTGACTAGTGTCTTACCTGTTTCTTTTAACGGTGAACGGTTCAGCAGTTAACCGAGTAAACAACAGCTTCACCTCAAAATTTGATTGGTAAATTGGAATCAGCAAGCATACACCTTGCCTTTTCAACAATTGACCGATTGTTTCACTTAACCAAGACATTTTGTTCTGGAGTGTTTGATGTTGAATTGCATTTTTTCTATCGGTGTTCATAGAAGAGGTTTTTTAGTTGTTGGTCCAGTTGGAATAAATTTTGATAGGAAACTATTTTTAAGATTTAGTTGAGTAGGAATAGGTAAAAGATTCTGTAGGCTAAAAGTCAAAAACCCTTAGAATAATATTTAATTCGTTGAAATACCACATGAACTTAGAGGATCTATCCTACGTCTGAGTTTGTAATATCTCTTGGAAGACATGTACACAAAAGCAAAGAGTTGAAATTTAAACAAAAATCGTAAGGACGAAGAAAACAAATTGCATTTGATACACACAAAAGTGTGCAATAAAAATAAAGCATGTACCGAATTAATACATTCATTACTCAAGGTTTTAAAGATTTTGATTTTAAAAAGACGAATATGTCCATTCAAAATGTAAATAGATATCAACCAAAATGGTTTTCACGGCTACGATTAGGTTGTAAGTTGTGATTAGCTCTTCTTACATGGCCAGGAACTTTTTGCTACAAAATAACAATTGTTTTGTTGTGTGACACGTCGTCTTGTTGAACGACCATATTATAACCATACCAAATCGTTAACCATAGCTCAATAGCCCAAATACGACAATTTTGCTTATTAACGCAGCCTCGGAAGTTAAAATGGGTCTCGTCACTGAAGATGATTTTTCGATATAAATAAAGATCATTTTGATGCCTTTTAAAGACCCAATCAGCGAAGAAACCTAAGAAGCCTCCAGACCTAAAGTCTTTATACAACGTGCGTGCTCTAAGCACGATTTAGTAACGTATAATCTAAAGATCGACATTCCTCCAAACCCCTTACTTGTCCTAACAGCACACATTTTTCCACCAGTTTCATTATTGACCACCATGAAAGTTCTTCACGACGAACCAAAAGTGCTGTAGTTTTGGTAACTGGGACAGTTAAAAATTCTGTAGAAAATTTTCACAAATAAATAAATTCCTGCATATATCGCTCAATTTTTTGTAATGTTGTAGATTTGTTAAATGTCAAAAGGTGACAGCTTACCAAATAGAGGGATATTCAAAATGAAGCCTCTTATTGGAAAACCCTTTATCATTCAGTACAAGCATTTTTAGCATTATAATAAGGTATTCAATTAAAGCAAACTGGAAGAAGACATTTTACATTTGGCTTGTTAACCAATAAATATCATTTCTTTTGCCATTGACAAGTGATTGTTAAGAGTTGTTACACTGTTAACAAGACATATGACATTTCAAGAATACCTTACTCAATTGTTCTATTTATTTTGCCTGAACGCAATGACTTTTAAATGACTTAAATAATGTATTCTTTAAAAATTTTACTTTTGTTATAAAACTCATACTTTGGACGTACTAAGAAAAAAAGTTGATCTCAATATGCCAATTTAAAGGTTATAAAATTTAAAAAATGATGGCAAAAATATGTTAACTATATTTTTTGTACTACTTTATATTTGTTGATAAACTACATTTTAAAAATAAATTGTATTAATAAATTGCACAGGGTGAATATAACAATCTGCATGGTGGTAAATGGTCAGTACAAAATCTCGGACTCTATTTGGAAGGAACACGGGGGAAAGAAGTTACCGATCGTTTGTTTGGTGCTATTTCATGGCTCATTGTTCATTCGTTACGTGCAGTTGCTCCAGTTATGGCAAGTGATCGGCATTGTTTCGAATGCTATGGCTATGACATCATAATCGATAACAATTTAAAACCATGGCTTGTTGAAGTTAACGCATCACCATCTCTAACATCAACAACTGTAACTGATCGAATTTTGAAATACAAGTTGATTGATAATATGTTGTCAGTTGTATTGCCACCTGATGGTGTGCCAGAGTATGTTTTGCTGCATTGAAGATTTATTTTCTTTTTTAATTTTAATATATTACTTTTTTGTTTTTTGGTGGAAATTTGCAAAGTGTCCGTTGGAATAAAATCCCCTCACCAGATGCATTGGGTAATTTTGAACTTTTAATCGATGAAGAATTGGCAGCCCAAGAGGAATCACAAAATAATAATGCAACAGGCAATAAAGGAAAATCACAAGGAAATCGATGGAAATAGAATTTCAATGAAAATTTGTGTCTAAATATGAATAAAAATAAGAATCGCAAAAGAAAAACAAAAGAGCTGACATGCAAACTTTTTTTTTTAAGAGACTTTTTCTTTCTCTTTATCTACCGGCGTTTATCACAATCAGCTGTTTTAATGTAAACAAAGCTGTTTAAATGTATAAAGCGGTATTTTCAACGGTACAAGAAAAAACTCAAATTCAGAGCAAGGTTGCTACAAGCGACGGGCGGCGCGACTATAACGACGACGACAGCGAATGCGATGAACATGGAAGTAAATCGTATCCGCCACGCATAGTGGTATGGTTACCGCCATACAAACGACCTTTCTCTTTTTTTTCTGTAATGTTTATAAACAGTTTTGGCTCTTAGCAGCAGTTGCTATCGAAACGGTTAATAATTTTAAATCCAATCACTCGCTGCTGTAGCGGTCGTTCCTCGTCGCACCAATTTTTTACGTTTAAACGAGTTAAATGAAGTTGCTTGGTGTTGTGGCTGGGGATAGAGAATAAAGTTGGTTTGGTTGTTTTATTTCTTTAAGATCACCGTCCGTCGCAGACGCAACGAAGGTAAAAGTAACCAGGAAAGCGACAGTTCGATTTGTTATCTGTCCGCAGACAGACGTTGGTACGGAAAAATAATACCGATTAAACACTATCTCACAATATACTAAAGACCCAACGTTTTAAGAAATATATTTTGTTTGTATCTTGTTAAATTAAAAAAAAAAAAAATAATTTTGTGCGAAAATTTAAAAATAAAAGAAATCTAATCAGTGGCAGAGTGGAATAAATTAATTAGCTGCGATTAATAAAAATAAATTATTAGATATTTTTGTGCATAAAAATAACAACAAAATAATAAGATTCATTTGGAAAGTGTTCTCGTTTTTTTGTTTTTTGAGAAAGAAAAATTTTAAAAATAAAAAAAGTGATTTATGTTGATTTTGTGAATTTTTGTTTATATTGTAAAATAAACCGCTCCTATTACCTTGGATATTGGTTAAACAGCACTTGTTTGTTTGTTTTTTGTTGTTTTACTTTGGAATATAAAATCGATTTGTATATAAATATGCAGCATTCGCGTGGATAAACTTTACTCACTTTGGGATATTTTTATTATTTTTTAAATGTAAGTTTGTGTGATTTCATAATTGTTTCTTTTTTTACTTAAGAACTTATTACCAGCAATAAATCGCGGTAATCATAATTGGAATGAATTCCAATTCAGCAAATTAACTTTTTGCACACATTTATTTGTCTGGGCTTATAATAACGCCAACGGTAGACCTAGACACTATTGAATTGGATAGTATCTTATTATTATTTTTATCTTATTGCTTCACACTAAAAAAAAGATAAAATAAACAAAACTTATGCGATCTAGAAAGGTTTCTTTTTAAATTCAATTTTTTGATTTATTTGAACGATTAAAAATTGTAGATATGTGTATAATTGCAGTAACGCCAAAAAATTATAATTAGTGTCTCATATTGTTTTGACCAATCACTCAAACTTTTTGACTTTTACTTATGATTTTTTGAAAAATTATCATAATATTCGGCTACCAATTCAACGAACTAGGTTTTAATGTTTTTGGTTGGTAAGCTAAATTCAATGTGATTAATTGTTTTTTCACTTGATTTCAGAAATTTGTTTATGGCTTTCAAACTATTTATTATTTTTTCTTTCCTCAAACAATAATGAGAAAGTAAAATTTTTGTAAATAACAAAATTCTAAAAAAAGACTTGTGAAGTGTAAGAAAAACATACACTATAATGAACATGTTGTTTGCCAATCGAACAACATCGGAAGATCGGAAGTGGTTGAGAAAAAATGTAAATTTTCCAAGAAATCGTTGTTGAGTTTTGTATTCTTGATGAACTATTGTTTTGTTGTGCTTTCATTACGGAATTTATTTTATTAAAAAAATTGAATATAAAAGACGCTAGTTAAGTAATGTTTTAGGAATATTGATAGATACTTTTTTTTTGTTTAATGATCATACATTTTAAAGAGTTTTTGATATATTTTTGTTTGTTTAAAGTTGAGCGGAAGTAAAATAAAAATTAGTAAAATAAAAATTAACAAATTAAATATTTATTTAAAATTAAATAAAATAAAAACACATTAAGAAAAAGTAAATTAAAATAATGTTAAATAAAATTCAAAAATCAAAATATAGTTAAATACACTGATAGCTTCTCATTGGTGTACTTAAAAAATAATATATTTTTTTAAGCCAAATACTCATTTAAAAAACTTGGACAAAATGCAATCGAAAATGTAAGTTTAATCTGTTTTGAATCGAGAATTTGGAGACTTAAAATTTTATTGATTCAAAAAACACTGTTATTTGGAATTTTTAAGAAATTTTCCAAAATTTTGAAAACTATAATTTGCATAAGATTAAACAAGTTTGAAGTCAATGCTTTTTTTTGTTCTCAAACTTTAAGTAGTTTTTTTTTTTTTGTAAAAAAAATCCAATTTGATTTTACCACTTATCCAAAAACGTCATTCTTTGTAGTAAAAACATATTTGAAAGTAATATCAGTTCTTATTCGTAATATAATCAAAGCTGACAAATTCTTATTTATTTTCAATATATTTTGGTATATAAAAAAAGTTAATACATTTTCATTTCATATTTTTGAATGTTATAATGTTTAGAATATTTTTTTTCAATTCATCAAATCGTATCTATTAAAATAAGTTCCAATAAGAAGTTATTAAACAAAATATCATACAGCAAAATAAAGTAGAATAAAATGCAAACAAAAATAAAGTAAATTGAAGGCCAATAAAATAAAAACTTAAATAGAATTATATTTAAAAAAGAGGCACTGATAACTTGATATCCGTTCGCGTCTATCCATTTTTCAAAGACTTTAGAAAAATATTAATAACAATATTTTATGTGAGATAGGTAAAAAATTTTGAAGTCAATATCTTTCATTGTTCTCATAATACTTTAACTAAAAAGAGGCTGGGATGCGACCCACACTGATAGCTTCCCATCCGTCTGTCGATTTGTCTTGCTTAAGTTTTGTAGGTTTTCGTGTTTTGTTAAAAAAAGTTGTCAGTTGAATTATTCTTAAAAATTTTAAAATTACCAACAATATTTTGCATAAAATGAAATAGTTTGATTTCGAAATCTATTTTTTATTAACGAGATTTTTAGTCGAGAGCCGATTTTTACCAATTTTAGTAGCATTTCTTAAAAAAAATGATTTCCTATATAAACAAATACAAATTGGATGAATGAAACGAATTTGAAGTCAATATCTTCTATTGTTCACGAGATATCGAAAACCGAACATCAATTTTTACCAATTTTGCGTACTATTTTTTGTAGATTTTAATTTTTTATGAAAAAACTGACTGTTGGATTTTTATAAAAAATCTACTGAACGTCGAAAAAAATATTTTCTGTGAATTAAAATAAGTTTGAAGCCAATATTTTTTATTTTTGAAAAGATATTTCAGTCGAAAGTAAATTTTTACTAAGTTTTAGTATTGTTTTTTTTTTTAGGTTTTATTTTTTGTAAAAAAACTGTCAATTTGATTTTTCTCAAAATTTTACCGAATATTGAAAACAATATTGCTTATAACAAAAAATTAGTTTAAAGCCAATATCTTAATGTCTTGAAGAGATATTTGAGTTGAAAATCACTTTTTTCCCAACTTTTACTAATGTTTTTTTAGGTTTTTATTTTTTCTTAAAAAATTGTCAATTCGATTTTTCTCAAAATTTTATTGAATGTTGACAACAATATTTTTTTAAATATAAAATTAGTTTAAAGCATATATCTCAAAGTTTTGAAAAGATATTTGAGTCGAAAATAAATTTTTACTAACTTTTATTAATATTTTGTTTAGGTTTTTATTTTTTGTAAAAAAAACTGTAAATTCGATTTTTCTCAAAATTTTAACGAATGTTGAAAATAATATTTCTTTAAGATGAAATTAGTTGGAAGCCATAATCTTAAATTTTTGAAAAGATATTTAAGTCGAAAATCAATTTTTACCAACTTTGAGTAATGTTTTTTATAGGTTTTTATTTTTTATAAAAAAAACTCTCAATTCGATTTTTCTCAAAATTTTTGCAGATCTTAAAAACATTATTCTTCGTTGCGAAAATTTGTGAGAAAATTTTTCGAGGTAAATAATATTTTTTTTTCAGTTTTTTTGATTTATAAAAAAACCGTTAATTGGATTTTTTTCCAAAAATATATTTGGTTGGTTTCACGTTACAATATATAATATAAAATTTAATTCAGGTCTCTAGCGTTATTAGTTCGTGAGATATTTAGGGTTAACGAAAATGTCCGCCTTTCTTTCAAATTGCTTTGCTAAAAAAACCACATACGCAATGTTTTTGAGAGCCTTTCTGCATTATTTTATGTATAACAAAATTTATTTGAAGTCGAATCTCTACTGGTTCTTGAGCTATGGACGACGAAAAAAACGTCGCGAACGTACGGACGTACGAACGTATGTACACACGCACAGACATCTTTCTAAAAATCTTTTATTTGGACTCTAGTGACCTTGAAACGTCGAGAAATGTCAAAATTTTCAATTTGACAAATCGGACGCATTACAATAACTTCCTATGGGAAGTTAAAAATGAGAAGAAAAACAGGCTTATCCATTTTGCGGTTTCAAAAGTAAACGTAAATAAAACACATGTAAAATATATTTTTTCATGATATTTCTTTTTCATTATATATTTTGAATGTTGACATTATGTGTGAGAAACTACATCATTCACCACACTAATTGTTGCAAGCATCGATTCTTTTGAGGTAATTTTCGAACAATTTTTGACAGTTAAAGAGTTAAAGGTCTATGTGCATAAACACGGTCTTTCAAAGTCCAACGGTATCAAATAGCATGATATTGGCGGCCAGTTGATATCGCCACGACGAGAAATTAAGCGGTCAGAAAATGTCTCTTGCAATAAAGCCATATTGGCTCGAGTTGTGTGGCATGTGGCACCACCTTGTCCCCTTACAATATCTGTAACCAATTCAGTCTCTTCAAATATCTTCACAATTTTGCCAATTGCTTCCGTAGTTTGACAATTATGTAAACCATAATCTTCTCTTAAAGCAGGATATGTGGCTGTGGCAGAATCACCATTTTCCATTGTCATTTTCGTTAATGTCAGACTTTCAACTGAAAAAAAAATTAATTTGGTTTAGCAACTTAGTTTGACAGATGTCGAATTCTAGCCCTATACTTTTGAAACCGCAAAATGGATAACCCGTTGTTTTGCATATGATAAAGTAAGTTTGATTTCAATAGTAGTAGTAAATAATTTTTATTTCCTTAAACAGTTTTGCTGGTTTTAAAATTAATTTGGCAAAAATTATATAAGTTGCCTGTCAGGTTAAAGAAGGCTTGATAAATTAAGACATTGTGAGCTTACGTTACATACATATTTACAAAAATTTATTCATTATTTGATGTCGATATTCAAAGGCAAATTAGAAACTACAATAGTTTTGTCCATTTAAGCAATCTAGTAACTGGGTTCTGGTTGAATTATGGCTTCCGAGAAATTGCTTTCTGCATCCCCTAAATATAGGACAAACACCAACAAAGTGGTATGTATTCTCGGTTGCGTCGAGTTTACCCATCGTACATAATCCATTGCAATAATGGTGCAATTTTGGAAGGCTCGTGAATTCAATTTGAGCAATCCAATGCGTGGATTTGATTTCAAAAAGTAATTGGGGACCTCAACGCAGGATAAGTTCCAGTAATTATCATTTAACTGCTACTGCTTCGCGTTGCTTATCAACGTTTTTTTTTAAGTATTCGTAGAAGGATCTTTTTTGAGTTACTTATCTGCAATATATTAAGTGTGAATGGGTATTCAATTGACGCTTCTGAAAAAAAACACCCTTCATTCGTTGGCCCATTAAATGTTCTTAGGAATACTAATTTCCGAAAGGATTTTAGGAAGTGTATTATTGGTTAGCTTCATTACTCTGGATAAAAATGAAAAATGTAGTTTAAAGGTTGACAGGAATGATTTTGGAAGTCCCTTTTCTAAGTGTAATACATAATTTGGTGTGTTACTAGGAAAAACAAAACAATATCTTTTCAGAGAAAAACGTTGCAATTTCTCTACTTGGCCATACTCCATGTAGCCTCACACTTGTGCACAGTACAACATAATTGATCTTGAAGCCTCATCGTGGATTTTGAATTTAGCTGAGTGTTATAGCATTTTTCAAAATCCTTAATCAATTATTTAGGTGTTCCGCCCAAGATATGTTATTCTTTAAATTCACTCCAAGATATTTATATAGGTTTTTAACAGCTGTCCCCACACCACCTAGAAACCATTTTTCTTGTTATGCTCTTCATTTCGAAAGATCAGTATTTCTGATTTTTCAAGATTGACTGTAAAACTCCACTTGGCGCAGTAGTTAATAAAACTGTTTATAAGAATTTGTAGTTTAAAAGCACCGTCAGAGAGTATTACAATGTCATTAGCATACAATAGAAAGTTAATTCTTAGACCTTACACAATCAATCCTCTTGGATGCTCGGTGAGTGAGCCATTCAAAAATAGGATAAAAAGAAGTGCACTAAAAACACGGCCTTGTTTAACACCTTTATTTGTTGAAAAAAAGTCAGATATATTTTTCCATTCCAGACAGCGGCTGTAGTGTATTTTTAAATCAACTTTAGAATGTTTATCATTTTTGCGAAGATACCAATTGTAGTTAACTTGTAAAAAAGTGCCTTTCTGTTTACTTTATCAAATGCAGCTTTTAAATCGACAAAAAAGGAGTAAAGTTTCTACTTTTGACAACTCAATTGGAGCTGGATAATACTAGTTAAATTGTAGATCTGGTCAACTGTTGAGTTTCGTTCAGAATGTTATTTCCTTTAACCCAGCTATAAGCCTATAAGGACATAAACAATTTTTATCAATTTTAACAGCGTTTTTTGAAAGATTTTATTTCTTATAAAAGAAATACAGATTTAATTTTCCTAAGAGCATTATCTTTGGCTAATAATAAAATTTTGGATATATTGAAATAATTTTGAACTCAATACCTTAATTTATTCTCAAAATATTTGAATCGGACATCAGTTTTCACCAACTTTTAGTAGCTTTTTCTTATTAAGATTTTACGAGATGTCTAAACGTTATTCTTTGTTGCCTAGTATTTTTTGTGTTCGTATAATATTCGAGGTAACAACTATTTTTTTTAAGCTTTAAAAACAACGGTTCATTAATTTTTCCAATTTGGTATCATGTCATAAAATGTACACTGCCAACCACTAGGATGAGGCCACAAATTTTGGAATCTATTTTCGCTTTTTATAGCTGGTGGAAGTTTTGTATCCGGAAACGCTTACTATCTGTAAATAGGTGCGTATTTCACTATTACAAATTTATAAAATTAAAAGGGTGAATTGGAATTAACCAAGATCAAAAAATAAACTACTTGAAAAGGGTATACAAAAGTGTATCACTAGGATGAGGCCACATGTGAAATTTCAGAAAAAAAAAAATAAAAAATTAATGAAATATTTACATTTTATGTTTTAACAAAATTTATTTATTGCGTTTATCAACATTATAAATGACTTTGTCCGCAAATTTCTTTTCGAAGATTTAGAATAGAAACATTCAATTTGCTTTTAATAATTACAGGAAATTTGGACTCAGGAATCACGAAAAGCTTCGATTAAGGTATCCTCGTTTTTTCAAATTTCCTGCCACCTTCATAAAATATATGAAAAAGCCATGGCCAAACGTTTTCATTTGAAGTTAAAGTGCGGAGAATATGGAGGCAATGACAAAAGTTATACGTCTTCTGATTGAATTAAACAACTTCTAACAACCCTTGAAGTGTGAATGGGGGCATTGTCTAGAACTAGAAGTAGATTGTGCCATTATAGTAGGCACACCATTACACGTGATGTACGGCTATTATGTCTTTCCAAAAAAAGATCATCCTATCTCAGACATTGGAAATACAAGTTGTTGTCAAGGTTTCACCTGAAAAAAAAACAACGCGTTTTCATTCACTGCTTCAAGTAACATGCTGTCTTGCTAAATTCATCCGATTCTCCTTGTATACTTATTTTAAAACCTGGTTTATTTTTTAGTTTTCTTCTCTGGATAGTATCACTTTGATATATTAGTCTTTTAACCTTACTTATTCTGGCTGAAACTCAACTTTTGGCTCTTTTTCAAGTAGCTGGTAGAGTGGAATTTGAGACAAGCCTAAGAATTAACAGCTTTTCTCATGATGTTCTTGTTTCTCCCTTGGACCCTATTTTGATTGTTCCGATATTTTTGTGGATCAGCAATATGATTGCTAACAACTTTCTTGCTTTTGCTAAGTCTCCTTGTTTCATGAGATATTTGAGGTCAACCAACATTTTCACTTTCTTTTTGAATTGCTATAGTAAAAAAACACCCACTCAATTTTTTGAAAGCCCTTTCTTCATCTTGCGATGTTATTATCTTTGAAACAAAATTTATTTGAAGTCGATATCTCTACTGGTTCTTCAGATTTTGACGACGCGACGCACGTACCAACAAACTTACACACACACGCAAAGACATTTCTCTACAAATCTTCTATTTAGACTCTAGGGATCTTGAAACGTCGAGAAATGTCAACATTTTCAATTCGACAAATAGGGCCGATTACAATAACTTCCTATGGAAAGTTTAAAGAAACTATCATAAATAAATAAAATAACGAATAAAATAAAATAGAACAAAATAAAATAAAAACAAAAAAAAAATATAGTAAAATAAAATAAAAGTGATAAACAAAATGAAACACGACAAAATAAATTAAAGTTAAGTTAATAAAATTAAACGTATCTTTATAATAAAGATTAATTTTTGATATAGTAACATTAAATTATATGCGTTTTATTAACTTTCCATAGGAAGTTATTGTAATGGGTCCGATTTGTCAAATTGAAAATTTTGACATTTCTCGACGTTTTAAGGTCCCTAGAGTCGAATTAAAAGATTTTTAGAAAATGTCTGTGCGTGCGTGTGTACGTACGTCCGTACGTTCGCGACGTTTTTTTCGTCGTCCATAGCTCAAGAACCAGAAGAGATATCGACTTCAAATAAATTTTGTTATACAGATAATAATGCAGAAAGGGCTCTCAAGAAAATTGTGTGGGTGGTTTTTTTACCATAGCAGTTTAAAAAAAAGGTGAAGATTTTGGTTTACCCTAAATATCTCATGAACCAATGACGCTAGAGACTTGAAATAAATTTTATATTATATATTGTAACGTGATACAAAACAATTATATTTTTGGAAAAAAATCCAATTAACGGTTTTTTTTATAAATCAAAAAAACTGAAAAAAATTGTCACTTCGAAAATTTTACGACTAAAATATGATTTCATCTCCAAAACAATTTTGTGCAACGAAGAATAATGTTTTTGACATCTGATAAAATTTCAAGAAAAATCGAATTGACAGTTTTTTTTACAAAAAATAAAAACCTAAAAAAAATTAATAAAAGTTGGTAAAAATTGGTTTTCGACTCAAATATCTTTTCAAAAACATGAGATTAAGGCTTCAAACTCAATGTTTTCAACATTCGATAAAATTTTGAGAAAAATCGAATTGACAGTTTCTTTTTACAAAAAATAAAAACCTAACAAAAAAAAATCCTTAAACTTGGTAAAAATTTACTTTCGACTCAAATAGCTTTTCAAAAATTACAAATATTGGCTTCAAACTTATTTTATTTCACAGAAAATATTGTTTTCGATATTCATATATCATTCGATATAAAAATCCAACAGTCCGTTTTTTCATAAAAAAATAAAATCTACAAAAAATAGTACGCAAATTTGGTAAAGATTGATACATATAGACAAACTTTTAAGCAAGACAAATCGATAGACGGGATGGGAAGTTATCAGTGTGGGTCGCATCCCAGCCTCTTTTATTTGTTTTGTTTTTTAGTTTTCTTCTCTGAATAGTTTTACTTTTTTGTATTATCCTTTGAACTGTTGTAATTCTGGCTTACTCAGTTACTCAGCTTTTGGCCCTTATTTTAGTCACTTGTAAAGTGGAGTTTAAGACAAGCCGTAGAATTAACCGTTTTTCTCATGATTTTGATTTTTCCCATATTTTTGTGGAGTAGCAATATGATTGCTTACAACTTTCTTACTTCTGCTAAGTCTCCTTGATTCATTAGATGTTTGGGGTCAACCATAATTTTCACTTCCTTTTTAAATTGCTATAGTTAAAAAACAGCCACCCAATTTTTTAAAAGTTCTTTCTGTATCTTTTCATGTTATTATCTTTATTTGAAGTCGATATCTCTACTGGTTCTTTTTTTTTTTTTTAATTACATATATCATTCACGAAAATAATTTTGAAACGGAAAATAATACGCTGAGCTATTGTTTTTAAGTAATCAGACAAAAACTTTTGTTCAATATTTGCATATCAAATATGTATTCACATGAATATTAATTAAGATATTATTAAAAAATATTTAATTATTATAAAAGTCGGTTTATGCTTAATGCTGTCATTTTTGAAAGAAAAACACACTTGTGACATTTTTAAATTTCGATGTCAAGGGTCAGACTTTTAATTTTGAGGTTTGTCAGTTTTAATAACAAGATTGTTTTGAATATCGAATTTTCAGTTTTTGTGTTTCTTTAATTTTTTGGAGATTAAAAAACTTACATTTTTCTATTTTAATTCCAAAAAATAATTTTGTTTTGCAATTTCGTTTAAATTTTGAAGGAAAAGAATTCTATTACATGTGTACTAAAATATGCCAATTTTACTAGCAAAATATAATATAAGTTGACTTGTTAAAGTTTAATGAAAATCGCATTATTTTTTGTTGTTTTTGATAATATTAAAAAACAACTGAATAACAGGGGACATCGGGATAAATGTATACTTTTACTTTTATGTGGATCATAAAAAGCCGGTTGTTTTTTCAGTTTTCCTTATGTCACAAGTCACAATCGAGTTTTGATGATATCTTTAAATTTAATTTGATTTTAATAACATCCCATTTTCCAACACAGTGTATCATCAGAATCTTTGGAATGTGATCTCCAATTTTAACTATACCTTAACTAGCCTTTTATTTTAGCATACAAATCCAATTTTATTTTATTTCATTTTCATTCACTTTCGATTTTATAAATAAAAACCTCAAAAAACATAAAAATTCTCAAACTATGTAGAAAGAGAAACGTCTACGAGTATATAAAAATAAAAGTTCCCATTGCATTTATCAAACAAAAATCTGACTTCCTCATAAACGCGCGCTTAAGTCAATAAACTTATGATAGATAAAATTTGGAAATGAAATGATTTGAATATAATATGTAGGATTGTACGTATAAAGGCATGTATGTATATTGTCGTTGTCAACTTTCACTGATGTTGATGAATAAATTTATTTAGCAGAAAATTTGAATAGATATTTTATTTTTTTCTTCAAATAATTTGGTCAAGAAGTTAAGAAAAAAAAGCTTGGGCTAGTCTTTTAGGTATTTCTGATTTTGTTGCTGTCATATTAAGTAGAGGAATAAATTGATCTAAAGTATTTATAAGACATTTTAATTATCTTGAACATTAAATGCTTACGCACAACCTCCACAAATTAAAATTAAATGGAACAAAATGACACATAGTATGTTGACATTCTCCGAAAGAGCATAAAATATTACATGACTGTAGATCGATGTGATTAACAATTATTTAACTTTAAAGAGTATAGTAATTTATATGATGACTTAAAAATAATGTCAGTAGTTTAAACTATGTCAACTATTGTATGTATTTTATGCAATCGCAAAATTTTAAAGTTTAAAGTGTAATTATAAAGAATTGATTGTTAATCTCTATTTGAAGCTGTATTTTTATGTAACTTGAAATATTACTGAGCATGTCGACTCAAAAGTATATATATATACATACATGTTTTTATATAAAGTGAGATTAGTCTTGATCAAAGTATTATTTTATTACTTGCCGAGAGGTAATCTATTGCAATGAATCTCATGAATTTACTTGAGCAGAAAACTTGAACTATTTTCCTTTGAAAAACTTCCATAAAATTAACTAATAGTTTTCATATAATGAATAAAAACAATTCAAATTGAATATAAAGTCCAACTATACAACATAAAAAGGTCGTCTGGCATGTGGCGTCATTTATACTTAATTGTCAACACAATTGAAGAGGAAGTTTTTTTTAGTTTTGTATAAATTTTTGTTTCTTGTTATAAACAACGTGGCTTCACTAAATCGAAGAGCGAACAAAAACTTTTAAAATGTAACTCATTAGAGTGCAACTAATCACATTTTTCTAAAATAGACATTAATTGATTGATGTAACAGTTCCTATGTACATTTTAATAGGTATGAACCATTCAGAGAAAAAAGGAATTTCATTAAAAGTTTTAACTTCAGCTCTTTCGTTTCTTATAGTAAAATACAAGAAATCTCATTGGTTTTCCACTCAACGGCACATTAAATTACTCAAATCAGTACTTAACGGTGCGCGGTATATATTGCGAATATTTTTTAATTTTGACGTTTGTAGTACACTTTTGTATACTTTATTTGTCACACCCAGTTAGAGATTGTCTAAACTAGTCATGTTTGTATGCAAATCATTGGTGAAACGGATTTGCCTCCAATTGCAAAAGAGTATATAACCATATAACGGCGGCGGTGGTGGTGGTAAAAGTCATGTTCTTACCTAAGAATAAAATGAACTTAGTAAAAATAACTTTTATTGGAGTAAATCTGTGAAATATTTTGTGTGGGTATATGGAGTTTATGTTGCAAAAGATCACGATTTTATAGTTTGGAAAAAACGTGCGACCTTTGATTGTTTTATTTGTTTGTATTTGCAATGTTTGTATTGTCTTTCCAAGACCTCGTTATTGTTAGCTGCTGGGCTTTCAAATTGTTACTACTGTAATAGAAAATGAATTATTTGTAAATTTAATTAATAAGACATAATCAATACAAAAAAAAAACTAAGCAGAAAACTACGAATTAGGGATGAAAAACCCAATCAAGTAGATCGAAAACAATTTAATAACTTTCTACGCCAAAAGCCTTAAAGGCCAAGATGTACCTATACCAACCTACATTTTTTTCTATATTCAAAAACCATTGTCTATAAAATGACAGCAATTTTAGCCTTTTGCTCTATTAAACTGGCCCCGCCGCCGCCGGCCGCCTCGCAGCCGTAGCCAGTTGTTATGGTCTATAATTCCATACCCATAAATTATGTAAAAACAGAAAATAAACCAACTTAGTTTGTGCTTATGCATGATATACATTAAAGTAATTCAATAAAAAAGACAAACGTTATGGTATGTATCACTAACTTTGAGACTCGTAAATGTCTAAGTACTCAAACTTGTACAAAGGTGCATATTAAACTTTGATGAAAGTTGCTTTAGTTAAAAAATACAAAAATATAATATAGAAACGTTTGAAGGAATTAATTAGAATCAGTTATATTATGACTTATGATTTTATAACTTTGCATGTGCAAACTTTAATAATTGCACTTTATTGAGCATAACCCTCACATAAAGTGTTTTTTATAGTTGTGTTTTAATAATTATTATTTTTCAAAATACTTTTGTTAAGTTAGTTATAATTGGTATCGTAATCTTTTAAGAGTATATTCAAATCAATGGTTTTTGTTAAGAACAAAAGCTATTATGCGTTCAAGGCATACATATTATATGAGAACTTGTTTTTGAAATACTGACAAAATTCCTATACATACAAAAAACATTTACTAATAGGAATGTGCAATTTCTGTGTTTTATGAATTTAAGAATAGTGCCGATTTTTTGTTCAAATATTGAACACATTACTTAAATTGTTAAGTGCCTGGTTTGATGGTTTATTTAATTCAGGGAATTACCATGAGCTCAATTTCGAACATCAAAAATCAAGTAAAGAGATATTTTTTCTAACCACACATCAAGAATGTGGAACACTTTTCTATTTTGGCCTTCTATGTGATCTTCAAAAAAATTCTCTATAAAAAGTAATGATTTGCCGTGTGTATATAGTAAATTACGGAAGCGTTCACCATTTTTGCAAATGTTTATTTAAAAGAAACGTTGTTTGATAAGAGCCATGTCTTTCCATTTGTTACCCACATCGACCCTTATTCCTAATCTTAAATCAAAGCAAAATTAAGAATTAACAAATACGTCTTTTTTTCGCGTTGAAGATGCTTAGCATGTCAAAGGTATAAGACCCTAATTTTTTTTTCTGTCCGATGGAAATTTTCAAAAGACACGCGGTAAGAATTGATACAGAGTTAATTGTGGGACTCTTTACCGCGTTAAAAGTACCGGTTAATCAGGACCAATCTATGAAAGATTTTTCTTTCTTAATTTAAAATTCACTTGAGGGAAAGATCATAGTTGTTGTAATACTTTCTCATAGCGTTTAGTTCATCAGCTCATGAGGATTGGTTCTTCTTAAATCCCCCAAAAATTGGCTCGTACATTTAAGATGGTCTTCATTTCGGAGTATGGTATGACTTTACAGTCGCTGATTATGTGATAGCGTGTTTTTTAGTTACTTCACTGTTTCTTATAAAGGGTGATTTTTTAAAAGCAACACAGAAAAATGCATGAAATCTTTATTTGAACTGATAGTACGGTCCATAAAATTTTAATGTTTGAAGATCATTTCATGCAAATGTTGACCTTGACTGCGCCTCAAAAGGTCCATCCGGCCGTATCTCACGAATAAATGCTTCAATGTTGTCTTCCAATGCGTCAATTGAAGCGGGCTTGTCTGAATAGACATGAGCTTTAACATAGCCCCACAAAAAATATTCTAAAGGCGTTAAATCGCACGATCTAGGTGGTCATGCAAGTCAAGCTCTTCCATTTTGGGCAAAAAAAAGTTGGATATCATCTCACGGTAGCGCTCACCATTCACATATTTGAAGAAGTACGGTTACGGTCCAATGATGCCACCAGCCCATAAACCGCACCAAACTGTGACTTTTTGTGGATGCATAGGTAGCTCTTGCAATGCTTCTGGCTGGTATTCACTCCAAAATCGACAATTCTGCTTATTTACGTACCCATTGAGCCAAAAATGAGTTGCTTTGTCACTGAACACAATTTTTTGGTATAAAAAAGTGGATCTTCGGCCAACTTTCTAAGAGCCCATTCACAAATACGTTACGTTGCAGTAGGTCGTTCGGCTTCAATTCTTGCACCAAATGTATTTTGAAAGGCATCATACCTAAATCATTCCGCAAAATTTTCCACGTGTCGTTGAGTAACAGAGGCCCAATTGCTGCAAACGGCGACGAATCGATAATTGATGGTCATCATTAACACAGGCCGATACAGCTGGGATATTTTCTTCAGTTCACACTCTACGTAAGCGTGTTGGTGGTTTATTGTCCAACAATGTAAATTTGGTGCGAAATTTAGGCACAATAGCCCTTCAGTGGGTCGATTAAACTGACCATAAAATGGATGAACTTTCTTAACAGAGCACGCATTTTTATAATAAAATTCAATAATTTGCAAGCGTTGTTTGTTTGTAAGACAATTCATGGTTAAATATAGACCAAACTGAAGATGTTTGACAGTGAAACAAAACACGAAACGTGCGTCAGCTGTTTAAACCAGTGTTGCCAAAAAGATAATAGCTAAAAAATCACCCTTTATATTGACTGCATTTTGCAGTCCTACCAACATGCATCTCCAGCCAGCTCGGTCCGTAGCTAGTTGTCTCCAGTTTTACACACCAAGTTGGTTGAGGTTCTCTCCCACTTGCGTGCGCCACCAGAGTCGCGGTCTTCCTCTACTGCGCTGTCCCTAGGGATTGGATTCGAAGACCTTCTGGGCTGGAGCGTTGATGTCCATTCGCTCTACAAGACCCAGCCATCTAAGTTGTTGGACTTTTATTCTTTTAACCAGCTCAATGTACAGTTCGTCGTTGTATCTTCTCCTCCACTCTCCATCTATGCAGACGGGACCAAATTCACCCGAAGATTTTTTCTCTCAAATCGTCCTAAGACGCTATCATCTTTCTTTAACAGGGTCCAGGCCTCAGCGCCAAAAATGAGAACCGGAATGATGAGTGTCTTATAGATGGTGATTTTAGATGCTCGAGAGAGGACTTTGCTACTCAATTGCCTTCTAAGTCCAAAGAAGCAGCGATTTGCAAGAGTTATTGTTCGTTTGATTTCAGCGCTGGTGTCGTTGTCTGTGTTAATAGTGGTGCCTTGGTAGACAAAGTCCTTAACTACCTCGAAGTTATAGCTGTCCATGGTGACGTTTTGTCCAAGACGTCGTTGTTCAATTTCCTTTTTTGATGACAGCATATACTTGGTCTTGCCCTCATTGACCACTAAACCCATTTTCTTCGCTTCCGTCGCAATGCTCAAAAACGCTCCACTGACATCACGCTTTGATCTTCCAATTATGTCAATATTATCGGCGTATCCCAGTAATTGGATGGACCTTTGGAAGATTATGCCTCTAGTGGTGACCGTTGAGTTTTGCATAATTCTTTCCAGAACGATTTTGTAGGAGTCGCATGACAGTGCATCACCTTGTCTTAAACCTTTTTTGATATCAAAAGCATCGGTGAGATGTTTTCCGACCTTGATAGAGCAGGGTGCATTCTCCATCTTAATCATTCTGCACAAACAAACAAGTTTGACAGGGATCTCTGTAAAGCTCTGGGATGGTGGGTATTGATTTGAAGTTCCTGGGTTTTTTCCAAGATCTACCGTAGTGTGAATATTTGATCGATAGTGGACTTTCCTGGTCTGAAGCCACACTGATAAGGACCTATCAGGTTGTTGACGAACGGCTTCAGACGTTCAAATAATACGACAGAAAGGATCCTGAATGCGATGTTCATGAGAGTGATGCCTCTATAGTTGACGTAATTCAAAGAGTCTCCTTTCTTGTGTACACCGAGATTCCACTCATCATGCATAAATGATACAAAGTTGCTCCCAGGCCATTTTTTCGACAACTAAGAATATAGCGGAGCATACTTGTTTTTCTTTAAGACCATTTCCACAATTCGATGTACTTAGCCTATCGCGGAAAGTTTATTTCTAAATCCAAACTAATGGTTTGGAATTAGTCTTCTTTCTTCATGATTGGTATAATCGATATTGGTCTGTAAGAAGTTACTTCTTATGGTGGTGCACCTTGTTAAGGTGTAACAATTTTTAAATGTTGTTCTAAACATCTTAGTTTAACGCATACGTTTATTATTAATTGGAGTTTTTTGAAGGCTATAAAGGGCATTTCTTCCGAAACTTGAGTATTGATCAAATCGTACCCTGTTGATTTCTTATTAGATAAGTTATGTTGAAACATACATACAATGCAGTCTGGGTAGCGTGAACACTGGACTGCGTGAACATACCTGGCTCGCATGAACACCAATTTTTTTTTACTGAGCACTCTATAGCGTGAACAACAAAAGCCTCGATACCATGAACAATGAATGTATGCTCCCATTTCGGGGATTTCCCTTTATTTTAGACATCGTAGTTTTTAAAAACATTTTTGCACCGCGTACTCCGTTTTTGTACATAATATTTGCATTGATTCCAATAAAAAAAACGATTCACTTTTGAACACGTGAAACTCGCTGCGGTTTGTTGCTTCTTTTCAGTGCAATTTATTTTTCGGAATTTCAAGTTAATTTTTCATCACTGCAAATATGGTTACAAAAAAAAAACAAAGTTTTTATCATTAAAAGAAAAAGGTGATATTATCGCGAAATTAGAAAGGGGTGTAGCCCCATCAATTTTATCCTGGGAATACAGTGTGGCTAAATTAACAATTACGTCCATAAGAAAAAATAAGGAGAAACTCCTAAAAGTGGTCGCCACTAGTCAATTAAATTCTCTTAAGAGAAAAACGTTAAAACATTATTTTAAATGAAAAAGAAGGAAAATAAAACGTTAATTTAAGTTCGAAAACTGTTGTTTTTCTTGAAATGCAAAATATTGGATAGTGTGAACAACCTGGTTAGCATGGACAGCCTGTGCAATAATTAGTTCACACGACCCAGGCAGTACTGTACTTCAAATTCTTTGAGCATTCCATATTCCTCGTACATATCAATAGCAGACGTAAAAAAAAGGATGAGCCAAAAACTGATAATATCAAATTAGTGTCCTTAAAAATGCTGTTTTTACAAATATGCACAATTTTTTAAATAAAATCTATCAAAATTAAAGATTAAACTTTTTCTGTTGAAATGTGCTTTTTAATAGTTTTTTTGGTAAGACTAAATTTTGTAAGAAAACGATTTAATTTTCTAAATATTTGACGAAATTTTAACAAAAACTAATATGTACAAAATTAATTAAGTTTAAAATCAATATAATTACCATTTCTTAAGTAGTCGAAAACCGATTGCATTTTTGTTTTGCGAGATATTTGGATCAACAGCCCATTGTAGTTTTTCAAAAAAAAAAATTCTAGAGACCCTAGACTTCAATATAATGTCAAAATGTTCAATTTGACATATCGAACCGATTATAACAACTTCTATGGGGATTTAATAAAAAGTATACATTTCTATACATTTTACATAAGTAATTTTAAGCTTAATAAACCTTTTAACTTTTGCACACCCAGTTCGAAAGTCTTTTTATCTGTTTCCCTCAAGAAAGCAAAAAATATTAAATTAAAAAATTAATATGAAAACTTCAACTTCCCGTCCAGCAATTACGTTTACTATGTTTTCGTTTCTTTGTTTATGACAAGGTGTAATAAAAAACAGACCAATAAAAAGATACTTCATCTTTCATCTGATGTACAGCTTATACCTACTTTAAGTATCTATAAATTATTTATCCTTTTACTTTCTTTTGAAAACACAATCTCGTAATAAAACATTTTTCTTTCGTTTTCATTTCCCTTATATTCTCAAATTTATCCTCGTCATCATCATCATTTACCTTTGTAATTTATTTAAGTACAGAAAACAACAATAATATAAAAAAAAATAAGATATATAGTTATGTTTATGGATGTATATATTTCACTTCCTTTCAGATTGGATTTCCATCAAAAAGTGTGAAAGCCTCAACAATCGGGCCGCCATCCAAAACCACCGACAACAACCGCCCGCCGCCGACGCCGCCACCGACTGCTGCCGTGTTTAAACAACAAAGTGCGCGGATCAAGCAGAACGATGAAAAGCCACGATTGGATATTTTTGATGTTTACAACGATAATTTGTTGTACGACAATAATAACGACAGCACAGGTAAGAAGGGCACATTTTACATACCACAACCGTCCGCCCCCATGATGTTCATAATCAAGACCCTATAGTTTGCACACCTATCTAATTGCATATTGAATCAAAGTAATAATAATTGTAATCAATATTGTTGAATGATAACTATTACAGCTCAGACCGTTGCGTCGCGTCGCATCGAATCGTCATCGATATCCGCATATCAATCTTTTTATTATCATTTTATTATTAGATTAGAAAAAGAAAAAGAGTGAGAGTGCAATCGTGTCAATGAGAATGAGAGTATCCCACCAAAGTTTTATAATAGAAATTCAAATGATAATTGAACGAAAAAGAAATGTGATATTCGATATGGCCTGGCCATATACTGCTGCTATGATGGTACCTGATGCATCAGGCAGGTGAAAGATACAATAACAGTGATACTCTATACAGAAGGGTATCCCTGAGCTGAGCTTATGTTTTTGTTTTTTTTCTTTTTAAATTTATATCATGTAATCCAGTTTAAAACGCGGCGAAATGGAACTTTGCTTCCCGGTGTATCGCCATCACCATCGCCAACGGCACCTTTTCTTCGTGTTGAGCTTCTTCAATGTTATTTTTTTTCATTCCGGGGTGGATTTATATATAAAAGAGCCCAAGTACCCAAAAGATAGAAATGAACACTTTAAAATCTTGAACTTAATTGAAAAGGAGAAATTATGAGATGTTTATACTTTTTATTCCAATTTGCTATTTTTTTAAGGAGGTTGAAAGTCCCCAAAATAATTTATTACAAAAATAGCCCAGATTTGCTAAAGTAAGGATTTGAGCCGTGCATACAAGTTTAGGTGTGATTTAAAAAAAATATTATAGCCAAATGCTTTAAACAATACAACCCCCTTCCCAACCGGTAAAGTCGTATAAAACGGTGCACATATAAGAAGATAATGGTTATGGTTTTCTAATTATACAAACATTCGCATAATTTGTTAATTTTGGTTTCTTAGTTACAACAAATTTAAATTGCATTCATGGCAAATTGTTTGGGGACACTTGACGACCCCCTTCTGAAATAAATACCAAAAAAGAAGGCTGGAATGCGACCCACATTGGTCGTGCCCGTCTGTCGATTTTTATAAAACTTTAACAAAATATTTTTTGAAGTTAATGCCTTCATTTTTTCTTGAAATATTCCAATCGAACATCAGTTTTTACCAATTTTGCCAAGTATTTTTCGGAGATTCTTTTTTTTGTATTAAAAAACAAAAATGTTAAATTTTAGTAAATGTTAAAAACAATACTTTTCATAAGAAAACATTAATTTGAAAGCAATATCTCTAATTTTTGGCAAGATACTCGAGTTTAATATCAATTTGGTATTATTGAAGCAACTATCATTATTGGTTCGAGAGATATTTCGAGTCAACAAAATTCTTCACTTTTTTTTTAAATTGATACAATATAAAAACCACTGTACGGGTGTGCTTAAAAGCCCTTTCAGGACATTTTAATATTACAATCTGTAAGAAAAAATTAATTTGAAGTCAATATCTTCACCAGTTCTTAAGATATGAGGGACGAAAAAAGATATACCGAACGTACGTACAAAATTACATATACACACACGGGAATATCTCTTGAAAAACCTTTTATTTATGTATATTTTAGGAGCCTTGAAACGTCTAAAAATGTCTTAATTTTCAATTCGACAAATCGGATCGGTTTCAATAACTTTCTATAAGAAGTTAAACTGGAAGGTATTTTTAGTACTATAACCTAATTTTTTTAAAGAAAATATCAACATCTAACAAAATGGTGTCGTTTTGAAAAGTCGGTTTTATAGCCTTTAAAATGGTCGTGTTATCAATGTAAAACAGTTAATATCCATACAAATATAAGTATCCTGCAAAACTCCACAAATAGGTACATATGTATTGAAATTTCAGGTCTATCCTATATCGTATGGAGTTACAATGTCAGCTAAATTTAAAAATCTTATTTAGAGAAGAACGTAATCAAAAATCCATACAGGGCATTTTTTACCATCGAGCGGTCCCGTTTTTTAAATTCTGCCTTTCCGAGAACATTAAGAGATGAAAATATTTTTTTTGAAAATATGCACTGTCGACACGGGAAACGTTTTTTTTCACTTTCCACTTTCAAAAAGCCCAACATTTTAAATGTGCACCAAAAAAACTTAATGGGTTTGAGGATGAGTTTTAGGATCTCTATACAACATGTCCTTCAAACCATAAAACATTCATATTTTTTTAAAATTACTTTTTACCAACATTTAGTAGTGTTTTTTAGGTGTATATTTTTGTTCAATATTTTGAATTATAAAAATAAATTCCAGGGACATTGAAACTTCTAGAGATTTCAACATTTTTATTTCGACAAATCGGTACGATTACAATAACTTTCTATATGGGAAGTTTAAAATCTTTATAGTTTCCTTATTTCAATTGAAGTACGTTTTACATTAAAGTTTTCATTTTGGGGGTTGTGTCAAATTTTTGGCGAAGTTCAAATTAAACATTTTTATCCTGTTTAATAAAAACATAAAAAAATATGAAATAAATGTTTGAATGTGTTATTTTCATTTAATTATTAAGAATATTTTTTTAATACTCTTGGATTGTGTGAATTTATGATATTTTTGGAACGTAAACATTGAAATAGAAGTAAAATATCTTTTTTATGCAAACTTCCATAACATTTTGAACATTGGGTGTTAGATCTTTGACTTTTTGAACTTTTGTTTTGGTAAACTTTATCTTCTCGAACTGTTATCTTTTTAAACTGTTGTCTTTTCAAACCTTTGACTTTTCTAGTATTCCTTAAATTTTCGAATTTTGACCAAAAAGTTTGTATGGGGACTGCTGTTATTTTTAGCCTTAAAAAATTAAAAATAACGCCTAACGTGAATCGGCTTAAAACTTTAATTTCAAAATATGAAGTCAATTGAAATAATGGTTTGGGCTGTTGGGAACAGGACGGACAGATAGACGGACGGACGGAATCGGGGGACCCACTTTTATCAACTTCTCTACCATCGTAATGTCACGTTTGATTAAAATTTCAAGTTCAAATTCTATTACGAATGCAATACTTGCCATGTAGTTCCTATATGATAAGTATTGCAAAATAGATTCCAGGGAGCTTAAAACGTTGAGAAATTTCAAAATTTCAATTCCAATTACCCATTACAATAACTTTATTTGGAAAGTTGAAAATGCTTGTAGTCACTTTAACCACAGTAAGTCTTACACTAAAGTTTAGTAATATTGACGAAGACACTTTGACACTTTGGGATTGTGTCAAATTTTTGGCGAAGTTCCAATTAAACATTTTTGTTTAGACTCTTAGCTTGTGTGGAATCACATACCCTGTGATGGGTGTTAGATCTTTGATTTTTCGAACTTTTATGTTGCATAAACTTTGTCTCCTCGAGCGAAGTATTGTTTTTTCGAACCATTGATTATTTTAGTATTCTTCTTTCGAACTTTCGTCTTTTCGAGGCTCTGCCTGTTCCAAACTGTGTTTTTTCAACATTCTATATTTTTAAACCTAGGGGCTTAGAACTTTTGAATCTCTGTTTTTTCGAACTCTTGGACTTCAAAATTTAGTTTTTGACAATTTTGTTGCTTTTAAACTTTTCGGTTTCAAAGATTAGTTTTTCGAATTTTAGATTTATAACTTTCTTGTGTCTTCGAATGTTTGGGTTTCAAATCTTTGACTTTTTGACCTCTTTACCTTCGGGACCTATGTACATACTCGTATATATTTTTTTTGGGTTTTTGACCCATTGTTTTCACTTTTTTTTTTAAATATGGGTATCAAACATTTTCCTTTTAAATTACTTTTTCGTTTTTGACTCTTCATCTTTTCGAACAATTTTTGTCTTTCTTCAACTTTTCTTTAAACTAATTTTTAAACCTTGTCCATTAAAACTAGAACTTTGTCTATTTGAATCATTTATGAAGAGCCTAAATCTTTTTGAGCTTTGACTTTTCTCGAAGCTTTGTCTTCTAGATGACTTTGGCCTTTTCGAACTTTTGTCCTTTCAAAGATTCTTCTTTTCGAACTTTTTGCGCTTATAACATTTGTCAACCCAAATCTTCAGTTTTCAAATCTTAGTTTTTTTTCAAACTCTGTCTTTTGGATAACTTTTAACTTTTCGAACAACTGTCTTTGCGAACTTTTTCTCCTAATGGGGTTTGAGCTATTGTTTTTATTCGTACCAAACCTTTGCCTTTTGAAAAACCTTTGAGTTTTTCATTCTTTGCCTTTCCGAACATTTTTGTCTCTCCGGAACTTTTTTCTTCAAACAAGTACTTTTTGAACCTTGAATATTAGAACTAGAAGTTTTTTTTTTTCGAATCTTTATCAGATATCCCTTGTTTTTTTGAGCTTTGACCTTTCGAAGCTTTGTATTCTCAAACCTTTGTCAACTGGATGACTTTGGTTATTTGCTTTATGAATCTTTGTCTTTCGAACCTTCGTCGTTTCGAAACACTGTATACTAGTATTTTCATATCTTTTTTCATTGAATTCCTACACCTTCGAACTATGTATTTTGATACTTTCTTACTATTTCCTGTTTGACAACATACAATCCAAACTGGCAAATACACCCCTGGCTTATAAGAAGCTGATCTGCATTTTACTTTCGCTCTTAAGCGCGAACAGCATTAGTTTACATCAGATGCGCTAGAGTTTGAGTGTTGTGCTTGTGCATTCGAGGAAAGCAAAAGTATAATAATGGTGTCTGGAATTTCACTTCACCATGCTTCAAATACTGGGCGTCACTTGGTCGTCATCGTCATTTTATATAGCTATATAATGTAGTGGTGGCATCATAGCGACGACGCCGCGTCGCTCACCATATTCAAATTGAAGTCAACGGAGTCATCACTTGTTGCAACCATCCATCCTTATGATGATTTTGAGAAGTGCAACAACTTGTCCAATTCCCTGAGCTTGTGCTTTGGGTTTCAAATATTATGATCTCGTTAATTATATGTTTATGCGGCTCTTTATACAGGTTTTTGTTTTATTATTTTTTTGTTTCAAGAAAAATGTCTGCTAAATATGCCACACGCAGTTATAATTTTTATCTATAAGAGCTTGTAACGCATTACATAGTGCGTTGACCAAATTTGCTTAAAAGTTGTGCAACATAATCTCATACATGTTCCATAATGCTTGTCCGAGTTGGGAGCTTTGATTACAACATGAAATGAGATAGATTTAGTTTTGGTTTTTAAAAATGTGTGATTGATTTAAAATTCTAAATTCTTTATTTGGAGATGGCTCTTGTTGTGACTGTGAGTGAGTATTTGGATCATTTAGCAACCTAAAATAGGAAGACCGGAATGAGTTTTCACAAATCTGCGTGATGTGGAGTCTGAAAACTTAAAAGACGTGTTTAACTTGAGTTAATAGATAGTTAATTGATAAATTAAAGCTAAGATTTTCATTACACCGGTTAATATGGATGAAGTTACATTTTCCATCTTTGTAAAAGTTTTATTATAGTTATAGGATGAAGAATGGTATTTCCGGCAGATTTATGTCACTTATGTAAGTTATGATTTTATAATTAAAACATATGGCTCGTGAGAATTACAGAAATCAGAAGTGGTATTTGTGTTGTTAAACCTTTAGAATTTAAGGCAAAAAGCTGTTTCCTAACTGGTCTAGTCTACAGTAATATTTTGTATTGAAATCGTACTTGTAAATGTAAAGTAATGATAATGAACAACAACAACTCTACTCCATCTGAAATTTAATAAAATTGAAAGTTCAATCTGGCTAAGTTTTGAATGGTACACGCAAAAACATTGCAGGGTTAAAATTAACCAAATTTCGGTTAATAATAACCACGTAACACTGTTAATATAGCACCTGACAAGTAACTCTGCTAAAAATAGCAGAGTCAACTCGATTAATGGAAAATCGGTTAAAAACAACCGAGTTCTCGATTAAGGATCATTTCCCCTCCAAAAGATACTCGTATAAATATAACCAAGCAAACTTTGCAATAAAAAACCAATTAACTTGGTAGTTTATACTCAATTTACTTATTTGTTTTTAGCCAATCATGTTGTTAATATCAACCAATCATCTCGGGTAATATCTAAACTTTTCTAGGTGAAATAGCTATGCACTTGTATCAATTTAGCTAACCTACTTAGTTAATTAAAACAACCTACTCTGTTATATTTAATCAACCCACTTTGTTAAATTTAGCAAACCTACTGGGCTAATAATAACTAATCTACTCTGTTTGAATTAGCCAAGCTACTTGGTTAATACTAGACAAACAACTTGGTTAATAATAAACAACCTACTTGATTAATATTAATCAACCTACTCGGTTAATACTAACCAACCTACTTGGTTAAAACTTACCAACCTACTCGGTTTTAATTAACCAACCTGCTCTGTTGAAATGAGCCAACGTACTTGGTTAAAACTAACCAACCTACTCGGTTTTAGCTAACCAAACTTCTCTGTTGAAATTAGCCAATTTACTTGGTTAATACTAACCAACCTACTCGGTTAATACTAACCAACCTACTTGGTTAATATTAACAAACCTACTTGGTTAAAACTAACCAACCTACTCGGTTTTAATTAACCAACCTTCTCTGTTGAAATTAGCCAACCTACTTGGTTAATACTAACCAACCTACTCGGTTAATACTAACCAACCTACTTGGTTAATATTAACAAACCTACTTGGTTAAAACTAACCAACCTACTCGGTTTTAATTAACCAACCTTCTCTGTTGAAATTAGCCAACCTATTTGGTTAATACTAACCAACCTACTCGGTTAATACTAACCAACCTACTTGGTTAATATTAACAAACCTACTTGGTTAAAACTAACCAACCTACTCGGTTTAAATTAACCAACCTTCTCTGTTGAAATTAACCAACCTACTTGGTTAATACTAACCAACCTACTCGGTTAATACTAACCAACCTACTTGGTTAATATTAACAAACCTACTTGGTTAAAACTAACCAACCTACTCGGTTTTAATTAACCAACCTTCTCTGTTGAAATTAGCCAACCTACTTGGTTAATACTAACCAACCTACTCGGTTAATACTAACCAACCTACTTGGTTAATATTAACAAACCTACTTGGTTAAAACTAACCAACCTACTCGGTTTTAATTAACCAACCTTCTCTGTTGAAATTAGCCAACCTACTTGGTTAATACTAACCAACCTACTCGGTTAATACTAACCAACCTACTTGGTTAATATTAACAAACCTACTTGGTTAAAACTAACCAACCTACTCGGTTTTAATTAACCAACCTTCTCTGTTGAAATTAGCCAACCTACTTGGTTAATACTAACCAACCTACTCGGTTAATACTAACCAACCTACTTGGTTAATATTAACAAACCTACTTGGTTAAAACTAACCAACCTACTCGGTTTTAATTAACCAACCTTCTCTGTTGAAATTAGCCAACCTACTTGGTTAATACTAACCAACCTACTCGGTTAATACTAACCAACCTACTTGGTTACTACTAACAAACCTACTTGGTTAATACTAACCAACCTACTTAGTTAATACTTACCATGTTTCTCTGTTTAAATTAGCCAACCTATTTCGTTAATATTAATCAACCTACTTGGTTAATATTTACCAACTTACTTTGGTTTTAATTAACCAACACTCTCTGTTGAAATTGACCAACTTACTCGGAATTATTAACCAACCTACTTGGTTAAAATTTACCAATATACTCTGCTGAAATTAGCCTACTAAGTTGGTAAAAAGCTAATTTGCACGGTTAAAATTAGTGAAGCTACTAGGTTATAATTAACTAACATACTAGGTAGAGTTTAGCAAACCTACTCATTAGATTATAAGAGAGTGAGTTTGATAAACTTTACCTAGTATATTCGTTAGTAATATCCTTGAAGCTTTATTAATAATAAATATAAAAATTTGCTTTTAATGTTAGTAGGCTAACTTTTGTAGAGAAAGCTTACCTTCTAGCTTATATTTATTTATAAGCAGAATACCGTTGGACATCATCTTTTAAGACCCCGATGTATCTGAAAACTTCAATCTGTTTTGAATAGCCAATTTGAATCTTTAAATTGAAAACATAAGCATTTATGTATAGGTACAAAAGATATTTTATTTGCTCTAAAATACAAAATTAAATTAAAATTACTTAAATTAAATAAATATAAAAATAAATTGATTTTACTTATTCTCTAACATATTCTAACATAGAGAATATTAGGATATAATAACGAAAGTGATATATGACCTTAAAGATAGAAGTGAAACAAGGAACCATATAAACTGCTTGTAAAATAACTCAAGTCAGTATATATTTTGTATCGTTTATAGTTACAAATTAACTTTTTAAAGATTTTTTAGGACGTTCGAACTAAGGATGCATTAAACAAAGCTATATGTACGTAACTCGTAACATAGTAATTGAATAGAAAACAAAGATTTTTTTTAGAACTTAATTAAATTTTATCTTAATTTAATATCATTTTTACTTTTAATTTGCAATTCAACTAGCAGTGTATTGGCAGCGGTAGATTCTTTGTCAAATTTTGTATCTATTCTATAAAACGCTTTTTGGATAAACATCCAAGTACATTTACTTTCAGCAGGATATTCTGCGTTAATCATGAAAATTATTTTGAAACAAATATCAACTGCCTCTAAAATTGAAGGCAGTATATATTTCGTATCATTTACGACCACAAAATAACTTATTATATTTTTTAAGGACGTACCAACTATAAGAATATACGGCTGCAGTGTGAGACCATATTGTTGTAATTTGTTGCGTCTTAGAGCTATCGCCTCTTGAATTTCTGCATCGCTGTGGACAATCGTGATGAATCCATCTCGAGCTTCGGATTTTGAAGGCCGCCAAACTTTTTTATGTACACCCTTCAGGCGTATAGTTTGCGTTGTTAGAACCGATGCATGGTATGAGAAGGAAGGCGCCAAGATTACTTATGTCTTCTGTTGCTGAAATTAAATAAACATACAAAAAAATATTATAGTCTCTATAATTGTAATAGATTCTTTTTCAAATATATGTATGTTAATATATTATTATTCTATGGCAACTACGAAAAACGATATAAGTCAGTTTTTGCTACTTTTCAGGAGAGCGATTTGAATATTTAGTTTGCAATACAAATCAGGTGCAAGACTTCTTTTTCTTTTGTTTGTAATTGCTTAACCGTTTGAGATTAAAATACGAAAAAAAATAAGACAGATGGAATGTCTTATTGCCCATCGGATGGTATCAAAAATTCATTTTCGACATAAGTCGACTCATGCTGTTTTTTCTTGTTGCCACAGAATTAATTAATGAAATACTTTAAGAATGATAACAGATTAAATGCTGCTTGGTGTAAGTATTTTTTATATTCTTTTATCTAAGATTATTTTTACCTCAGATATTGATATAATGTAATCTACATACAGGATATTTTGAAACAAATATCAAATACCTGTACAATAATTGAAGGCAGTATAAAAAATTTCGTATCATTTACAACCACAAAATAACTTATTATATTTTTTAAGGACGCTCCATATTAACTATTTTGAAAATATCAATATAAATGCTTTTTATCATAAAGTATTGGTCAAGTTTTGTATCTATTCTATAAAACGATTTTTAGGCAAACATCCAAGTACATTTACTTTCAACAGGATATTCTGCGTTTATCATGAAAATTATTTTGAAACAAAAATATCAAAGGCAGTATAATTTCGTATTATTAACGACCACAAAATCATTTCTTATATTTTTTTTAGGACGTACCAAATAAAAGAACAACAGTGGTAGACCTTATTGTTATAATTTTTCGCATCGTAGTGCGATTTCTACATCACTGTGGGCAATAGTGATGAATCCATTTAAAGGTTTGGATTAATAAGGGCGCTTAAGTTTTATTATTGTATTTGAAATCCCATATCGCTGATAACAGAAGAACAAAATATCTTTTCTATTACTGTCATTCTAAGTGATTACCAGATCTTTTTAAAACACCCCTTAAGACTCGCAGAAGAAGTTTTCAGAATTATTTTTTAAGTTAGATTTTAAAAAATACTCACAATCTTCCAGTTGTAATAATTCACTAATGTATCCGGTTTTGGCGGTCACTTTTTTTCTTGCAAGTGAAAAGATGTCGGTTTTGATACTAGGAAAATGTTCGTACAATCCTTGGCAGTTTTCTGAGTATAAGATGTTGAAATCCTTTTGAAGCTGTTGTAGACGAAGTTAAATAATTGTTTGAGAAAATGTTTTAACAGTCATGAATAGAATTGTAAATGTATTATTTCCAAATTTGTATGTGTGTCACTGTAAAAACCCAAAATGTGAATATTTTATTGTAATTTATTAGTAAAACTTGGAATATTTCACCACTATTTGAAAAAAAAATTCTAGGACATTCTGGTAATTTGTACAATATTCTCATTTGGGTTTTTATCGGAACATATTAATTTTATTTAGTAGAGATGGAAATGTACTAAATAACATTGAATTCTTCAGAGTCATATTGTGTAGATTGTCAAGTTTGTAGTTTTGATAACAATCTTTCATACAGAAAAATATAAATATTTCAACTTTTGAAAACTAAACCTCAGTGACTATGTCTAAATATTACAATCGAGGAAAATTGATTTATGATAAAATACAAAATGTGCAAAAATCTTTATTTGAATAAGAGAAATCATAATATTACCAGTTTATATACTGACGCTTTCTTCAGAGCCGGATATTCTTCATAATATTGGTCAATGCTCATATCCTGCAGAAGATTAAAGCGAGCATTTCTGGTTTTTTCCCACTTTTCCTCTGTTGTTTCCCAAGGATGGCTAGAATTTCTAAGCCATTCCAGATTTATATCTGAAAGTTCTTCATTTTCTGGGGCTTTCAACGCTTCTGCCAGACGTTTTATGGGTAAAGGTTTCGGGGATTCTCCTCGACTAGAGATAGGTGAGAATGACAATGAAAAAGAACGTTTGCGCTTCGGAATTATACCCGTTTCACGATATTTTCTTTTAAGATTATGTATAGTATCGGGCAACTTTCCAGCCAACCTGGTAATAATTCCACGGCTCGATTCTACAATTTTATTGTGAAAATACACAGACCTATTTTCAGCAGGAAACAAATTCACTATTTCGTTTGCCCACTTTGCATAAATTTGTGCAGTGATGTTTCGGTCTGGGGCTTCTTTTAAAACATACATGCAAATGATCCGCACCAACTTCAACCTAGCTTTATGATCAAGGGGACTTTTTTTATTTAGTGTTAAGATACCTTTCCCTTCTAAAGAGCATTGAAGGATTTTCTTGAGATCCTAAAATTATACCATTTATAAAATTATTTCAAATGTATTTATATTTTAAGCAGTTGGTAACTTCTCAAATACAGAGCGTATTTAAAAATATTGGCGCAAAATTTTAAACAATTTTCTTTTTTATACACGTTAGACAACTCTTCTAACTAATGTGAGTTTTACAACAGAACCTTAGAGAATTTAAATTGAACATCCCTTAATTTGGCAGATACATAACTCAAACACAAAAACAGAAAAACGAAAAGAGAAGAGTAGACAACTTAAAACCAAATAATTTTTCGATGAAAAAAATACATTTTATCTACTACCTCGGTACAGATTTCGATTGTTTATAAGTTATTTACATTATTTTATATGGAGATGAAGTATATACAAGCTAATTCACAACAAATAAATTTTGTTGTTGCAAGGTGCAAATTCATTTGGCTGTACTCGCCCCAACATGGATAACATACATATTTAGACACATTTGTATGTACAGATTTGTTGATCGTAGATTCGTAGAGAATTTAAATACGATTGTTTTAAATATCTAATATTCAGTGATTAAGTCAATTTACAAAGCACACGTTTTAAAAAATCGAATAAAACATCAGCAAACATTTTTACTTTGATTTGGTATGAAATGACCATTGGCAATATGGATAAAGTATACTTTTAAAAGATAAATTAGTTATTTGCTGCTGTTAAAGTTAGACGAGCTCTTTAACGTTTAACTTTAGTTTATGTCCTTTAAAATTAACAAAAAGTATATTAAGAGTCGACTCGTTATCTGAAATTGATTTAGAGCTGGTTTTAAATGTTTAAAATTTTGCGCCATTATCTGTATAAATAACGACCCTATCTAGAATTACAAAAATCTCGCTTGGATAACAATTAAAAAAAAAAGGATGTCTCAAATTTACAAAATATTTGAATTATAAATCACAAGAACTTAAAAATAAACTAGAAAAAAACAAGGAAAATACTTGAATTATTATATAACATTACTAAATAACAAACTAACCAAAAAAATTTCTAAGTCCAAAAAAAATTTCTAAGTCCAAAAAAATGTCTATGTCCAAAAAAATTTCTATGTCCAAAAAAATTTCTAAGTCCCAAAAATTTTCTAAGTCCAAAAAAATATCTATGTCCAAAAAAATTTCTAAGTCCCAAAAATTTTCTAAGTCCAAAAAAATTTCTAAGTCCCAAAAATTTTCTAAGTCCAAAAAAATTTCTATGTACAAAAAAATGTCTAAGTCCCAAAAATTTTCGAAGTCCAAAAAAATTTCTAAGTCCCAAAAATTTTCTAAGTCCAAAAAAATGTCTATGTCCAAAAAAATTTCTAAGTCCCAAAAATTTTCTAAGTCCAAAAAAATGTCTATGTCGAAAAAAATTTCTAAGTCCCAAAAATTTTCTAAGTCCAAAAAAATTTCTATGTCCAAAAAAATTTCTAAGTCCCAAAAATTTTCTAAGTCCAAAAAATTTTCTAAGTCCCAAAAATTTTCTAAGTCCAAAAAAATTTCTATGTCCAAAAAAATTTCTAAGTCCCAAAAATTTTCTAAGTCCAAAAAATTTTCTAAGTCCAAAAAAATTTCTATGTCCAAAAAAATGTCTAAGTCCCAAAAATTTTCGAAGTCCAAAAAAATTTCTAAGTCCCAAAAATTTTCTAAGTCCAAAAAAATTTTTAAGTCCAAAAAATGTCTAAGTCCCAAAAATTTTCTAAGTCCAAAAAAATGTCTAAGTCCGAAAAAAAGCTGACCTTAGCCGTTTGGATTCGGCACCAAACTCTAAGTCACTTCCATTCCACATACACAGGAATGGTTGAGAGTTATTAGGCAGTATGGCCTTTCTTCATGAGCTGTTTAGCTCTTCAATTTATTTATTTATTTTTAAGAAGGAATTCCTATTTAGTATTATTTTTATTTTCTACGCCCAAGAAATTTCTTTTATTTTCGAAATTCATTTATTTCAAGTAAATGTAGATTTAAGTTTACTGTATCTTGAAAAATAATTTACTTTTGTGAAAATGATTAAGATTTTCGCATGCTTTGTTTACTCAGATGTTTGTCATTCAAGATTTAGTCTTTCGTGATTTTTGTAATTTTATGTTATGGTTTTTGGTTTTAAAAAAATTTAAGACTACACTGTATTCAGCTCAAATAAATTTAAATGTAGGTACTTACATCTATAACTCCGATTGATACATTTTCGCTTGAAGTAAGTGGCGGTTCAATGGAATCTATCATTTGAACTGTGTCACCTAGTTGAAATTGAGGCAATAAGTCGCTTAGTGCAAAACTTATTTCGCTACTGTTTTGAGAGCTACCAGCACATGTTTCTTGAGTATCGATTATCTGTAACACACGTAGCTATTAATTCTACCATCAGCAAAGGAAAACATTTAACTAACCGAACCACTACCAGCATTAGGGTGCATTAATTTTCTCCATGCTTCAAAGTTTCTGGTGAAAATGACCCGATGCCCTATAATTGGGAACATCTCCCTAATCTCTGTCACACCAAATAAAGGCAGAGACATTGAGGTAATGGCATTGTCTATAAAGCAAATTAATTAAAGGAACTTTTCATGAGTTATTGAAGATGAATATTTTACGTAAGACGAAAATATTAAATATGACAAATGCAAACAATTCTATTTAAAAGGTACTTCAAAAAAAAAACTAGAATGAAAATATAAATGCAATAGATACTCTCTTGCAATTTTGCCATCTTGTGCTTTATTAACTTAATTTTATGAAAGGGACTTAATATTCGATAAAATAGTTAAACGATAGAAACAGACCGATATAATTTGAGCTATTTTATGCACTCTCATATTATATAATATTGAAAAAGACAATTTGAATTTAATTTAATAACGTACCTTCAAAAACGGTTATATACGTTTCTAAACCCCACTCTCGTAGTAAAGTCGACACTTCTTCATCCATGTTTTTCAATTATGAACGTTTCTTTTAAATATCTTTTTGATTATGAGTTCGTCTAGATAAAGAATTAAAATCAGAACAACAACCTATAAAAGTAATGTATTGAATATTATATTGATCGTATACATTTTAGGAAAACTTTTGTAATGTGAAGCTGTTGGAAAATTGTATTCAACACTGCATAACGCTTTTGTCGAGTAATCAACAAATTCTCCAAATGTGCATGGATATTGAATTCTTGTAGTCGGTTCATAAGAAAAGCAACACAACTGAACAAAATTTAGTTTTCAAAATAAATAACAGAAACTTATAAAATTTTAATTTCAATTGAGCTGTTAAATGTCAAAAGTGCACAATAACTCAAATATTGTAGTAGTCTAATATGTTTGAAATACAAAATTGCCATTTTTACTCAAAAATTTCATTTGTTGAGTGATGTTGTTTTTTCTTTGGAATCGAATTATGTTACCTAGCTTGTTGTTAAAAACTGAAAGAACCTGCCATTTAAGAGTTTAAAACCTGTGAAAGAAAATCTTATCTTTGAAATTATTGCTTAAAATCTCAGTTTATAATGAATATTATGAATGAAACCAAAATCATTCTAAGAATTTTTTACCAACAGATGCGATACAAAATTTTTGGTTTTATTTCAACGTTGCATACAATAATCAAGACGACTCAGCAAAGATACATAATCTTGAGAGAGTACATATACCTAATATATTTTATGAAATTTAATTTAAAAAATGCAATATTGAGGTACATATGCATAAGTATGTACGAATGCTTAATTTAATTTATTACGCATTCAAAATATAACTTTCGTGAAAAAAACATTGTTTTTTATTAAATATAATAAAATTGCACCACTCGGAAACGTGGCCACTCAAAATATTACATTATTTGAAATTGAATTAGTCAATACATTTTTATTTTGTATTTAATTTCTGCTCGATAAATATGCTCCATAATAGTGTTTTTATCAGCTGTCGGAAAGCATTTTGATACTTAAGTAAACCAAAAGTAAAGTAATGTTTAAGAGCTGCAAACTATATGTTAGAAACTATATGTTAAGAAAATGGCGAACATTTCAGAAGTTTTATAAAACAGAAAAAGAAAAATATTAACAGTTCTGTGTTGATTGCAAAAAGAATCATGAAAACACAGAAGCGTTACAATGCAATATTCGGGTACATATAAGTATGTACTTAATTGACTTTATCACGAATTCAAAATATAACTTAAATGAAAAAAGCATTGTTTTTTTTATTAAATTAAATAATGAGATTGCACCACTCGCAAATGTGGCAACGCAATGCATTACTTATACTATATTTTTACTTTTTATTCGACATTGCACAGAATAACCAAGACGACCCAGCAAAGAAACATAATCTTGAGGTAGGCATATATGTATGTACACACATATTTTGTAGAATTCAAATAAAAAATGCAAAATTCAGGTACATAATTAAAACTATTATTGATTCAAACTTACTTATTTGGAATTAGTACTCCATTAATGTGATATGTACACCATTTAAAATACGGCTACTGTACTGACTGAAAAAACTCCAACGACGACGACGACGACGATGAAAATTAACGACTTACACAGGTGAACTCTACTGACTGAGGAATAAATGACGACTCCGACTGACTGAGATTTACAGAGGCAGATGGTATTAGGCATTGAGTATTGTAATTTGTGGTTGAGTGTGTGACGCTGATCATTATAATGGAATCTGAATGACAAAAAAGTATTACCACATAATATTTTCATTGGCGAATTTGATTTTCATGAAAATTTGCTAATTGGGATGAAATAAAATAATTTTAAGTACATTAGAAAATGGAAACTATAAATTAAACCACTTTCATGTTTCACTATATCAATACCAACATATAAAATTTTATGATTTTTATTATTAGTATTTAAAAATCGGAAACGCAATAACCTCAAAAATTCTGTATGTACTATATACATATCAAGAACATGCATGTATATATATATGCCTACCTCAAGATTGTGTTTCTTTGCCGAGTCGTCATTATTTTAAAAATGCAGTAAAAATTAGCATAGAAAGCGGCAATTTGTATCACTTTTTAATTTTAATTTTTTCAGACAGACGCGATACTATATTTTTACTTTTTATTCGACATTGCACAGAATAACCAAGACGACCCAGCAAAGAAACATAATCTTGAGGTAGGCATATATATATGTACACACATATTTTGTAGAATTCAAATAAAAAATGCAAAATTCAGGTACATAATTAAAACTATTATTGATTCAAACTTACTTACCTGGAATTAGTACTCCATTAATGTAGGTTTGTACACCATTTAAAATACGGCTACTGACTGGAAAAACTCGAACGACGACGACGATGAAAACTGAAAACTAACGACTTACACACGTGAACTCTACTGACTGAGGAATAAATGACGACTGACTGAGATTTGCAGAGGCAGATGGTATTAGGCATTGAGTATGAGTAGAAATGAATTTGTGGTTGTGTGTGTGACGCTGAACATTATAATGGAATATGAATGACAAAAAAGTGTTGCCACATAATATTTTCATTGGGGAATTTGATTTTCATGAAAATGTGCTAATTGGGCTGAAATAAAATAATTTTAAGTACATTAGAAAATGGAAACTATAAATTAAACCACTTTCATGTTTCACTATATCAATACCAACATATAAAATTTTATGATTTTTATTATTAGCATTTAAAAATCGGTTTGTGTTCTTGTCATATTTGAGTAGGTTATGGATAAATAATAAACAAAATAATCTTATATTCCTTTCATATAGTGGTTCTCTTCAAGTAGATTATATTTATAAAAACATTATATATTTCAAATTTTCAGTGGTAACACTGATTTGAATGCTTCTAGTTAAATGTGTATCTGTATTAGTGCGACTCCGGCTGAATTTAACAGAGTGTGTTGTTAAAATAAACCAAGTAGACGGCTATTATATGCTAAGTTACACAAACACGAAAAATATATATTTGTCGTGCTTGTGCTTGATATACATAGATTTACAGTTAAATATTTCGACGCTACTAAAACAACAGGGTGTGTTGCTAAAATTAACCAAGTAGACGGCTATTATATGCTAAGTTACACAAACACGAAAAATATATATTTGTCGTGCTTGTGCTTGATATACATAGATTTACAGTTAAATATTTCGACGCTACTAAAACAACAGGGTGTGTTGCTAAAATTAACCATGTTGACTGCTAATATGTGCTAAGTTGATAAAATGCTTTCAGGCTTCATGATTTATACGAAAATCGAAAATGTGGAAAAAATGATTTTGCTTTATGAAAAATCAACAAAATGTGCTTTCAAGGTAAAAAGCGAATGAATTTTTGTTGAAATAAGAGATTGTCTTTAGATTTTGACTTTGCAGTTTTTAATGAAAAATTGTCAAAAAACATTGATTTCAAGCTTAAATAGGAAGAAAATTCTGAGAAAGTATTTAAAAATTGTAAGAAAACGTTGATTTCAAGCTTAAATAACATGAAATTTTGGTTTCTTGTGGAAAAAATGATTTTGCTTTATGAAAAATCAACAAAATGTGCTTTCAAGGTAAAAAGCGAATGAATTTTTGTTGAAATAAGAGATTGTCTTTAGATTTTGACTTTGCAGTTTTTAATGAAAAATTGTCAAAAAACATTGATTTCAAGCTTAAATAAGAAGAAAATTCTGAGAAAGTATTTAAAAATTGTAAGAAAACGTTGATTTCAAGCTTAAATAACATGAAATTTTGGTTTCTTGTGGAAAAAATGATTTTGCTTTATGAAAAATCAACAAAATGTGCTTTCAAGGTAAAAAGCGAATGAATTTTTGTTGAAATAAGAGATTGTCTTTAGATTTTGACTTTGCAGTTTTTAATGAAAAAATTGTCAAAAAACATTGATTTCAAGCTTAAATAAGAAGAAAATTCTGAGAAAGTATTTAAAAATTGTAAGAAAACGTTAATTTCAAGCTTAAATAACATGAAATTTTGGTTTCTTGTGGAAAAAATGATTTTGCTTTATGAAAAATCAACAAAATGTGCTTTCAAGGTAAAAAGCGAATGAATTTTTGTTGAAATAAGAGATTGTCTTTAGATTTTGACTTTGCAGTTTTTAATGAAAAATTGTCAAAAAACATTGATTTCAAGCTTAAATAGGAAGAAAATTCTGAGAAAGTATTTAAAAATTGTAAGAAAACGTTGATTTCAAGCTTAAATAACATGAAATTTTGGTTTCTTGTGGAAAAAATGATTTTGCTTTATGAAAAATCAACAAAATGTGCTTTCAAGGTAAAAAGCGAATGAATTTTTGTTGAAATAAGAGATTGTCTTTAGATTTTGACTTTGCAGTTTTTAATGAAAAAATTGTCAAAAAACATTGATTTCAAGCTTAAATAAGAAGAAAATTCTGAGAAAGTATTTAAAAATTGTAAGAAAACGTTGATTTCAAGCTTAAATAACATGAAATTTTGGTTTCTTGTGGAAAAAATGATTTTGCTTTATGAAAAATCAACAAAATGTGCTTTCAAGGTAAAAAGCGAATGAATTTTTGTTGAAATAAGAGATTGTCTTTAGATTTTGACTTTGCAGTTTTTAATGAAAAAATTGTCAAAAAACATTGATTTCAAGCTTAAATAAGAAGAAAATTCTGAGAAAGTATTTAAAAATTGTAAGAAAACGTTGATTTCAAGCTTAAATAACATGAAATTTTGGTTTCTTGTGGAAAAAATGATTTTGCTTTATGAAAAATCAACAAAATGTGCTTTCAAGATAAAAAGCGAATGAATTTTTGTTGAAATAAGAGATTGTCTTTAGATTTTGACTTTGCAGTTTTTAATGAAAAAATTGTCAAAAAACATTGATTTCAAGCTTAAATAAGAAGAAAATTCTGAGAAAGTATTTAAAAATTGTAAGAAAACGTTGATTTCAAGCTTAAATAACATGAAATTTTGGTTTTCTTTATGAAAAATCAACAAAATGAGATTATCTAAATTTTCCCGAGTAAATCTGTTAAAAACTATCAAGTGATTTGCTGTATTTAAACGATCGTAGTTATTTGTTATTAACAGAGCACTTGTGAAAATTGATCTTATATGAACTCGTTTATATTTTGACGAGTAAGTCGGTTATGTTTAACCAAGTGATTTGCTATTTTTAAATGACTTTAGTTGACTGTTATCAACAAACATACTTGTGAGAATTCTACAGAGTACTTGTGAGATTTCAACCCAATTCACATGTCAAAATTTTCCCGAGTAAATTGGTTAAAAACTACCAAGTGATTTGCTGTATTTAAACGATCGTAGTTATTTGTTATTAACAGAGCACTTGTGAAAATTGATCTTATATGAACTCGTTTATGTTTTGACGAGTAACTCGGTTATGTTTAACCAAGTGATTTGCTATTTTTAAATGACTTTAGTTGACTGTTATCAACAAACATACTTGTGAGAATTCTACAGAGTACTTGTGAGATTTCAACCCAATTCACATGTCAAAATTTTCCCGAGTAAATTGGTTAAAAACTACCAAGTGATTTGCTGTATTTAAACGATCGTAGTTATTTGTTATTAACAGAGCACTTGTGAAAATTGATCTTATATGAACTCGTTTATATTTTGACGAGTAACTCGGTTATGTTTAACCAAGTGATTTGCTATTTTTAAATGACTTTAGTTGACTGTTATCAACAAACATACTTGTGAGAATTCTACAGAGTACTTGTGAGATTTCAACCCAATTCACATGTCAAAATTTTCCCGAGTAAATTGGTTAAAAACTACCAAGTGATTTGCTGTATTTAAACGATCGTAGTTATTTGTTATTAACAGAGCACTTGTGAAAATTGATCTTATATGAACTCGTTTATGTTTTGACGAGTAACTCGGTTATGTTTAACCAAGTGATTTGCTATTTTTAAATGACTTTAGTTGACTGTTATCAACAAACATACTTGTGAGAATTCTACAGAGTACTTGTGAGATTTCAACCCAATTCACATGTCAAAATTTTCCCGAGTAAATTGGTTAAAAACTACCAAGTGATTTGCTGTATTTAAACGATCGTAGTTATTTGTTATTAACAGAGCACTTGTGAAAATTGATCTTATATGAACTCGTTTATATTTTGACGAGTAACTCGGTTATGTTTAACCAAGTGATTTGCTATTTTTAAATGACTTTAGTTGACTGTTATCAACAAACATACTTGTGAGAATTCTACAGAGTACTTGTGAGATTTCAACCCAATTCACATGTCAAAATTTTCCCGAGTAAATTGGTTAAAAACTACCAAGTGATTTGCTGTATTTAAACGATCGTAGTTATTTGTTATTAACAGAGCACTTGTGAAAATTGATCTTATATGAACTCGTTTATATTTTGACGAGTAACTCGGTTATGTTTAACCAAGTGATTTGCTATTTTTAAATGACTTTAGTTGACTGTTATCAACAAACATACTTGTGAGAATTCTACAGAGTACTTGTGAGATTTCAACCCAATTCACATGTCAAAATTTTCCCGAGTAAATTGATTAAAAACTACCAAGTAGTAGTTTGTTATTAACAGAGCACTTGTGAAAATTGATCTTATATGAACTCGTTTATATTTTGACGAGTAACTCGGTTATGTTTAACCAAGTGATTTGCTATTTTTAAATGGCTTTAGTTGACTGTTATCAACAAACATACTTGTGAGAATTCTACAGAGTACTTGTGAGATTTCAACCCAATTCACATGTCAAAATTTTCCCGAGTAAATTGGTTAAAAACTACCAAGTGATTTGCTGTATTTAAACGATCGTAGTTATTTGTTATTAACAGAGCACTTGTGAAAATTGATCTTATATGAACTCGTTTATGTTTTGACGAGTAACTCGGTTATGTTTAACCAAGTGATTTGCTATTTTTAAATGACTTTAGTTGACTGTTATCAACAAACATACTTGTGAGAATTCTACAGAGTACTTGTGAGATTTCAACCCAATTCACATGTCAAAATTTTCCCGAGTAAATTGGTTAAAAACTACCAAGTGATTTGCTGTATTTAAACGATCGTAGTTATTTGTTATTAACAGAGCACTTGTGAAAATTTATCTTATATGAACTCGTTTATATTTTGACGAGTAAGTCGGTTATGTTTAACCAAGTGATTTGCTGTATTTAAATGACTTTAGTTGACTGTTATCAACAAACATACTTATGAGAATTCTACAGAGTACTTGTGAGATTTCAACCCAATTCACATGTCAAAATTTTCCCGAGTAAATTGATTAAAAACTACCAAGTAGTAGTTTGTTATTAACAGAGCACTTGTGAAAATTGATCTTATATGAACTCGTTTATATTTTGACGAGTAACTCGGTTATGTTTAACCAAGTGATTTGCTATTTTTAAATGACTTTAGTTGACTGTTATCAACAAACATACTTGTGAGAATTCTACAGAGTACTTGTGAGATTTCAACCCAATTCACATGTCAAAATTTTCCCGAGTAAATTGGTTAAAAACTACCAAGTGATTTGCTGTATTTAAACGATCGTAGTTATTTGTTATTAACAGAGCACTTGTGAAAATTGATCTTATATGAACTCGTTTATATTTTGACGAGTAACTCGGTTATGTTTAACCAAGTGATTTGCTATTTTTAAATGACTTTAGTTGACTGTTATCAACAAACATACTTGTGAGAATTCTACAGAGTACTTGTGAGATTTCAACCCAATTCACATGTCAAAATTTTCCCGAGTAAATTGGTTAAAAACTACCAAGTGATTTGCTGTATTTAAACGATCGTAGTTATTTGTTATTAACAGAGCACTTGTGAAAATTGATCTTATATGAACTCGTTTATATTTTGACGAGTAACTCGGTTATGTTTAACCAAGTGATTTGCTATTTTTAAATGACTTTAGTTGACTGTTATCAACAAACATACTTGTGAGAATTCTACAGAGTACTTGTGAGATTTCAACCCAATTCACATGTCAAAATTTTCCCGAGTAAATTGATTAAAAACTACCAAGTAGTAGTTTGTTATTAACAGAGCACTTGTGAAAATTGATCTTATATGAACTCGTTTATATTTTGACGAGTAAGTCGGTTATGTTTAACCAAGTGATTTGCTGTTTTTAAATGACTTTAGTTGACTGTTATCAACAAACATACTTGTGAGAATTCTACAGAGTACTTGTGAGATTTCATATGGAAGGGGTATATATAAATTTACCCAAGCAAATCGGGTAAAATCAACCAAGTGATCTGCTGTATTTAAACAACCGTGGTTGTGTGTTATTTACAAAGATGCTTGTGAGATATTAACAGTTTCTCAGTTGTTTAAGTTTTCATGAGTGAATCGGTTATTAATAACCTATTACTTAGTTGAGAACACACAAGTTACTTGGTTCTTTGCAATCAAGTAACTTATTTAAATTTAACAAAGTTAAAATACTAAGTAAATGTGTTATTTTTTGCCGATCTGCTTGGTAGATATTTCCCATGTAATTGGTTATTTTTAACTATGTTTATTTAACCGATCTGACTTAGCTGTTTTTAGCAAAAACTTCTTGTTTATTTTTTCACAAGACTCAGTTATTTTTAACCGATTTTTTTTTAACCGAGCAAAAATCTTACTCGGTTAAGGGAAATGTTTTTGCGTGTACTATAGTGAAATTCAAGTGTTAGCATCTGGTATCTAAAAAGTTTCGAGTACATATGAATTGAACTTAAGTAGGTCAGTTAGCCAGTTAAGGTGGCGCTACAGTCCTGTGTGAACTAGGGCCTTACCCAACCAGCTCCTCCATCTTGCTCTGTCCCTTTCTAGATGTCTCTTTTTTTTTCGCTTTTTTCTTGGAACGACCAAAGATGCTGTCATCCGATTTTGTCATTGAACATGCTTCTGCACCGTCCAGGAGGCCGGGGATGATGAGGGTCTTATATAGCGACACTTTGGTTGTTCGAGAGAGGACTTTCCTACTCAATTGCTTTCTTAGCCCAAAGAAACAGCGGTTAGCAAAAGTTATTCTTCGTTTGATCTCAGCGCTGGTGTTGTTTTCTGCGTTTACAGCGGAGCCTAGGTAGACGAAGTCCTTGACTACCTCAAAGTTACGTCTGTCGATGATGACGTTTTGACTAAGACGTCAGTGTTGTAGGTCCTTTCTTGACGACAGCATGTACTTTGTTTTGCCCTCATTAACCGTTAAACCCATTTTTCCACTTCTTCCTCTATACTCACAAAAGCCTCATTGACAAAATTTGGTCTAAAACAACACTGATAAAGACCTATTAGGTTGTTGACGATGGGCTTTAGATGTTCACATATTACGGCGGAGAAGATTTAGTAAGCGATATTAAGTAGACTGATTCCTCTATAGTTAGTGCATTTAAGAGGGTCTCCTTTTTTCATGATCGGGCAAACAATACTGAGATTCCATTCATCGGGCATGCTTTCTTTCGACTACATCTTCCAGATAAGTTGGTGCATGCTTCTAACCAAATTATCACCAGCTGCTTTGAAAAGCTCTGCATTCAAGCCATCTGCTCCAGCGGCTTTTTTAGACTTAAGCTTATGACAACCTTTACTTCATCTAAGTCGTTAAGACGGGATTGTTGGCTTTCGTCTTTTATATGGAATGGATCGTCCTCCCTGACAGTGGAATTCGGTTATCGTCGTTGCGGTTATACAATACAAACCTCGACGTTGAAAATTGGCCTCACGCTGATCAAGCTCCGGATCATTTGGATGCATTGTAAGGACGTAATCATCGACGACACGGTTTTGCAAGTGATTGATCGTTTTGAATTCTTGTGTTATTTGGTTTTTGACAGCCTTAATATTAAATTTTTATGAAAAGTATTTTGATCGGCTAGGAACTGATACACCGGTGTTCTTGTCAAAACTAGGGGCTACAGTTCTTACTTTTCCTTGAGCGACATACATGTTTCTGATTCTGACTAACTTGTCCCGATACTTCGAATTTGTCAAACAATTTCACGTGCGTCGGACGAGAAGATTGCTTTATGGCAAAATAAAATTGCTTTAGTTTTGTGAACTTTGCAAAATTTTCACCATTTTTGTTGTGAATTTTGACAACTCCAATGCGATGACAGATTCAATAGTGACAGTTGCCCAAATAGAAGGTTATTCAAAATTAAATCTCTTACCAACAAATCCACAGCATTGACAACACTAACGTAAAAGAATTTTTTCCATTTTAAATGTTACCCTAAACAATATTATATCCTCACTCTGTAAAGCACACAATTTAGGTACCATATAAATTTTAAGACATGCGCTATTTTAAATTGAAACATATTATCACGCCACACAGTGTGTTGCTTGTAATTATTTCCTTGTCAACATTGTTGATGTAACAAAAGTCACATCATCATAGTTCCAGAAAGTAAATGACTTAAATTGCTCTAGGCTATAAACAAAAAGTTAAACACATAATTTTTATTGAAGTAAAACGGTTTGTATTTAAGTTCAAATTAAATGTCACTTCAGCGTCCATGTTAGAAATTGGCATAACAAGACTTGAACATTATAATCAAGAGGAAAACTTAAAGGTAGTACCATAAGTAATTTGACATAAGGAAAAGGTGTTTCAGTATACAGACAAAATTAAATTTATTACAAAGTAATTTTCTCATCACAACCAACACCCATTATGTCAATTTGGCAGCACTGCCCTAACTTAAGTTGTACAAAAAAGTGTAAATTGTGGTTATGTTTAAATTTATGTTCCACGCACCTGCCCTATGTTATTATTATTATTGCGCATAAATACGAAGTATGTTCACTTAGTAGATTGCAATTTTTGTTTCCTCGAGGGGTATAAATGTTCTCTTTACGCAACTGGTTATAGGCTTAAAGTTAAAACAAATTCGTTTGTATCTTTCGTAATGCCGTAGCGGTCTTATTCGTAGCTGCAGCAATTTGATTCGGTCAATTAAGTTTTCTTTGAATGCGAAAATATAGCAAACGACTTGCAAGAAATTAAACGTACAAACTTAAAATACATTTTACATGAATAGACACAAAAATTGATCAGTTTTTGCATAAAGGAGGATATGATTAATGTTATACTTTCATATCTTTTATGGAAGTCAAAAAGTGGTTTCTATATAGAGACACATCAAAAAAACCTGAAAATTGGTTCAATAAATCCTGAAATTATAATTATATGATTGAAAAGAAACAAGGGGTGCAACACTGCTGCAGATGCATATCACTTTCTCGGATATTTTATAGACTTGAATCTTTGAAGTTTCATGGCCAAAGAGTGTTATAGATGAATGTATATAAAACTACATACGTGTATCAAAGGATTTAAAATACTTGTTTTAAATTTAAATAACATTGACTTTTAAGATTCAAGTTATATTATATGTACTTCCTTTTCATGGTGGACATAATTTAAATGGTAATTGAGTTTAATTTGTGTGCACATTGACTTTAAAAATCAAGTTTTTCTTACTTCCTTTTCCTTGCACACACCATTAATAATGATCTTTGGTTTATATATTAATTCATTTTAAGTCGATTTCAACAACATTAGTAAAATGTTTTACTTTTATAATTCATTTTGGGCTTGACAATTTTTTTACTTTTACTGTGAACTCAAACTTAAATAATATTAACCAAACTGCCAATGTCAAAACATGCAATACAAATAAGATCTTTGTATTTAATAATGTTCACGCTTAGAGAACTTTTACAAATAATTAAATTTAAAAACTAGAATTCTGATGACGGCAAATTAAAAACTAATTTTAGTGTAAGTCTTTTTTAGTGCTAGGCCACATTTATTTTTCAAAAGTGCTTCATGAAACTCAAAAACTATTTCATCCGTAAAAAAGTAAGGTATGCCATTAATAATGTAACCCAGTAGCCATTTTTTTATTGGTAACATATGGTGAGTGCGGTAATACAAGTACCATAAGAACGCCATACTCGCTAATGTACCTCACTTTAAATTTAATTTGTATGTTTGGTATCACTGGCATTGACAATAAAGCAGAAACTACATCAAATGTCAATTTTGCTCGAAAACGTTCAGAAGTTTCGTTTTTCTGTGAAATGAAATATTCAGGGAAACGTAGGTCGTAAGGTTAAGAGCTTTTCTTATTTTTGTACGTAAGCGACCCTTGCACTTTCAAAATATTGGTTCAGTCATATACTTGTATTTTTAAATTATACACATTTGATATTTGACATTTGATCGTTTTAATGTGTGCAAATATTATTTTCGATACTTATTCATTTATAAGTATTAAAACTGTTTAATATTGGTAATCTAACTTTGATTATTAGACGAAATAATTGAATTCGGACTGAAAATATTTATATACATACATATATTATATACATACACGATCTTGGAATTGTATGCAAAAGAAAAAGCCTGTAAAAGTCGCTAAAAATAGTACCGAATCGAGGTTGATGCTTTTTAGTTCTTAGAATTGAAAAATAAAGTTCATTGGGTCAAACTGTTTTCTATTTGTTTTAACATCTCATTTAAAAGTATTTGTTAAATAACAAAAAAAGTTTTACGGAAACCATCATATATTGATTCTAGTAGTACCCGTGGCATGATGGTTAGTGCGTTGGACTGTCATGCGAGAGGTCTTGGGTTCGATCCCTGCCTGTGCCACCTTAATTTAAAAAAAAAACGGGTACTGCCTCTTGCGAGGAATTGACAAATTCTCCAAGAGTAAAGCTTGTCATGAAAAAGTGCTTTCTCAAATTAGCCGTTCGGATTCGGCATTAAACTGTAGGTCCCCTCCATCCCTGACAACAGTACTCGCACACAGGAATGGTTGAGAGTTATAAGTCACTAGGCCCTGGTTCTCTACGGACTGTTGCGCCACCTAATTTATTTAAAAGGACAAAATAGAATAAATATAAAAAAAAAACACGGATGATTGTCGTAATAATTTAAAACAAAATTGTAAAAAATGTAGCAAAATTCAGACCATGGTCCAGACACTTTACACTTTTCACTTTGCAACTTTGCACAAAAATTATGTCTTGCAAAGTTAAAGTCCAAAGTTATTCAATAAAATCCGAGGCTGGGATTTGTCTTGCTTAATAGGTTTGTAGGTTTTCGTGTTTTTTTTTTAAAAGTGTCAGTTGAAATATTTAAACAAAATTTTTAAATTACCAACAATATTTTCCATATGATGAAATAGTATTTCAAAATCTATTTTAGTTAACGAGATTTTTAGTCGAAAACCAATTTTAGTAGCATTTCTTAAAAGTTTTTATTTATTATATAAACAAATACAAATGAGATCAATGAAATTAATTTGAAGTAAATATCTTCTTTTTTAAGGGGTTTTGTGTGAAATTGTACACTCGCAGGTTAAGGCAGCTGCTTGCCGAATTTACAATTGAAAATTTAGAATGAAACAACAACAACTTGTGTGTGCTACCACCAAGTTTGGCTGGAGTTATAGCTATTTCACGGGGGCCAACCCGATCATCAGACTCCTTTAGTGGTGCTTAATCGCTTTTTGTTCAATTTAATTTTTGAAGAACTTTTGCCCGAGCTGGGCTTGAACAAGCGACCTAGCGTGTGAGGAGCTAGTGCACTACGCACTACGCCACCGCACCCACATGAAAGTTGTAAGCCAATTACAGGTTTTTTCGTTCTATCGAACTATACTGAACCGATTAGCATTTTTCTAAGTACACACAAGTAATTGTTGTTGTTTATTCAGGTTCTTTCTATTATCTCCTCTCTTTTTCATAAGCCAACAATTCGATTGGATTCGTATGAGGAGGGAGATGAGGCGAAAGAGTTTGACGCTGGTCAAGATTTTTAATTTTAACAATTTTAAGGGGTTTTGTGTGAAATTTTACACTCGCAGGTTAAGGCAGCTGCTTGCCGAATTTACAATTGAAAATTTAGAATGAAACAACAACAACTTGTGTGTGCTACCACCAAGTTTGGCTGGAGTTATAGCTATTTCACGGGGGCCAACCCGATCATCAGACTCCTTTAGTGGTGCTTAATCGCTTTTTGTTCAATTTAATTTTTGAAGAACTTTTGCCCGAGCTGGGCTTGAACAAGCGACCTAGCGTGTGAGGAGCTAGTGCACTACGCACTACGCCACCGCACCCACATGAAAGTTGTAAGCCAATTACAGGTTTTTTCGTTCTATCGAACTATACTGAACCGATTAGCATTTTTCTAAGTACACACAAGTAATTGTTGTTGTTTATTCAGGTTCTTTCTATTATCTCCTCTCTTTTTCATAAGCCAACAATTCGATTGGATTCGTATGAGGAGGGAGATGAGGCGAAAGAGTTTGACGCTGGTCAAGATTTTTAATTTTAACAATTTTAAGGGGTTTTGTGTGAAATTTTGCACTCGCAGGTTAAGGCAGCTGCTTGCCGAATTTACAATTGAAAATTTAGAATGAAACAACAACAACTTGTGTGTGCTACCACCAAGTTTGGCTGGAGTTATAGCTATTTCACGGGGGCCAACCCGATCATCAGACTCCTTTAGTGGTGCTTAATCGCTTTTTGTTCAATTTAATTTTTGAAGAACTTTTGCCCGAGCTTCTATTGTTCACGAGATATCGAGAACCGAACATCAATTTTTACCAATTTTGAGTACTATTTTTTGTAGATTTTAATTTTTTTATGAAAAAACAGACTGTTGGATTTTTATAAAAAATTTACTGAATTTTGAAACAATATTTCTGTGAGATAAAAATAGTTTGAAGCCAATATGTTAAAATTTTGAAAAGATATTTGAGTCGAAATTCAATAGTTACCAAGTTTTAGTATTGTTTTTTGTAGGCTTTTATTTTTTGTAAAAAAAACTGTCAATTCGATTTTTCTCAAAATTTTACCAGATGTTAAGAACGTTATTCTTCGTTACACAAATTATTTTGGAGATAATATAATTTTTGTTCGTAAAATTTTCGAGGTGAGAAATATTTTTGTTCAGTTTTTTTGATTTTTAAAAATAACCGCTAATTATTTTTTTTGCCAAAAATATATTTGTTTGGTATCACGTTACAATATATAATATAAAATTTAATCATAGTCTCTAGCCTCATTGGTTCCTGAAATAATTATGGTTAACCAAAATTTTCACCTTTTTTTAAAATTGCTATGGTAAAAAAACCACCCACTCAATTTGAGTGAGAGTCCTTTCTGCATCTTTCTGCATTATTATCTGTATAACAACATTTATTTGAAGTCGATATCTCTACTGGTTCTTGAGCTATGGACAACGAAACAAATGTAGCGAACTTACGGACGTACGAATGTACGTACACACGCACGCACAGACATCTCTCTAAAAATCTTTTATTTCGACTCTAGGGACCTTGAAACGTCGAGAAATGTAAAAATTTTCAATTCGACAAATCGAACCGATTACAATAACTTCCTATGGAAAGTTAAAACTAATAAGCGTAAATAATGCAAAATGAGTCGATCAGATAAAAATAGTAAAAAGGTAGCCGTCTTGGAGGTTCTAAAAAATTTAAAGATAATTCATTAATGATAATATTCGACACTTGATGAACTACTCTGCAGACGGTTTCTTTGCTTAATCCGTGCATAGATACAACACCGTGAAATTGGGCCCCATTCTTAGCCTTATGTAGTGTACGAAAAAGTTGCTGCAAGGGACTTAAACATATATTCCTTCTGCTATTGAATTGTAGTTTATTTACAATTTTAGAAAACACAAATCCGATGGTACTTTTCGATAAATGAAAACTCTCTTTTGTTGAAAAATAATTTCCGATATCGATGTTAATTCTTAGTTTCACTACTCTTTGATCACTATTAACTTAGTTCTTCGTATTCAAAATATTGTTCAAAACGATTAATTTTTGTATAAAGGGCTTTTTAAAAGATACTATGAGTAGATGTATGTATTAAAAAACCTCTATAAAATCAGACATTTTTGAAATTGAGATGAATCAACATGAATTTAACTCAAAAACTCAAAATTCATATTCTTTATTAATTAACAATTACTTTTCGACAACTTTTAAAAGCAAACTCTCATTCGCAAATGAAAACTTCGTTTTGCATATTACTGAAAAACTTTTCAAAACTTACTTTGAAAATTTCAGTATAGTGAATCTATTTTGCAAAGAGGAAAACTTTTCCATTCAATAATTTTCTCTTTGCAAAATTGCGTTTGGTGAAACGTAATTTGCAAAGTAGCAAAGTGAAAATTGTTTGGTGAAATAGATAATTGAACCTAGAACTAAATTAAAATTTAATGTTATGTTATGATATGTTAAGAAATTATCATTTTCCAATTTGTAAATTGAAGCTGAAGGAATTGAATTAGTTCGTAGATTATGGTCTAATTATGTGTAATAGATGGCAGTTTATTTGTTTACACTAACTTTTTAAAAAATAACAAATAAATATTACACCTTATGTCTATTTCCTTATAATCACAACTCAGTCAGTAAAGTCGGTCCGATTAACTTTATTTTTATTTAGATTAAAATATTTCAACGACGCGCATAGAATTCAAAGACCGATTTAATGCTTAGCAATGTTGAAAATAGAATGAAGACTTGCCAAGATGCTTTTTAGGTTTTATTCTAAAAGGTAGTTGAACTAAAGTTGATACGAACTCGAAATCAAATTTCGTAGGACTTAAAAAATGAAAATATGCATTTATAAAAAGGATTACATAAAAGTCGTGTCATCTCCTCAATGGAAAAACACACAAGTAATGAAATTGGAAAACATTAGTTGAAATAAATTGACAAGAAATTCTTTCCAAATATTAGAGTTCATCTTGAGTTTTCAAGTGACAACATAGTATTTTCTATATTAGACATTATTTTACGAACACATCCATCGAGCTTCAAACATACCAATACATTTAAAAATGAAAAACTCGAAATTGATTTCGATACTCGAGTAAAAGTCAAATCTCTATCCGCAGAAGAATTTCACTTTACCTTCTTGTCTGCAGTGATGGAACTGCAGATGTAATATATGTTATTCATATATATTTCTACTGTACTAAGAATGTTTTTTCTAAAAAAAACACTTCTAATATCTGCAGCATTTCTTTTTAGGCTGTATTCCTCGAAAATTTCACGAATTCCATTGATATGTTCTTGAATCGATTGAGGAGCATTGGAAAAGATCATACCTCTCAAGTGGCTTTAAATAAAGGAACCTAAAGGAGTTAAATCAAGATTTTGGTAGTGAATTCAAAAAATAATAATTAGGAAACAGCAAAATATATATGGGGTTTAAAATGGGTGATTTTAGATTTCCTTTAAAAATCGATTTTTTTCGTGGTGCATGGAACACAATTGGAATTGTTTTTTTTATTTCTTATTCTATTGAAATAACTTTGTGTAAGTGTTAACGAGTGCTGAAAGGGCTTTCAAATTTCCAGCTAAACATTTTTTTAAAAATTATATTAGTATTAGGGTAAAGACGGGTAATTCTGCCAAAAAATCCAGATCTGAATATTTGATTTTAAATCAAAAGTAAATCAATTTATTTTACCCCATGTGAAATTTTTGACAGATCTACATATATATCAAAAATAAACTGATTTATTTTACCAATGGAAAACCCCATTAGAAATATAAAAGCGTTGTTGAAGCTTCTATTGTTGCATTTTTAAAAATGGTGCAGTTTTTCAAATGTCAAAACATGACAGCTTCAACTTTCTTCGAACTTTGACTGACAAATAATCATTATTTTGTTAATACTGTTCAATAATTCCGCAGAATATTGTGTGTTGTTGATGTTTAATTTAAGAGTGCATCATAAGACAATGGCATCCAAATCTAAACTTTCTTCAATACTCGTATATCCTATAAGTTATTTAACTGTCAATACAGATTTTAAATTTAAATGCAATTCAATATTGAAAAAAGTATGTTCTTCAATGAATACACAAAATTAGTAAAAAACGCCACAATATTTAATTGATTAAAATTAACATCCTGATTAATAAATTTCAAAAGTATTTCACCTCTGAACAAAAGAATCTTGAAGGAAGTTGAAAACCGTTATTTGCAATTTGGACATCAAATACAAACTATGAAGTGTTGAAATACAAATACAAAAAACCTTGATCCAATTATTAAGGAATGTTTCATTCTCATGACAAATACAAGACAAGACAAGATACTCTTGTTGCTCTGAGCACGTTAAAATGCATAATTTATGTTAATTTTTAAAGATCGCAACTTCCAACTGCCACAAGATAAAATTATAAAAAGAATCTGCATTGTCGTTGCTCTATGATGCTCTATAAAAATTATGCAAAACCAACAACAAAAACAAATAAATTTTTTGTTTTTAATTTCATGACGCTTGAAGGATTATAAATCTTCAAAGTTTATTATATTCACCTTCAAGCACAACACAATATAACTTAGCTGGATGAGCATTTAAAGTCGTTACCTTGTGTTTTAGTTTGAAAAATGCGACCATTTGTCACTATACTTTTGAAATAAACCACAAAAGATAAATAAAAACAATTTTAACGCGCGCGTATAACATAATGGCTTTTTGACTTTTTGGCCAAGTTGTGTAATTTTATTTTTTTTTGCTCTCCAATTGTTGGTCGCATGTTGTTGCGTCTTTTTTTGTTTTTTTTTTTTTTTGTGCGATTACATACGGAGTCGTTACAACTATCCACCTGAGAGATGAAGTTGCAGTCTACAAAAACTGCAAATAAAAACTCTAAAACTTGTTCCAACCTCAGTCTTTTTGTGAGTGCGATTAGTTAGGTGTTTCTTTTTTTCTTGAGTTCACATTCACTTTCTTGAGAAAAGACATCCGCCACTAGCCCCAAAGGCTTTGAAGTTGAATCTTATTCTCTGACTTCCACTTAAAGCAAGTATACCCAAACCCAACCACAACTGAAAAACTGATACCGTGCGTCCGAGAGGAGCAACACTTACATACTTACTGACGAAGAAGTTAATATGTTACCATCATGATAATTGTCTTCATTTACAGCTGATGTTTTTTAATTAGCGGTAATAATCTTCAAAGTGAAGTAAGAGATCGAAAAATAAAATGGAATAAAATCAGCTGCTGTCGGTTTTTGAATTTTGTAGCTTGACGAGAGAATTATATTGAATATGTTATCTAGGGTTGTGTACCAAATGATGGGATGTGTTGGCAGTCGGTTGTGTGTTTTGACAGCTTGTGTCCGTTTATGAGAATTTCAATTGCTTCCGTATTGTTGATTTATCAGTCAATTGTAGAGAAAATTAAACCAGTTCAACCGTTTACAGGGAAATCCTTAACTTACACGAAGGAAATGTGTTTTAACAATGGAAAATAATAATCGATTGCATAACAATAATTGACGTGTAATTTTTTTAAAATTGTGGTATTTATTGATCAGTTTATAGAGTACTAGCGGCCCGTCCCGGTTTCGCACGGGTAGACATAAATACGTACAGATAATTAAGTTATAAGCATGATAATTAAAACGACCATGAATCACTAAATTAGAAAACATTTTTTGGTCATATCATTAATACTCTTCGCAGCGTATGCGATGAAAGACGAACATTTTTATGTCCTATCATTAATACTCTTCGCAGCGTATGCGATAAAAGACATTTTATGGCTAATTTTTGTACACCTTCGATTGGTTTAAATAGCAATTTCTAAAGATTTCTATAGTACCTAATCTAGTACTAAATATAGCCTATGTTACTCAGTGACAATGTAGCTTTCTAATGAAAAAAAAAATATTAAAATCGGTCCAGTACTTTTTGAGTTTATTCGTTACATACAAAAATACAAATCATTCCTCTTTATAATATTAGTGTAGATAAATTTTTATCTGTAATAACTTCCAATGGGTCTGGTTTGTCAAATTGATTTTTTCAAGGTTTGAAGGTCACTAAAAGCTATATATACAAATCAATTAACGCAACATTTTAAGCATAATATTGTTAAGCATTTAAATAGTTTGCGATTGTCAAACTATTGAGCAATTTACAGAGCTGTAAAAGAATGCAGGCTTTGTAGTATTGCAGTCAATTGAATGGAAATACTTTAATTTTAAGTCTTTTGATTCAACCTCAGTACTGTGACTTTTAAACTAAAGTCCCAGCCAATTTTTCAGTCTTTTATTGGAAAATCATCTGAAACAGTTCTTGAAGTCTTTCTAAAGTCTTTTACATTATTTGGGTCTTTTCAATGCATTCAATGTATTGAGTTCTTTTTACTGCTTTGAAGTCTTATTACTAATTGAAGAACTTTTTACCGCTTATAAAAGCCTTTCGACTACTGTGAAGCCGCGGTCAAAAGTTATAGACTTCAAAGCAATAAAAAAAACTTCTATACATTGAATGCATTTAAAAGATCTAAAAACTGCAAAGAATGTCAAAGACTTTCCAAAGACTATAAGGACTGCAAGCAGTAAAAAAGAATGTTCTCTTTGTATTTAAAGCCTTCTGACTTTATTTGATGATTGCATCATTTAATACTTCAAAAACATAATGGAAATGGATTTCTGAAGTTAAAAGAATGAAATGATAAATTATATAGCATTCCTAAAGAATCAGTTGAGTGTTACTTTTCGGAATGCAATACCATAATATTGCATTCTTTTAAAACTCTAGCAATTTACTAGTTCTGCCAAAATTTTGATCAATAAACTATTATACAATTTTAACTCCGTTTTAATAAGATATAATGACACGTTCCATTGCCGCTAACGCCGGAATATTCTAGAATAACCGTGCTCCATCTCTGAAAACATTACTTGCACACAGGAATGGTTGAGAATTGTAAGTCACTAGGCTCTAGTTCTCAAAGGACTGTTGCGCCACATAATTAACTTTTTTTTTAAACGTTCATTATGATACTTTATACGACTTGAGGCATTATTTTCTTCACAATTTATCCGTAGTCAGTCAATTACTAACTCACTTAAGGTGGCGCTACAATCAAGGACGGACTGGGGCCTCAACTAACATTTCTCTCCAGCCAGCTCAGTCCCTAGCTAGCTATCTCCAGCTCCGCACATTAAGTTGGTTGAGATCTTCTCCCACCTTCGTGCGCCACCAGAGTCGCTTTGGAGCGTTTTCAATACTTAAAAACGCTCCACTGACATCACGCTTTGATCTTCCATCTTTGGAAAATTGTGCCTCTAGTGTTGACGGTTGAGTCTTGCACAATTCCTTCATAGATGTTGAAGAAGTCACAAGACAGTGCAATCTAAAACAAACGCATTCGTCGAGGTCGGGTAGGCGGAATTGTTGTTCTGCGTCGCCTAGATTGAGTGGTGCTATCACCCTTACAGTGAAATTCGATTCGTCATCACAATTATATAGTTTGGAGAAGTGGTATTTTCAGCATAGACTGCGGTTCTACACCACATGTTCCCCTGATTGTCTTTACAGGATAAGGTGTAAGTGCTGGAAAACGAGGCCTTACTGATGACCCGATTTGTGTCATATTGCTTGAATTTCAAAAACTCTTAAGAGAAAATTCGGAATATTACGGAAGTAACAATTGGAAGTTCACAGTGTAAGTCGCTTTCCGACCATTTTATTAGTATTATTTTTTTGATCGTTGAACCCATGTTGAAGGCTTTTAACTTTCATATCTGATGAATTCTCTTTATGTTGCGTTGCTTTTCAATCCGGAATCAATTTTCCTTAACTTCGATTTTCCATTAGTTAAATATCTTCATAAAAATCAATCATTTCTTTAAAACTTCTTATTTTGAAATAAATTTGTTGATAAATGATTTCTTACACGACAGTCGCTTGCATGACATAATCCAATTTCGTAATACTGAAAAAGGTTAAAAATACAAAGATTTCCTACACACTAAATCTCACGCTATATATCATAGAAAGATGTACATTTTTCTTATCCTAATCACTATAAACCAGTCAAATAAAATTAAGACCATTAACTATCCAAATTTAATTACGGAGTGGATGGCCCACCAAATGTGATTTCTTGCAAATATTCAAGATATACAAGTATGAGACTAATCGAAGATGCGTAAAAGGCACTCCTTTAACTTCGAAAAAGAACTAGTTTTTGGTTTAATCTGTCTGCCGATAGTGCGATGATGCAATTCGAGGAGATTGGCTAACTTCAATCGAGTTTTTAGAAAGGAGTTATATTGGTAAGACATGCATTGAGGAATGAAAAACAAAAAACAAGTCGCGTATTCCAATCCATGGGACATCCTCCAATTGAAGATATTGTTATTGTATGATGTTAGACAGTTCCATCTAATGCAGATGGTTTAAAACATCTACTTAAGTATACAATGTGAAAATCGTGCATGATTAAATTAAATGAAAATATTGCAATTTTAATAATAATCAACAAAATATAGGCGAATCTTTGATTTGAATTTACAATCAACTTTAATTTTATAAGCTATAAGATTAGTGTCAGGGGTTTGGGTGAATATTTATTTTATTGGTGTTTTCCTATACAATTGTAGACATATCAACTTTTGGAGAATATTATCGCTTGAAGATGCGATTTATCATGTTTTTGACAGCTAATTTGATATATCTTGTTGAAAATGTCAAAAATTGCATAGTATTAATATGTGTCAAGTTATAAATGCCAGAGAACTTTTTTTAAGTCACTGTAAGTAAAAATTAAGTTCTGTAAGAATAAATAGAAGTATAGTTTCATTTAAGTCAGGGTTGCCACATGAAAGCATTCATTTTATAGCAGGTAAGGTTAGGTAAGGTTATGTTAAAGTGGCTGTCTGCGATGGAGTACGACACACTTAGGCCAGCTTAAAGGTCCATGGTGATACCACATGAATCTTAAGGCTTTCTTCTAAGCTAAATTAAACCAGTTTGAGTCCCTTACGAAATTTGAAAGACTGATTATGTTAATATGATTGAGACCGTTTAGATCGTTATAGCAGAAATCTCCTAGGTAATGCTTGCGTTTTTGAGCTAGAGCAGGGCATATACAGAAAAGATGGAAAACTGTTTCCTCCTCTTCCTCATCCATACAGCTTCTGCAAAAGTCATTTGCGAGTACGCCTAGCTGCGGTGCGTGCTTTCCTATTAGACAGTGCCCGTAATGGCACCGATTATCGAGCTTATATGCGATCTGCTTTGCGATAGCATTAGCACTTTGAGCTCTTCAAATCTAGTGTAGGCCAGATGTTTTTCGTGACCTGACACGTGGTGATGTTGTTCCACCTTCTTTATAGCGTCTTGCATTAGCAACAGTTTACATGTAGCGATTGATATGCCAGTATTAGCCAAACGTGGCTGAATGTGTTTTACTGTACCATTTCTTGCGAGTTCATCTGTCTTTCAATTTTCTGGAATGTATTAAACTGTTGTGCCACCTCCATAAGAGATGATTGACAGTTATGGACTGTTATAGAGTTTTTAGAAACAGAATCCAGAAATTTGCTAGCGGTCTGACTATCTGAGAAAATACCAGAAAATATCAGATGTTAATATCACGTTTTCCAGGAAAAGTTTCCCAAAAGTTTCGCCTTTCGCTACAATGATTGGGAAGGCGGAAAGAGAGACTTAATTTCAGTTGTTCAGAGAACACACCTCCACTAACCCCTTTATTTGTTTTGGATCGAACCGTGTATAAGTGCGGATTGACTCGTCTTTCGGGAATGCCTTATCCTCCCACAAAGATCTGGAAGGTATATACATTTGTAAGTTTCTGTGGAAACGTCATTCGCATAGGCAATCACTCTGAAACCCTCCAAATCTAGACCACTTAGGATTTCACTTACCACCATTTTCCAGAAGAGAGGGGATAGAAGATTCGTAGTCTCTCTACTAACGAATCTCGTAGCAGAAGAGTTTTGAGTTAATTATTCTGCTAGTCAGCATTAAATTAATTAACTTTCCAAGCGGATTGCAGATGTGTCCACGTTGTTAAAAGCGACTTCGATGTCAAGGAAAGCAACCATAGTGAACTGAAATAGATATCAACCAATATTTCTAAGCATTTTCCTCGTTTCACTTCTCTCCATGCCGAGGGAATATGGACCAGATATAGACACCTTTTAAAAATTTCCTCAAGGATTGGTACAATTATGTCTGAGGATTTTTGTAGTTCGGCTGGTATTATACCCTCTGGTTCTGCAGGTTTTAATGGTTTGAAGATGTTGAGAGCCCCTTGTAGCTTTTCCCTTGTAATCAGACCTTGTGGATATGTTACATTGAAACTTGAACGAATTTGATTGTTACAAGTTGCGGTTAAAGAGTTCAGCGATTCTTCACTTGAAATTGTCCAGGAGCTATATGCATTTTTCAGACAGCTTGACATCGCTGGATTAGTTCAAGGAATTGTTCGTCTAACATTAGAGGTCTCTAAAGTTTCTTCTATTGTACCACACATGGATCGCCAGGAAAACCGCTTAGATTTCCTTAATACCCTCCTATAACTTCTTAGGGATTCTTTATAGAATCCCAGTGAGAAAATATTCTTCTAGATTTGCCTCTTCTGAGCGAGTCTAGGTCTAAAACCCACTATTTTGGTTTCCTTTTTCCTCTCATAAGGGGCCAGTTGTAGCTATCATTGAAATCGATCCGAAAAAAATTTTGTAATCGATATTTGACTGTGTTTTCCTTTGATAAGAAATGAGAATTTTATACTGATCCATCGAAAATCACACAAAGAATTGTTTGATAGCTATAAACTAAAATTCCAATGTTTGTTTTCAATGATGAAAACCAATGATAGCTATACGTATAAGTGAACAAGCAATTTCTAACGATCTATTCATAGCTAAGGTGAGGTCAATGACTTTATTATCAAGTCTACTAGCTTTAAAGAAAGAACTAAATAGGGCAGACAACCTTCATTTTTTAAAATATGAGTGTAAGACAAGAATAGTATTTTATATCAGTGATGGCAACTCTACATTTAAACTTCAAGCTCAAATGTATCTTTCATGTTTACACCAAAAAGCTAAAAGAGTTTTCATATTTTCGTTATTTAAAGTTAAAAAGTAAGATTATAAAAACTAGCTGTAATCTTCAAAAAAATCTAGAGCCTCTTTTTTCACTTTCTAAAAAACTATATATCAAAGCAGACATTTCGAAATTTTGCTATTCAATTTCACCTTGCATTCAGAGCTAGCAACTATTGGAATCTTTGGTATGATATCTTTGACTTTTTGAAATGCACTTGAAAACAAATTTGCTTATGTATTTTTCATACTCTTGAAGTACCTATGTCCCGCAAAAGTTGTTAGCCTTCAGTGTTGATAAATACATACATCCACGAAAATTAATTGTTTTCTTGTTTTCGAAAATATAACAAAAATTCCAATAAAATATAAATCACCGCACCCATATGTGCGGAACATGTTTGAAGATTAATAACATTCGAGTAATGTGCAACAATTCAAACTAAATTGTTACATTTTATTACTTGACATTGTTGTCTATATGAATTAACTTAACCATAATTTACTTCAACAACAAATAATGTCATTAAGAAAAATTCTTCATCAAATGGATAAATTCAAACTAATTGTGACAGAAGTATGTATAAGAAGCTTAAAAGACTGACAACAAATAAATCCTCTTTCAAGCTTTTTCCACATAATTATTATTTCGCTAAGCAAGGTCAATTGTTGATACAATAAATTAAAACGGAAGACTCTTAAAAAATAACATAACATGCAATAAAATAAATATCACAATTTTTCAAAATATTTAAATGACAAATTAAATAATTGTCATCACCTCTTATGAAGATTAATTTCTTCGGAATCCCCATTAAAGGAAGGATGCTCATGATGTTCAATGGTATTGTCATTTTGAAGATATCTTCATCGCACACTTGCTGTATCTCAATTTTTCTCATAAACATCTTGTATCTCCATGTTTGTATCTTTCAAATAAACTTAGCGCCGATTGCTTTTAAAGGAACTTCACAAAACCTGCAACTCTGTGTGAAGCTACAACGTAGGTCGTCTCGTCTTCAAGAGTGCCATCACTTTAGCACGAACTCAAGCGAAAACACAAAAATAAAAGATTTAAGACTTGTGCCCACGAATTACCTAACATAAGCGCAGCTGGATTGTTGGTTTTGGTAGACGTCTGCATTTCCAATCAACTATCAGCAACCACGACGACGTCAGACAGGCAAAAGCCTGAAACGGTAAGCCAGTAATGATGCATAATGGTGCAAACAACAACGAACAAAAAGAAAAAATGGTACGAGTACCTACGGTGAGCCACTGAACTATTTACATCCATTAAAGGCTTTTTTGTTGTGCCTTTCTTGGCCGAGGATCGTTGGCGGGTGTTGGGGAACAGTCCAAGCACACGCCACTCTGATATCTCAACAAACCTATAGCCTATAATAGGACCATAGAGCTAGCTATTATAGGTGAGTGAGTAAGTAGTTCCTTCTCACGGTGTATGGTGCATGATTTAGTGCACTATGTGGGTTTGGTTCAGTGCATAAACTTACATACCGCGGACCTATGTATATTATTTAAGACGGGAAAACGCACTGGGCCAAAACCTGGGGTGCACGTTAGTCACGATTGTATTGCTTTCGATTAAATAATAATCCATTGGCTCTATACGAGTATTATTTTGCCTTAAAGATTTGTTTCTCCTATTTTTTAAGTTTGCTATAAATTGGAACATTTGTATAATGGTCGTAAGACTGAAAAACCTATTTGGGGCTAGAGGGGCGTATGAGTGATTTTTTTTTCTCTCGATTTTTGCTATCGGTATAGGTATGTAGGTATGTATATGAAAACCTACAAAAATGAAAGGTCTTGGCGAATGGAATAAGTTGATTATTATCATTTTAATTGTTTAAAGAAATCATTTAAACGTACAAACATATATAAAATATAAAAAGTAGAGTTTTATTGCTTTTGTTTGGACAAACTGATGGTGATTTTTTATTTTGGCACTTAACAAAAATTAACCTTAAATAATTTATCTAACTAAAATTATTTGTATATTTTTGTGTTAATAAAGTTCCCCTGAGGAAGGCAGCAACCCCTGCCGAAACGTTGGGAAAGTTAATGTAACGTTATTGTTTCATTGCTAAAACTATAGTGCCGACGGAAAACTATAATTCCAATAATTAAAATAAGTACACAAATTGGTCAATAAATCAACTCAATTAAATTAATAAAGTGAATATTAATGTATGTACATATGTAATTAATGTATGTATGTAATTAATACAATTAGATAAAAGTTAATAAACAAAAATAAATTAAATAAAATGTATTGAATTTGGTCCTTGACTAAACAATTACGTAAACAAGTTGAAAAAAGTCAAAATTATTATACAAAAGCATTTTTAAAAGGTTTTTAGAAATAACTACTAATAATTTTGAAACCATATTTTTCCCTTGCATAAGAACTCAAGCCAGTTTATCACCAGCAACGTGCGTCGTATCATCGCTGTTGAGTCCAAAATTATCCGGATTTTCATCTTCATAAATATTTAATCTCTGGTGATAAGATAATCGTTGATTATCTTATCACCAGATGAATTGTCACATCCGGGACTCAGCTGATTGTTGTAAGGCTTCCCCATCTTCACAGTGTCATTTTGTATGACTAGAATAGAAGACAGCGTTGTTTCGTTTAACAAAACACAAACAACGAATCAATAACAATTTTTTGATTCAAGACCTTCAAGATGAAATTCGTGAAATTATCGAGGACATTACACAGCCGCATGTTGCAAATTGGTTACGGAAAATTGTATGTAAAATAAACGTACCCATCGCAGCCATCTGACTGATATCGTTTCCATTGGTAATGGCATAACTTCCGCTTTTCTGGTACTCATTTTTTGCAAATCTCAAAATGAAACTTCTTATTGGAAACCTCTGTAAAACGGATGTTACCCCACCTCCTTCCCCTCTGATTCCGCTACCCTTACAAATTATTGGACATAGTTTTAAGCTAACATTTTTAACTTTCAATTTTCAATTAATGTCTTAAAGTTTGACTCCCTGTTAATCAATTTTGATCCACACTCAATTTAAGTTAAAATCAAATTTCAATCATTCAAATTTAATTATCTCGTGAATTCTATACATTTTAAAGTGTTGTGGTATTTAATTAATCAAAAGCTATAAGCTCACGCACACAAGTTGACCTGGTTATGATAAAAGTATATTTTTTTTTTATGAATTTTAGCTAAAGGCTATAAAAATACCACATTTATCCTGACATAAGCGGTGATTAGTTTTAATTCAAGCTTTCAATCTACACTTAACAGTTTGTGGTTTGGAGTAGAATTTTGATCTTAGTAAAACTGTAGGCAACACATGTTACAAAATAAAATGTTGAACAAAATTGTGTTCATTTCAGTCAACATGTTTTTAATTTAATTAAAGTAGAGATTTATAAATTGTCTTTAAACTTGACACCTATCATTTGAAATTACGAAGTTTATTTTCTACCTTAGCTCTATAGGTACGTTTTGGTTTTATGCTCGTCTGTTCGTCTGCCTATTTGTACTTCCACTAACTTTATAGCTTGATCTAAACAGGTCAACTGATTTTTGTGAACTTATGTGATGTACATCCTCAATTTTGTTTGAAAAATTTGCATAACAGAAGGTAAACCCTTATTTTGACTAAAAAACTGCGCTATTTTGGTCAGACAATACCCGATGTAAGGTATGTCGAAATTTTTTTCTGAGTAAACCATCTGACTCAGTTAGTTAACGAGCCAACTCGGATTCCTAACGTTGCAGGTCTATAGATTCTAATAATTTTGAAATTGTGTCATATCTGCTAATTTTGCATGCTAAAAAACCCCAGTTAAATAAAAAACCCCTAAGAGAAGCGTTTGGCAATATGAAAAAGCTACTTGGATGGTATTAACGACTTCTTCAGTAACTTCCTCGATAGTGTTGTAGATTCCAGTGCAAATTTAATTGCCGTAATTTGCAAATTGAATTGCCATAATTTGCACTGGAATCTACGACACTATCGAGGAAGTTCCTGAAGAAGTCGTTAATACCGTCCCAGTAGCTTTTTCATATTGCCAAACGCTTCTCTTAGGAATATTTTATTTGTTCCACAGTTAGTGAACATTTCTGGTCATTTGTAAAAAATGTGCGTAATACTACGTCATCTTCAGTTCCTACGCTCGTTTCCAATGAAACTTCTTTTGTAAGCTGAATTGATAAAGCCAATTTTCTGTCAATCCTTAAGCTTTTCCATCTGTCCTATTTTACAGGTCTCTTTCCGAGTGGATGGAAAATAGCATTTGTCTGGCCTGTTTCTAAAATACGCGAATCCTCCTCACCCTGTTATTATCATTCAATTGCGCTTACGTCCCTTCCTTCCAAGGTCATGGAAACGCTGATTAATTATCACCTCAAGAAATATCTTGAAGAACGAAAGCTTCGCAATGACTGGCAGTATGACTTTCGTAGCAACTGGTATTCTTAATCGTTTTGGAGAAAGTTAGATTATTGCACTTGATATTTCAAAAGCATTTGATAGGATTTGACATCAGATATCACTCGTTCTTATCGAAAATGCGTGCATTTGGTATTAAGTAATCTGTTCTTTGTTAGGTTCTACAAAATAAACGCTGATGTGCCCCAGGGTTCCATTTTGTCCCTGATACTCTTCCTTATTTTTTTTGTTTAAATGATCTTTTGCCTGAAATTTCTAACCCACCAACATTTTTTCGCTGATGACCTTAGGCCCAGCTTTTTATATATGTTTTTAAAGTCTCATCCTTGTTCTTTGAATGTGGACTACCAACGCCAGCGTATGATAAGCTCATTAAATTTTGATCTTGACAGCAACATGTGAAATTAAAAACCATGTAAAATTTAATGCTTAGCTAACTTAACCCTCTCCCAATGCCTCTATCCATGGATTGTAAAGGGTTTTTCAATAAGGGCGGGTAGATGTTGAACTGCAAAAAAACAAGCTGTGTGTGAGGTATTAACAAAATAATTTTTTATTTGAAAGGCTGTATGCTATTAAGTGTGGAATCTAACATCATTCAAATGCCCGCCTCGGCTTCTTACGGTGGCACGGATCCAAGTGGTCCAATTTTCAAACACTCTTCCGCATAGATCCGGCTGAATTTGAGCGATGGCCTGTGTTATTTTCACTTTTATGGCATCGGTCGATTTTGGTTTATTTGCATAGACCTGCGACTTCAAGAAACCCCACAGGAAAAAGTCTAGCGAGATCAAATCGTATGACCTTGGTAGCCAATTCACATCACCTCTTGCGAGAGATAGCTTTACCCTCAAATTTTTCATGCAAAATGTCAATCGTGGCGTTAGCTGTGTGACTTGTAGCGATGTCCTGCTATAACCACATGTCGTCTAGGTCCATATGGTTTAATTTGGGCCATAAGAAATTAGTAATCATCGTTATGTAGCACTCGCTGTTGATGGTGACCGCCTTGCTAACGTCGTTTTCAAAAAAGTACGGACCAATTACGCCGCCGGCCCAAAATCCACACCAAACGGTAATTTATTGAGGATACATTATCACCTCATGAACCTCGCATGGGTTGGTGTCACCCAATATACAGCAATTTTGCTTGTTAACACAGCCATTTATCCAAAAATGCTCCTCGTCACTAAAGATGATTTTTCGGCAAAAATTGGGGTCCTCTTCCAAACGATTTGAAGCCCAGTCAGCGAACAAAAGGCGTTGTCTATGTCAAGTCCAGACGCAAAATTCACCAAGTTGAAGTCTGGTTTTGCTGTACTTTTACGGACTGCGACGATGTTCTCGGCCGATCTTGCGTTCCTTGAACGTTGGCTGATTGTTTGCAGAACCGGTCACCTCAAATTTGGCCATAAAAGTTGAAGAGTAGACTGTGAAGGGCCACCATGTCTACCGTAAAATAAGTGCAATGAGCGCAACGTTTGCGTTAACGAAAACTTATTTTTATAATAAAGTTTTATCATTTGAACGTGCTGTTCAACCGTGTAACTTACCATGATGATTTGGCATAAATAACTGAATAATAAACAAAAGATTTGACAGATGTCACCAAAACGTCACAAGACTTCATGTCTGTCATTATTTTATCGAATATTTTCATAAAAAATGCTCTAGTGACTAGCTAGTGTAATAGCCAGTTGCACTCCTTCCCTCAAACAATTCAACCATAAAACCCGTACTTCTGGAAATGCTCATCAATTTACCCTTGAGCTCAATTTCGGACATACTGTAATGTGCAGAGATTCTTTCTTTAGCCACACTACACGAATGTGGAATGCTTTATCAGATATTTCCCTCCAAATACAACGTGCCGACATTCAAAACCAATGTGCATTGGTATCTTCTTTATAATACTATCCTCCCTTCCTAATTGCTCGCACTGTGTTTAATCATTATAAGGGTATTCATTCATATCCCCTTACCAGAGTATGGTTAAATTTCCAAATAGTCAAATCAGGTTAAACTAACTGTCATTCAAGACTTAGTCTAAGCTTTCGTTATAAAACATTTCATACTTCTTAAGCCCATGAGATTTCATTCTTGCGGTGCAAAATTGTTTAAAAATTCCACGCTCTAACAATAACAAATCTATTGATATGCAACTTAACTTGACTACCTCCAGCCAAGGCTTTTTCAAACTCTAAGAAGACTGTTTGCGATGCAGGTAAAGGTAAACAGTAGTTTGTGCAAATTTGCACATTTTATTTTTAACTCAATGTATGTTCACTCATAAATAATTGTGTACATATTTACCTTAGCTATGTGATGCTTATGGCTGCATCAATTGACTGTGATTAAGCAAATATATATTAAGTGTTGTTTATATATTTATACCACTTGACTTAACGAATAAGACATATTTATGCAAATATTGTTGCAATATCTTAATTGGCTATAAATACAGCAATTATGTATATTGAATTTTATATATATTTATTTAAAACATGCAAACTAAATAGTGAACTATTTTAGAATTTTAGTGACATTCCTTAAAACTAGATCTCTGCAGAAGAATTAAACTTGATTTCTCAGAATATGCAATAAGTTAAATTTTATATTTAAAATTCAAAAAGGAAATATAAAATTTAAAGACTTGTGTACTTCCTTATACAAAAATATCTCGGACAAGGTTTCAAGCTTAAAATCTATAAATTGCAACAAAATATTAAAAATATTCACAAAATAAAACATATTCATCCGAGAAGACTATTTTTTGGAATAATACGTTATGAGAAAATTATGCAAACAAAAATGCAATTAAGAGACAATGTCTTACTCATCAGAAATTTTGAAATTATAGGTCCATCATTTTTCTATGTTATTACCTTAAATATAACTGAAATGCAAATTTTATGCAGACATAAAAGACAGAGGAAAACAAATGAATAGAAAAAATAAATGATTCACAAAATTAAAAAAAAAAAAACATTTTAACACCATGCGACATTTTTAATGTCTCTTTGGTAGCAACTTAGCCTCCGTCCGTCACTTTGTTTTTTTTTTTCACGGTTCACCCACGACGATTAACAATCAGGTAAAAAAAGAACAACACACAAAGCGAGTCTGCCTGCATAATTGATGTTAAGTTCACACCGTCTGACACATTTGTAACACAGCACCGACGACGACGCGCAGCCTGCCACACCGTAGATGATTGATTGTTATTAATCCGAATCATTGTTTTGCGCCCATTAACCAGGAGAGTATAAGCGGTAACAACAAAGTGATTTGTTATGAGAACTTTTGGAAATCTTGTTTTGTACTTTGTAAATAAATATGTTGAAAACGCTGTCAATAAAGAATAAAGTCATATTTCCAAGTCATAATTAAGTTTGTGTACTTTAATAGAATAATCAAGTTGAAATTATGTATTAAAACAAAAGAGCTGAGCTGCAAACTATTTTTTTTTTGTATATAATTTTGTTTTCTTCATAATGAAAATGATAATAAAATATATAGACAAAGTTCAAAAGGTGTTTAACCTTCATTTGGAGTTAACACATATTATCAGGAAAAAATGAGCATCACTATCACTATGGTAAGATGTTTGGGAGATTTTAGATTTCAGCAAGCATCTTTTTTTTATTGTGTGGTTTTTGTCCAAATTTATATACAACATGGATTGAGGTCAATGAAATTCTTAAGATGATGCTTGTGCAGCTTTGTTTTAACACAGATTTACTTTCGTTGAAGAATTTCCAAAAGGGAAAGTTTTTAGTCATGAATGACTAAGCTCATTAAAAAAAAAAAAAAAATAGTGTTGATGTTATAATATATAATAATTTAATTAACAGAAGATAGAAGATAGGCTTTTAAGATTAGGCTTTAAACTCTTTTAATGATTTTGATGTTTTAAAAGGCCAATAATTTAAATAGTAGCTTCATTAAAAGTTGAGATTTTTTTTTAACTATGCATACGTTAAAAAAAATGCTATTATGCGACCCACACTGACAATTTGCTATTGATGGCCTTACAAATTTGCAAATGATATTCTTTTTAAAAGCCCAAACTGTTGCCATGAAAATACAGAAATTAGGCTGTTTAGGTTTTTGTCTGTCACGAAATTCAAGACTTAAAACCAATTTAGTAGTAAGAGTCATTCATTTCATAGTTTCAAGTTGGTAGAGCTGGCATTTGTCACCTGTCAAACTATAGAACTGTCATAATTTGCACACAAAGAAATGATTGATTCTGTTTTAAACATATGACTTACATGTTCGTAAAAACGATGTCAATTGGATTCTTATACAAATTTTACCAAATTTTAACAACAATATCTTGTGAAAGATGAATTTAATTTGAAGTCAATCAGCTATGTACATATTATGTAGGTTCCCAAAATCAAGTGAAATGAAATCTAAATTGAAATTCGAGTGAAAATGTTTTCAGGGTTCTACCATTCGATTGATTTCATAATTTCGAATACTTTTCGAAATCACTTCAAGTCAAATTAAAGTAGATGACATACACATTACATATCAGTCAATAAATAATTCAGTTGATTGTTATAATTTCTATAAATTCTTATGTTTTTATTTGTTCGGTGATTTTTAATAAAGTAAAATATAAAATATTAATGGTTTTTATTTATTATTTTTATTGTGTTGATGTACATGCCACCTAGGTGTAGGTTTGCAGTTCTTTGGTGTAGAAGAGTAGAAGCTTTGTTTTTAAATGTGTCAGTTTTTAAAAGAACATTGTTTTACTTAAAATGTTATGGAAAAGACATTTGACTTGCACAAAAATGATTTTAAATGCTTTGACCGGCCCTTTAACTACAAAGTAGTAGAAGCTGTAACTTCTCACTAACCAAGTGCATTACATAAAGAAGTTAAAGAAGTTATGGAATTTAAATCAAACTCCGGTCGAATTCAAGTCACATGAAAATCGCAAAACTTCGAAATGAAGAACACGAAAATTCACATCGTTTTGAGTTCGACAAAAAAAATGGTATCGATATCGATAAAAGTGAGTTTTAGAATTTCGTTTGAAAGTGAAATGTTGAACCTAGCTGAATATCTTTCTTTTTTCTCAAGGTATTTATGTATTTGAGTCTTGTACAAAATTGTCAGTTCAGTTTTTCTTTAAATTTTAACAGATGTCGAAAACGACCTTCTTTTTTTTCGTTAAATATCCAATACGAAAAATATATTTTTTAAGTTTCTTTGACCCATGAGAAACAGTTTTAGTTCAACATGACTTATTTTTTACAACAAATTTTGTAGATAAAATACATCATTTTAAATAAGCAACCATTTTTCGGTGTAAGGTTTAAATGTTGTGCAGATTAAATATAATAAACTAAAATGTGAAACCATAATGTCAACAAATGTTTACAATTTAATACATGTTCACGATGACGTTCCAGAATTTGGATCGGTGCGAAATATTTCTGCATATTCATTTGAGAGAACATTATATTGGTTGAAAGAATGGCTCTAGACCCTTAAGAAAACATCAAGAGCTTTAGTTTTGCCAATTTATAGACCCAGTTAAATATCGGTCTCAAAAATTAACGACATTTACAAAAATAGCATAAACCTGGAAATATTTGTAAGGTTTTTTCTTACCAGTAATTTCCTTTTTATTTATTTATTCACATACCGCATTTGGTATTTTCGACAAGTTTATAACATAAAGTCCCTAACAAATAAAAAATATAATCGATAATCCAAACATTTTAGATTTTGAATAATTAACTTTCAAGAATCTTTTTAGAAATTTTGAATTAGTTGATGTTTTCGAGGCCCTCAATTCTTAGACGGGACGTAGGACCAAAAATCATTCGGCAGAATATGCTTCGTTTTTAAATTTCGGTACTTGCATTCGTACTAAGACATGATTTTCTTGCGGCTATATACAGGGTTATCCATTTTGCGGTTTAAAAAGTAAAAGTAAAAAAGAGGCTGGGATGCGACCCACACTGATAACTTCCCATCCTGTCTATCGATTTGTCTTTCAAGCAATTTTTGTAGGTTTTCGCGTTTTGTTAAAAAAGTTATCAGTTAAATTATTTTAAAAAACTTTAAAATAAATCAACAATATTTGGAATATGGTTAAATAGTTTGATTTCGAAACATATTTTTGTTAACGAGATTTTTAGTAGTTAACCAATTCTTACCAATTTTAGTAGCATTTATTAAAATTTTTTATTTCTAATATATAAACAAACACAAATTGGATGAATGAAATAAATTTGAAGTCAATGTTTTCTATTATTCACGAGATATCGAGAACCGAACATCAAATTTTATCAATTTTACGTACTATTTTTTGTAGATTTTAATTTTTTATGAAAAAAACGCACTGTTAGATTTTTATAAAAAAAATATAAGAACGTTAAAAACAATATTTTTTTATAAAATAAAATTAATTTGAAGAATTAATCTCAAATTTTTGAAAAGATATTTGAGTCAAAATCAATTTTTACGAACTTTTATTAATTTTTTTTTAGGTTTTAATTTTTTGTAAAAAAAACTGTCAATTCGATTTTTCTCAAAATTGTATCAAATGTTTAAAACAACATTTCTTATAAGATAAAATTAGTTTGAAGCCAATATCTCAAAGTTTTGAAAAGATATTTAGGTCGAAAATCAATTTTTACCAACTTTTGTTAATTTTTTTTAGGTTTTTAATTTTTTGTAAAAAAACTGTGAATTCGATTTTTCTCAAAATTTTACTTAATGTTGACAACAATATTTTTTAAAAATAAAATTGGTTTAAAGCCAATGTCTCAATGTTTTGAAAAGTTAATTGAGTCGAAAATCAATTTTTATGAACTTTTATTAATTTTTTGTAAAAAGCTGTCAATTCGAGTTTTCTCAAAATTTTACCGAATGTTGAAAACAATATTTCTTATAAGAAAAAATAAGTTGGAAGCCCTAATCTCAAATTTTTGAAAAGATATTTGAGTCGAAATTAAATGTTGACCAACTTTGACCTACATATGTTATTTTTAGGTTTTTATTTTTTATAAAAAAAAAACTGTCAATTCAATTTTTCCTAAAATTTTACCAGATGTTAAAAACTTTATTTTTTGTTGCACAAAATTGTTTTGGAGATAAAATCGTTTTTTATTCGTAAAATTTTCGAGGTGACAAATTTTTTTTTCAGTTTTTTTGATTTATTAAAAAAAAACCGTTAATTGGATTGTTTTCCAAAAATATACTTGTTTGGTATCACGTTACAATATATAATATAAAATTTAATACAAGTCTCTAGCGTTATTGGTTCGTGAGATATTTAGGGTTAATCAAAATGTTCATCTTTTTTTTAAACTGCTATGGTAAGAAAAACACCCACGCAATTTTTTTCAAAGCTCTTTCTGCATCTTTTTGCGTTATTATCTGTATAACAACATTTATTTGAAGTCGATATCTCTTCTGGTTGTTGAGCTATGGACGACGAAAAAAACGTCGCGAACGTACGTACACACGCACACTCAGACATCTTTCTAAAAATCTTTTATTTCGACTCTAGGGACCTTTAAACGTCAAGAAATGTCAAAATTTTCAATTTGATAAATCGGACCAATTACAATAAAGTCCTATGGGAAGTTAATAAAATACGGGAGCGGGTCGAAATGCTGTATTTTAAAATACTGTATTGTCAAAATTCTGTATGGTACTGTACGATACTGTATGGTTAATATTCTGTATTTCAAAATACTGTAAATTTAAAATACTGTGTCTCAAAATTCTGTATTTTCAAAATACTGTATCTCATAATACTGTATAATACTGGAAGTTTTGACAAATCAATTAGTTTAGTGCAATTGTTGATTATGATAGGAACAATTCATGTAAAAATGTGAGAGAGATACAAATAACTAAGAAGAAGAAAATGAGAAAGAGAAAACAAGAAGGAGATACCATTTATATTATTTTTGTTTTTATTATTTCAAAGACTTATGTATGAATTATCATAGGTTCATACGAGCATGTTATTTTTTAAGGGAAGTATATTAGAACATTATGCTAATGAAAAATTATTATGATGTTTTCTTGATGTTTTGATAATGCAGTATTTTGTACATACAGTTTTTTGAAATACAGTATTTTAAATACAGTATTATGATCCATACAGTATTTCGACCCCAACCCATAAAATACGAAATGCTGTATTTTAAAATACTGTATGGTTAAAATTCTGTATCATACTGTATGATACTGTATATTCATAATACTGTATGGTTAATATACTGTATCTCAAAATACTGTTTTGTCAAAATACTGTATCTGATAATACTGTATCTCAAAATTCTTCTTCTCAAAATGCTGTATGAGCAGAATATTATATATAAATACTGTATTTTTGCAAAATTCCGCTCTTAATCTTCCATTATAGAGAACAACAAAAGCAGAACTCGATTTCCGCATGTACATTATACCATTTATTGAAACTCTAAACAAGTAAAAAAACAGAATACATTAATAAGTCATATCATAAATAAGTAAATAACAATAGGCAATAATATTTATAGTTAACAATCTATGAGTTGTATATACAACAACAACAAAAATTCAAAGACTTATGAACATATTAGAACATTATGCCAATGAACAAATATTATGATGTAAATAGGCTGACAAATAAAATTTTTTATTTGTCAGCCTATTTACAGCATTTTAAAATACAGAATTTTGGTATACAGAATTTTAAGATACAGAATTTTGAGCTACAATATTTTGATCATACAGAATTTTGTACATACAGTATTTTGAAATACAGTATTTTGAGATACAGTATTTTAAATACAGTATTATGATCCGTACAGGATTTCGAACCCAACCCATAAAATACATATTAAATATTTTGTTTCATGATATTTCTTTTTTATTATAAATTTTGAATGTTGAATGTTGTTGTTGGGCAAAAACTACCCCAAATATTTTGGTATATTTTGGCCGTTTGTGCTACTTGAGATGATGTCATAGTTGTTTAAAATAAAATTATATGGTATCAATTAATTTTTATTTACTAAATGTAAAACAAAATTCATTTGAATTCGATGTCTTTGCTCGCACTGAAATGTTTTAATATTGACAGTTTTGTCATTAAATTAAGGGAGCGTTCACACTCAACGATCAAAGATATAAAGATTTAAAGAGTAAAAAGAGCATTTAGTCTTAAGGGAACTTTTAATGTGACCTAATTTAAAAATTTCATGTCAAGTTATAATTTAAAGCAAATGCTTTCTTTATTTGTTGTGCTAATTTTAGCAACTATTTATGTACATATAACACAAAACCTTGTCTTTAATCGTTTTTACATTTTTATGTGTCAAATTCTTTAGGTACAACTTTTTCTTTGTATCCATTTTTCAAAAGTGTTAATTATTTTGACAAACCACAATAACTAACTAATCTTTATTTCGTGATTTGTTTTTAATATTAATTAAATAAAGATTCATTCTTTAGCCAATTGATATGAGTAGATATAGAAAGTGATAGTAGAAAGTGCAAAAATAAAATAAAAATTATACAAATTTCTATTTTATTTATGTATGATATTTAAATGACGCACTCTATTTGTCTTCTATGTATATATATTAACGAGTCTATTGGATTGGATATATCCAATTTATTGTCCCATGAAACCAGCAATTTTACTACATTACTCATTTCGACTATGATGGCCACATAATTATTTGTGTGTCTATAAAGGTGGAACAACTATTTGGTCTAGCAGTTAACATACATACCTTTTAATGTAGGTAAATATTGATTTGATTGAACTTTCTTCTATATTCATATGATTTGAAAAGAAATAATAACAAATATAATTTATGTGCCATTTTAAGGTTTTGGGTCAGTGGCCATTGAATTTTGTGGAATGAATATTCTTAAATAGGCTGCCTTTTAATAGGTACAAAAAGAAGATTATAATAATGGAAACTTGTGTACAAAAACATATTTTTGTTTGTATATTTTATTCAGAACATTTACACTCAAGATTAATTTTAAAATGGTTTGACCACATTCAAGAAAAAAGAACATACTTTAAAAGTGTAAACTTGCCTTAAGGTTTCGCACTCAGAATTGTAACAAAAAAAAATACACATATGATAAACTTGTACCCAAAATTTATTTTCCCACAGAACAAATCTAAATTTCTGACACAAAATAATGATAACTTGTCACTATTATAAAATTTATCGCGTTTCTTGATGGTTGTCTTGTCGACCTAACAATATTCTCTCAAGCATCACGTTTTGCAGCAAAAGCAGAACCAACATCACCAAACAAAAATCGCTCCAATTCATGGTTAATCATTTCAAAGGTGATTGTGAAACTTACATACACAAATAATTATGGTACATATACAGCTATGGTCAAAATAATAGGTACACTAAGTCTTACTTGGTAAAAAAAGTCAAACTTTAATAAGATTTTGGATTTCGGATTGATTCCAAATTTATTTATAAGTTTTCTTTAAAATATACCAGAAAGCAATATGTGCTAGACTAAAACCCTAGGTGTAAAAATTCTACCACTGCGAAATAGAGACATCTTACTTTCACACGAAATCCTGGACCTGGAAAACAGAGCCTTACTTCATAACTATTACCTTCGAAATGAACTGACACAGTGGCGATCTAAGAACCGCGGTTTCATGTGATTCAATTATGATTTCTTGGCAAATGCTATAATGTCTGAGCAAACGGGACCAAGAATTGTTAATAACGAAGATCGTGCTCCAGCTCATCTTTGACTCAAAAAAAAACAATACAAATCAAAAAGTCGGTAGGTGTCGATGGTATATCCAACGTTGTACTAAGACATTTACCGATGGACGTAATTGACTTTTATACCACACTCTTTAATAATGCACTGCATAAAACATATTATCCAGTGATTTGGAAGACCGGTGTGGTTCATCCTCTCTCGAAAAAGGGAAAGGACAACTTCAACCTATCGAGTTTTCGCTCGGTAAGTCTTCTTTCGAGCACCAGGAAAATTTTCGACAAGATCATCAATAGGGCTCTGACAAAGTGGGCTGCGGGCAACTAAATAATTCCATATAAACAGTTTGGGTGCAAGGCGGGTCATGACACAATTCAATTCATGCTGGGTTTCTGATATCGAATGGAATAAATCAACAAAAAAATGCCCATGTGCTGTTCTGGTTGATTTTAAAAAAGCTTTTGACATCGTATATGGTTAGAGGGTCTTTATCTAAATCTGAGCATACTTGGCATAAGCAAACCATTATTGTACATTCTCTTTAATATGTAAAGCCGTAGAAATGTTGCTGTCAAAATTGGCAATGTAACTTCTCCCACAATATTCCAAATTAAAAATGGTCTACTATAGGAAGCAATGAATTCGCTGATTCTCTTCAACATTTACACCAGCAGCGATCTGATAAGTAGTTTAATTGCCTACGCCGACGATCTAATTGCGTACAGAACGGCCTGGAAGGTTGAGGTTATTAAAATTTTCTCGCAGCTTGATTTCGACAAGTCCAGAAGTCGGCTAGGACCACGAGCGATACTTGCAAGAATTCACGTAAGATGGTCATCGTTGATCTTCACGGGCAGCGATTAAAAAGCAAAAGTATAGTGAAGTACCTCGGTATCTAGTTAGATCAGTATTTGTATTTCAACCAGGACCAGAGGAGCCTTCTTCGGTCTGACGAAATGGCTGTTTTACAGCAGTCGGCTTGACCCTAGAGTGAAGGTAATTTGCTACATAGTCCATATACGGCCGATGATCGTTTTTGGCAGTCCTATGTGGTTCAAAGTTGCCCCTTTCTAGATGCAGAAGTTTCGAGTGGTAGTGTTTACGACACTGTAAAATTAATTGACATTTTTTGTTAAAATTCATTGTTTTTTTTAAGTTGAAATCAAATATTCCTATTTTTTTATAAAAGCTGTCGCAAATGAAGTCCAAAATCTTGAAAAACAATATTACATTTTTTTTTTAACAATCACAAATTAGAAAAATAAAAAAATAATGTAGATTTGTTGACTTACGTTTTATGGCCTTAATATTTTAGCCACAGCTGTAAGTATCTACTATATGAGTTCAAATATGCCCCATTACTTGCACCACGTAATTTGAAGCAATGTATGTATATTGCAATAATTTTAATTTTAGTATATCCCCATTGATGACTATGGGCAAGAAAGAAAAAACTAAACTATAATAAAAATTGGTCCAGTGTTCAAAAAGATACATGGCCAAGATAACAAACTGAGCGATATAATGCAAAATGGTTAAGTTACTCTTAGCAACACCACAACGCAACAACAGCACTGCGCTGTATAGTACAATAGTATAGAGGTAATGCAGCAATTGCATGTATACACAAAACATTAAACGACATGCTGCTGATGCTGTCCCAACTCAAGGATATTTTTGAAAGTTGTTTTCCTGACTCTCTGTTCCATTGATTGTCCAAACATACATATAAATATTTCTACAATACCCCTCCCGCTTCGACTTTTTTTGGGTTGAAGAGAAAGAGGGGAGGGTAAAGGAATACAATAACGGTGCAATAGTTCAGATTGGGATGTGTTGCTTTATAGCGTTCGGCCCGAATGTATAAGCACATTTTTAGGCCAAAAGGCGAGCAAATTGAAGTTGGACCATGTTTAAGTGAGAGATAAAAACAAAAACACTGAAGCTGCACACAATTAAAATTGAAACAAAAAATACAGTGGGCACAATTATGGACAAATTTATTTTGTGTACGCTTAAAAATTTTTAATTTAAAACATTTATAAAATTTGTAAAGGGTGTCCCAAAATTAACGCAAGATTTGAATTAAATAGAAAACGCCGTTTTTAGTCTTTTGATAGTTATATTTTTATTGACTCGTAAAGTACATAGGATAGGGTTATGTATGGAATAACACATCGGACAAATGGCCTCCACGGCTTTGCATGCACATGCGCACTCTTTTGTTGAAATTTTCCATGACCATTCTGCATAAATGTGGCTGAATTTCGTTGATGCAGCGTTGAATCTCCTCCTTTAATGCACGGGTGGTTGTGGGCTTGTTGACATAGACTTGTGATTTCAAATAACCCCATAAAAAGAAGTCTAATGGTGTTAAATCACACGATCTAGGAGGCCAATTTTGATCACCGAAACGAGAGAGTATACACGACCTGGAAATGTCTCATGCAGTAATTGAATTGTTTCACGGGCTGTATGACATGTGGCACCGTCTTGTTGAAACCACATATTGGACACATCAATATCATCCAATTTTGGCAGAAAGAACTGCGTAATCATGTCGCGATATCGAGCACCAGTAACAGTCACTGCTTGACCAGCATCATTTTCAAAAAAATATGGCCCAATTATGCCTCCAGCCCAAAATCCATACCATACAGTCACGCGTTGTGGATGCATTTGTTTTTCGACAATCACATGTGGGTTCTCCGAACCCCAAATGCGTCAATTTTGGCGATTGACAAAGCCATCAAGATGAAAATGTGCTTCATCGCTTAGGATGATTTTGCTATGAAATTTTCGAACGGCAGCCGCCAAGCTTTCACTATTTTTGAAATATTCTTTAATAATGAAGACACGTTGTTCTCTCGTGTAACGCTCCATTTTTAATAACCCTATACTGTTAGCTGTCAAATTGCTTTTTTTTCAGGGTTGCCAACACTTCACTGCACAAATGGCGGCAAATTCAAATCTTGCGTTAATTTTGGGACACCCTTTAAAAAGATTATACTATACATTCGTATAGTAGCTCAGAATTAAGCTTATTTAATTTTTGGCAGCTGTCAGAATTCAATTTCAAACCAACATTTGGAAGAATAATTTATATTCTTTTTACAAAAAAAGGGTCAGTTCCACGTAATGATTTTGAAAATACAAGTCTGTCATTTTGACAGCTGCAATATAGTTCGAATTCAGTTTCAATAAAATTACTTCATAGGGTCACTTTTTTAAAGGTTTTAAACTAGAATTTGACATCTGTCATAATAAAATGTTATTTGAAGTGTCATAATATAAGTTGAATATTTGCCATTTCCGATAATAAATTGGTCAACATTCGAACAACGCGTTAAAAAGCCTAAAAAATTAAATTAGGTGGCGTTGAGAACTATTGCCTAGTGACTTACAACTAGTCATGTCAACGATGGAGGGGTTCTATAGTTTTATACCGAATCCAAACGACTAATTTGAGACAAGAATTACTCTTGGAGGAATTGCCAATACCTCGCAAGCGGCAATACCCGTGAAAAAACTTTAGGTGGCACAGGCAGGGATTGAAGCCAAGACCTCTAGCATGACAGTCTTATGCACTAACCATCACGCCCCGGGTACTACTTATTAAAGTAGTGTCGATTTAAACATAACCACTTTATTGATTGCGAAGTTTAAAGAGAATGAAAGCGCTATTGATGACATCGTTAAGCCAATGCATGATCGAAATGAACGCTTAATCGAAAATGTATCTATTTCCAGGAGGCGTGCCAATTTTTGTTGAAGATCATATCTTGAAAGATAGGTGGTTAAGAAAACACAACGTGATCAATTATTATTATATTGGGTGAGAAGTTTCGCATAATTTCAATTTTCAGCACGTCAGATTGTTCTTGTGAATATTACGCTAAGACGATATTACGTCAACGCAAATAATCCCTGAATTCTAGATGCACAAAACCTAACATTATTCAGTTATAGCCGAAATGCCGCCTGAAATAAGCAAAAAAGTGGTTTAAAATTACTTCTGAGGAATCACATGCTGCGAATATTTTCGATTTTAATGATAATGTTTTATACATTTAATGACAAAGCTGAAACTTTACATCAAAATGTGTTTAGCTTGAAAGTTGACTAGGTCTATATAATATTTGAACTAATTATTAATAAAGCATAATGATTTATCATAGTTAGTTTAGTTAAGTATTCCAATGGGAAGTGAGAAACCTAAGGTCTTTTAAAATTTTAATGATTTGAAACATAAAATCTTGTAATTTTAGAAGATTTAAAACATAAAGGCTATCAATTTTAAATTATCAAATATTATCTTATAACTCAGAAGTTATGACGATAGGTCAGGGCATGATTGCAAAAACTGAACACAATGAACTAACCGCGAGAACCAATAAATGTATCGTAAAGACTATTTAACGTCAGAAAACTGACTAATGAAATTAAAGCGATCTATGAAGATTAGTTTCTTTTCTTTTCATCAATTTTATTAAATAATATGTAAACAAAATTCTATATTATAGACGTTAGGTTGGAGTAGAGTTCAGCAAATGGAACAGTCGCTTAAAGAAATAGCTTTGAACAGCTTTAAATTCTTCAATAGGACTGACCCCAAACGCCTGCACTCCATAACACATACAAGTTTTGACAGTAGCGTTAAAGACTTCAGACTTTAGAGGCAAGATCAATATTTAGCTTCAGTGCTTTTTTCCTTTGCATGTTGGCCAAAGTTTAGGTTTGATAATACACAATACGCCGAGGTATTTGAATTCGGCCACCCCATCTATACGCTCATTATTTAGTCACCAAGTTTCTTTCCGTAGTCTTCCTGTTTGTTGATTTTAGAAGATGATGATTTTCGTTTTTAATATGTTAATATGACGATCTGATGTCTTACAGTACGTTTCTAATCGATTAACTTGAAGTTAAATCGAAAAGGGATTATCTGATATCAGCACCAAATCATCTGGATAGAGAAGAACTTTTATGAGATCCCCAGCAAAATGTACACCTCCCGGTAGAATATCAGCTACATCATCAATATACAATGCGAACATAATAGGACTCAAAATGCATCCTTGTGGTACACCTGCATACGTATTAAACCATTCTGAAAACTTGAAAACATCCCATACAGCTGCACTTGATAAAGCCAGAAATTTCATGTACAACATTGAAAACTTTGTTGAAAATGCGATCGATGCCAATTTACCTTGTTGAATGCCGCCTTAAAGCCGCAAAACACCCATACAGCTTCTTATTCTTCGCGATATATAAATATATTTTCTAGCAATACTAGTTATAGCAAAAATATGATCTTTGGTTGAAAACTCAGGGCGGAAACTACCTTGGAATTTGCTAAGCTTATTGTTGTTTTCAATCTCAGTCCATAGAATTGGAATGCCATCACTCCCTGAGATTTGTTGTTCTTCATAACCCGAAAAGTCTTCTCAAGTTTTCTTAGTGAAATTTGAGGGTTAAGTTTATGTTCACACATACACATCCTGTAAAGCATAGCTAAAAGTATGAAGGTTCTCCTCCGCTGTCAAAACAGTTTTTAAATGCACCGCAATTGTATGTGTTTTATTCATATTTACTTTCGAACCCGAAATATTCATGATCCTACATTATTTTCGATGTTTCTAAATAGCTTTTAATTATTCCATTGTTGTGAACAGTAATGGTTTAGTTTGACAGCTATCAAAACTAAAGTGACAGTAGTTTTAAGCACCTCTTATAATCAATTGAATTGTTAACTTTGTTGTTTGTTTATAGAAATGAGGATCCTATTGTAGCAACCTTATATTTTTTAATTATTTTAATTATAATATTTAAGAAAAATTGATTTTTCTTAGTTGCGCATGGTTTTGTTTTTTTGTTTTTGTTTTTTCTGTCATTGTATAAGGTTAACTTGTTGTACGTTTTTACGAGTCCGGTAGAGCTGTCAAATTCCCAGCTAAACATTTTTTAAAAATTTGATTAGTATTGGTGTAAAGAGGGATAAATATATAGAAAAATCCAAACCTGCAGATTTGATCTTAAATAAGGAATGGAAAACCCAATAATATTTAATTTTGACATCTGTCAACTTTTTATGATTTTCAACATTGATATGAAATGGTTTACTTTTCATGCTGGCATTATTTATCAAAGTTAAACGAATTAGAATTGCTTAATTTGATGACTTTAGATAAATTTAAGATCAAATTGCAAGGAAAAAAACAACGCCCAAAAAAAAGGAAACATTAAATTTTGTTTTTGTTCCAATTTAATCTAAAATTCTCCTACTGTTTTCTTGCAGATTGTTACCGGCAGTCAATTCAATAACCAAAATAATTAATGAACAAAACAACAAAAAAAACTCCAAACCTGTCTCCTGGTTTTGTTGCAAACCACCGAAAAGAGTTGACTTCTTGGTGACATAGTGCATTCGATTACTTGTGGTGATGGAGGTTTTGATTTATGTCAATTCCCCATTTGTATTGTATTTTAAGTCAAAGGAAAAGAGTGTCGAACAGGTTTTACTTTCAATTGAGAACGGAACACTGTTACCACACAATTTCTACCTTCATTCATAACTGACCTACAGACTTTAAAAAATGGGGTCCCTTCACCAATTAAACGAACATTTTTAAGACTTCCTAAAACCAAAAAAAAAAAGAGGCTCAAAAAATCGGTCAGAAAGTTAAAGTGAAAAGAACTTCACAAACTCATACTTATATTGAATTTCTGCACGCTGCTGACAGCTCTACAACTTTCTTTTAATGCGGCGTTGCGTTGTCACGTCAGCGTCATATCGTCTATAGAGTTTTTAATGGCTTGTTTACATTTGGCTAAACATCGGCTTAACATTTTTTGGCTGTGAGATGTTAATTTATTTTAATTAGCCCCCCATTCCCCAGTCGAATTCATTGGCATGTGCGTCGTCTGAAAAAGGTATAAATGAAAACTTACTATATCGTCCGAAAAGTGTGAGGCACAACTCACATGAGCCAAACTTCACTTTCAAAGAGTTCATTCACTTTCGAATAAATACTCTTTTTGTTTATTGCTTTTTGTATATTTATTTAGTACATTCCTTTGCAACAAAAATAATATCGGTTAAAAGTTAAAAACATTCACTTGATGTTATACCTGGTTTTACAACCAACAAACCCAACCATCAACGATCAACATCAGAAAGCATAAGATTAGCCGAATAACCCGTCTTTTGGAGTTGCGTAAATCAATGTTTCAAATTCGTGAGACGAGTTGCAATATACACGCGTCTCTCACTGGTCTGCGCCTGGCTTGGCCGGTGTGGTTCGAAGGCGGTACGCGGCGCGGAGTGCATTCAGCGATGATATTTGTGGTGTGGTATTATATTGTGTGAATAATATACGGTATATCTGGGAGCTTGAAGTTATATCCACATGGCATGGAGTTGAGGCACAACAAACTATAAGCTACCATTTTTATTAATAGTTCAATCGTTACTTGAAATGCGGTAGTGATTTTGCTATAGCCAATGGCCAGGCTAGAAGTTGCGTGCATTTCTTCTTTTTTTTTTTTGACGTATCTTCTGACAGACGTGTGAGGTATTAAAGTTATAACAAAGTACTTCAAAATCATTGAAGTAACATTAATTCATTGAAAAAGTAATAGATACTCTTTCGTACTTTGTTGCTTGTTGCCTTGATGTCTGTAAGGAAATTCATTTCTAATGATTATTTAATTAATTCAAGCCAACCAGCGAAAAGCGAGTTAAATTTCATTATGTATGAGTTATAAAATTAAATATTTGACAGACAATAGAAAACTTGTTAATTCCATAATACCTTAATATTTATACACTGTCTTTCCTACTGGTTTTTTTGTTTTTTAGCCGGACACTAGGTTATGAGGTTTGTGTTACAAACTAGCCTTATGGACAAAAGCCTTTTTAAATGCTAACAATACAGCTTAACAAATTAGAAATATTAATAAATTAATGAAATTTGTTTTCTGTTTGAGACAAAAAAAAGCCTTTCATTAAGCAAGTGATGAATATACAAGGTGTATTTAAAAAATGCCAAAATAGAGGCATTTGGGGTCAAACTTATGTCTCAGCTACTGTTGAGATGTTTTTATGTTTTCACCACTCTTAAGTAACCGTATATTCGACTTCATTTAAATTAAACTTTTAGTTATATGTAGCAAAAATTATTTCAGTTTCTTTTGTAAGAAGCAATTGAAGCACTGAACGCATTCATTCATTTTTGAAGTTGGAACACGCCTATAAATGAATCTGACATGTCGTTTATAGCGGTTGTGCAACTGCAAGACTGATAAGTGTAGTGTGTATTCTAGGAAAATGGAACATCTCTAGCGGAACTATTTTGTTCCGAATTATAAAATCTAAAATGAGATGTTCATTGAAAGCGATTTCCTCATTAAAAAGAATTAAATTGAACTAAAACAAAATGTTCTGGGTTAAATTAAGTATTTTTTTTAAAATAAGAAAATTCTTTAACTTTTTAGTTGGATTTTAATACCAAAGATAACAAATTTAACTTTTCTTATCGGTTTTTAATTTCGAAACAAAACAAGTTAAGTATGAAACAAAACAAGTTAAGTATGAAAACTCACTCTCACTTTCACTCCATTCTCACTATCCTTTAAACTGTCGATAAAAATTCTCATTTCGAAAGAAAATCGTTGCACTAAAAGCCTTCCATTTTGTTTGTATTCCCACCTGTCAGTTTTAATTTCGATCATCAACATTAACCTCAAATGCTTGATTCTAATCCGGAAATTTGTGTCCGATGACAGAAATTTTCATTTAAAATTGTGATTTAATTTGAATGGCCGATGTTGAATGTGAAACCCACCTTAACATCAAGTTTTTTTTTCTGCATTTCATTTGACATTTTTCAATTTCATACTAACTCAATTTGGACGCGTTTAAGTTATTCAGGCTTATTATTTCGGGCAATTTAATTGTCTAAAGTGCCTTGCACATGAGCAACGAACTGCGAACTGCGAATGGACGAACAAACGTGATTTTACACATTTCAAAAAGTCAATTCCACACAAAAACACATTTAAATTATAAGAAACCAATTGACACTAATATTAGGATAATAAAATTTGCATTTTGTTCTCTAAAACGAGAGAATTTTGTAAAAACAATTTGGTAGTAACGAATCGCAGTGTGGTTGCTGCGAACTGTCAAACTCTATTCGCGTTCCACATACCATCCACACTGCAACGAATAAATTGTTCGCGCTCAACCTAACCTCAAAATTATACCACTCTTGTTTTGTTTTTGTGTGAAAGATGATGGCTGAGGAAAATATGGAGAAAAGAGTTGACAATTCGTCGCTACCTGCGAATAGAAATAAAAGCTCATGTGAAAGAAAAGTCAAAATATGCGAACATCCACAGTTCGCAGTTCGTTGCTCATGTGCAAGATGCTTAAATGTGCGTAAAATTCGAAAAATCGTGCAAAAGTTTTAGTAACCAGAGTCTGTAGGAGAAGTGAAAACACCAGCGAAAACTCGCACAGCTCGAACTGCAGAAAATATTGCTGATGTCCGCTATAGTGTGGCTGAAGAGCCGTCCACCTCAACTCGCCCAACAATTGCAACTCTCACACTCGTAGTTGATAAACATTATGCATGAAGACTTGCATTTGCCCGCCAACAAGGTGTAATTGACTCAAGAACTAAAGCCTCTTGAGTCTTGACCATTTAAAGCGTCGCGTCGTCAATGGTCAGAATTGTGGAAACAAATGGCAAACATTGGATGATCAATTTTAGCAGAAAATATTTTTCAGTGATGAGGCACATTTTCACCTCAGTGGATTCGTCAATAAGCAGAATTGCCGAATTTGGGCGAATGATAAGAGTGATTGTCGAAAAATCAATTTTAAAATGAGGCCTGTCAGGCAATTATTGTGAATGGTGCTCGCTATCTTGAGATTATAACGAACATTTTCTTTGAAGGAATAGTTGTACATTCGGCACATTAACGGTAAAGAACCTCAATTATGCCTCAGCATCATCGAAAATGTGGACCATAGGATGGAGGTGTACGGCGCCGAAGTCGTGGCGGCCATTTGGCCGGTATTTCGTTCTATACATAATTGAACTACACCAATATAATCATAATAGAAAGAAATGATAATAATTCCCTAAACAATTTTTGTTTTATTTAAAATCAACATCAGCGCTTAAAATTTAACCACCCTTTATAATCAACATGTCAAAAATTCCTATGATTGGTTTCAGTGATGGAAACCAATGGTTTGGGGGGTTAAGGGATTTGAAAGTAAGGCAAGTTTCTAGTATCTGATTGACTAGTTGCCAAAAAATTGCCTTCCAATTAAGGCAATTTTATTTTAAAGTTGACTGGAAAGTTAGTTAAGAAAAATCTTCCTAACTTTCAAGCCAAGTCTACTTATGTCAAAATGACAGCTAATCAAGATTTTTCAATTAAATGAAAACTGAACTTTATTACTTTGTGATTTATTTATTTCCTACACAATTCTATTTGATGTTTTATGTTCCTTGCCAAATTGGAAAAGGAATATGTAAGTATTATTTTCATAAAATACGAATTACAAGTCAAGATGGAATTTTAGCTTGCCTAAGGAGTGTTTTTTAGACGATAATGTTTTTGATAGTTTTCGCGCGATCAACTGAAGGTAGAGGTTACTGAAGTGAAGTTCCAAGTTTAACGTTTATGACACTTGAAAAACTAATTGGTTGCCTTGGTCAAAATGTACGTTCAAAGAATTTAGTTGACTGCAGATGAAGTTCCTTATGTTGTCTGAACCTGCCAAATGTCAATGCATTGTAAAAGCGTGTTCATAGTTTTTATCTGTCAACTATCAATATTTGACAGCTTCAAAAGAGACAGCTGTCTAAAAGGCGGGTTATTAAAGGGAAACCTCTTAGTGCCCGATTACACGAGATGTTTTTTCGGTTGTTTCCTCTTTCGTCTTTTTGACAGATCGGGTGAGGGGTGTAGAAACGTAGGGGGAAAGAAGTCGTGAAAAGAGTCCTGAAAATTTATGGACTTTTTTTGGTTGAACTTTGACGTTTATGCTTTGACAACCATTAAAAAAAACAAAATGGATAATTTACAGGTATAAGTTCAGTTTTCCAGAGTACGGTGTAGTAAAGGCAAATATAAACGTGAAATAATGTAAATTTAATTATTTATTTAAACGATTTAAGAAATGTGGACAAAAACTCAAACGGAAGTATTATTAACGCTGTTTCAAAGTTGGCCCAATTTGTATAACAAGCTGAACAAAAATTATAAAAATAGAAATAAAAGAATTGAGGCACTTGAAATTATTCGAAAAGAGCTTTTAAAAATCAAACCGGGTGTTACAATTTCGAATATAAAAAGTAAAATAAAAACAATTCGGTCACAAACGTCAAAAAGAGGAATAACGAAAGGAACGAAAAAAGGAAAGGTGTAATCACGAGGGTAGGTACCTGTCAAAAAGACGAAAGACGAAAACGAACGAAAAAACATCTCGTGTAATCAGGGTCAAATATTTTAACTTATAGGGGGAAAGAAAAGAGTTACAATCCTATACAAAGTGCGATTTGGTGTAACAAAGTTGAATATATCCGAAATGCATTTATAAATACATACCTACATAGATATAGTTGACTGTAATATTAAAAGTAATATAATATGCGTTCAATAACGGATCCAGTATTACCTTTCACATATCACATTATTGTTCTGGTTCAGTTTTAAGTTCAAGGTCACTTTAGCTACCGTTCTTTCTGAAAAAAAATAAACTCAGATGTGTGTGCTCTTAATTATATTTTTCTTAGCTCAAGCATACATTTGATGTTAAAAATAAGTGATGCCTTTCCGCCTTATTAATTTTATGATGAATCTGTTCTATAGCAAAAAAGTTAAAGAAGAAAAACATTCAATGTAAACAAAACAAGTTTAATTAACTGAAAGTGTACTCATCCTTGAGACCGCGAGGCCTCCAGTTCATTTAGCAAAAGGGTTCTTAAAGAGAATTGTACATTGATGTACTGGCAAGTGAAAGTCAAGGCCATTGCATTCACTTGCAGTTTTTGTTTTTAAATATAAAGTGAATGTGCAAAATTACAAAAACTGCAATAACAAGAAAAGGAAAAATATTTTTGTTTTGGAATCCATCCTTGATGGGATTTTGCCCTTTGGAATAAAAACTAGTTTGGCTCCAGAAACTTTTAAATCCCTGTCTAAATTTAAATCTTTTCATATAATGGTTTTATTAAATTGTCATGAATTATTGTTGTATTGTACTTTTACTATCAAAGCTAAAAATACTTTAAGGTTATTTGTGATGGTTAGCTATTAAAGGAAGTTTTTAGAATTGTTTAAAAAGGGTTTATGCACATTAAGATAACTAAATACAATTCACCACGAGAAACAAGGTCACAGAAACTCAGTACAGCTTGTGGTTGAAATCAATGAAGGTAAACTGATAGTTTGATTTATGTGGTATTTTCTGTTGCACTTGACAGTTTTGAACTTTTACTGTGAACGCCCCCTTAAACAATTGATCAAACTGTCAATGTCAAAAAATATATTTTCATCATGGAAATATTTTTCAATAACTCGACGATTATTTACAATTGTTTCAAATTTATTAGAATTCGACGAGGATTGACAGCTTTAACATTAAAAATAAGTTTGATGAAATGTCATATGAAGTTATTAAGCGAAGTTTTGAGTCCCATCGATCGCAGCAAACGTGTACATTTTATTTAAACCGGAACACCCTGAGAATTCAATTTTCATTAATAAATATCATCCGTCTTCAATTACTTATACAAGGCGTCAACATCGTTTTAAGTAGATATGTTAATTTAGTTTAATAGGTCTCTTAACTGTACTTGCTTCAATATTTCAAAACCATAATTGAACATAATTGTTTGACAAAACAAAAAATGTGATCTAAGTGTAAACATTGAAATAAAAGAAAAAAACAGCGTCACCGCCAATGAAATAGAAGAATGTTTATTTCTTACCACTTTTACTGTCACTGAATATATCGTCGCGACGACCGACGACGTGTAGCCGGGCGTCGCGGCGCTTTGTCTTCATCGTCGTCGCTTAATCAGCATAAGAAAAGAAATGAAAAGTAAAACCTAACTTTGTATTAGAAATGACGTTGAATATAAAAATGTTATTTAAGTTGCTTTTTTTGTCTATATTGCTATTACGTGATATAAAATAAGTAAGTTTTTTTTTAAAGTAAATTTGGTAAGCTACCAACGGACTTAACACAATGTACCTGTTGATGGTAGTTTAGTTTTTGATTTTTGTTTTGTTTTTGCACTTGAGTAACCTTCTGATTGCTTTTAATATACTTGAAAACATAAATTGTAACATTCAGGGTTGCCAGGTTTCTTGGAAGTTTAACATGTTCAATGTTTGAAAACTTATTACACAAATCGAAATAATACATAGTCAAAAAATATGAACTATCCTAATTTTACATAACTTTAGCTTATAATAATAGCTTAAAAGAGTGCAGGTTAAAACAAATCCGGAGTAAAATCACACAATTTTGTAAAGAAAATTTATTATTTAGAATTTAAAACGTTTTTTTAAAGTTTACTTTAGCATTTAATCGACTGTGGAAGGTCGAGCAGAAAACACTCTTAACTTGTTTCTTACCTCTGACCCTGATAAGTACACTATTAGTATGTTATATCTGCAAATTTCTCGTTTCAAAACTTTCCAGTTAAAGAAAGAGATCCTAAGAGAACCGTTCTCAATGACACTCCATTTGTTAGCGCTTTAACGCCACCACTTCAACGCTTCCAGTAAATGTTGTGACTCCGCCAATATTTGAGCGAGTTAGTGATTCTATATGGAACCAATCTTTTACGTACTGTGGTAAGAGTCTTTAGAAATCTTAACACACACAAATCTGCTGGTACGGGTGGTATCCCCACTGTTGTTCTGACCAGGTGTTCTTCAACGCTGGCAAAACTACTGTGTAAGCTTTCTCATCTGTCCTTCTAGCCCAGCCCATCCCCAAAAAAGGGTGAAACTTCCTCACCATCTAATTACTGAACGTATGCACTTACGTCTCTTCTTTCCAAGGTCATGAAAACGCTGATTAATTATCAGATCAAAAAATATCTCGACGACGAAAGCTTCTTAATGACCGTCAGCACGGCTTTTGCATCGTTTTGGAAAAAGTAAGATTATTGTTCTTGATATTTCAAAAGCATTTGATAGGATTTGGCATCAAGCTCTCTTATCGAAAATGCGTGCTTTCGGTTTTTAGGAATCCCTCATTCATTGGATTAGTAACTACCTTTGGGATCGTTCAATAAAAGTGATATTGGATGGGTTGAAGTCTGAAAACCACATAATAAATGTTGGTGTACCTCAGTGCTCCGTTTTGTCTCCTACACTTTTTCTCATTTTTATTAATGACCTCCTGTTTGCAACTTCTAATCCAATACATTGTTTCGCTGACGATATAACTCTTAGCTTTTCATATTCGTTACCAGACTCACATACCTCTTCTTCGGATGTGGAACTGCAACGATAAAATATGAAGCTCATTGAATGCCGACCTAAACAGCATTGTACATTAGGGAATAAAAACCCACATGAAATTTAAGGCTTCGAAAACCCAATGCTGTTTTGTATCGTGAAAGCTAGATATACCCCAATTGCCATTAAACATGGATGGTACTTGCATCAATGAGACCGAAAATCTCAATATTCCCGGTGTGGGTGTCACCAACCACCTTTTGTAGAACGATCACAATATCGTGATGTGGTCAAAAATGCCGCAAGATATTTGAGTTTCCTAAGGTGATGCAAGAAATTTCTTTCCATTTCTTATATGGCTGTACGTCCAAAGCTTGAGTATAACTCTCATCTCTGGGCTGGTGCTCCTACAACTTACTTAGAACTCTTGGAAAATATTGAACGTAGAGCATTTAAATTTATTGGTGATAATACTATCATTGGATCATTAACGGCGCTTGAACATCGTCGTAAGATTTCATGTTTTACACATTTTTATCGTTATTTAAGAAGTTTAGAGAAATAGTCAGCTGCATTCCCCCCTTTAAACAATTCAACCGCAACTCGAGCCCAACTTCGGGTCGGTCGTACTGTCAACTACAGAGATTCGTTCTTTAGCCGTACTACGCGAATGTGGAATGCCTTACTATACTCTGTCTTTCCCAGTAATTGCAATAATCAGTATTTAAGCAGCTTGAAATATTTGTTGAAGCGTTAATGGTTCTATTTTTATCAATGGCGTAGTTTGCTTGTGACAACTGCCCAAATAGCGGGCTATCCAAAATTAAATAAAATCTTTTATTGAAAAACTCTTCACCTAAATTAATTCATTAATAGAGTTCCATATCAAAAAGATCGAACAAAAATGTAATATAAAGCATTTCCATCTCACTTGAAAATAAAAGAAAAAAGCATTAGATGGCAACCCTGGAAACTAGTTCAAGTAATAACAACAAAATAGTAGATTCAAGTCTTTATACAAGATTTTCGTAAATAAATTATTGAGGGTACAGATACGGAACTAAATTATATTGCATGCAATTTATTGCGAAAAATTGTTCAATGAACTCTCAATATACAAAATTTTACTTTAAATTAAACCTGATCAAATTCAAGCGCAGAACGGAACTCAAAACCTGACTTTTTAAACTTAAAAAAAAAAAAACATTAACCGAGATACAAAAAATATGAAAAAAGAATATTATAAAAGCGATTGAGGAGGGCTTGGCTAAACTATCGATAGATTTCTCTTTGCAACAAGTTACTTGTTTTTTTCTGTTTTTAATTTTTAATTAAAAATCTAATCTCAATTTGACCATGCTACAGTCTGTAATATGTTAAAGGTATACAGGTGCAGAATAAACTTACTTAAAAAAAGATTTAAAATTAGTTGCAGTTGATTACAAAATATTAGTGTTGCTGTTTTGCTTTTTATCTCTTGCTGAAGTCCAAGGCGTTTATGTTTTGATTGAGGTAGGGTACGCCATTGAAATTATTGTTGCTATTTTTATATAAAGTTAATAGATCATATAAAATACAATCATTTAAAGTGACAATTGGTTTCTTAATGCAAAAATTATAACCTAGTACTTTAGATAATTTAAAAACCAGTAAAGGTTGAATAATTTAAAATAAATCGCTATATAAAAATGCGGCATTGAAAGTTGCAAGTTTAAGGGTAAACCTGTTGAGAAGTTCTACAATAATTGTTTCATTTCTGTAGTTATTGCAACACTTAGGGGTAAACTTGTATAATAGGTTTTAGTCTACTATTAGAAGTTTTTAAGGAAATTGGCGGAAAATGGTCGATATTAGTGAACGTTTTGTTAGTTTTTATCAGAAATTAAGGGGACCTACAATTTTATATCAAATCTTACATTTCTATATTTTTCAATTTTGTATAAATTGTTATGCTATATTTTCTTACAGGCACAACAACGAGGTCGTGTGAGATTCGGTTTGCCCATGCAAAAGGATGATTCCGATACAAAGAGCAATTCCGAAGTAGTCAGCAGCAGCCAATCAAACCAATCCCGAGGTACTGCATCACATCAAAGAGCATCAAGTCGCTTTCGAGCTGCTATTCCACCATCTGCCATTCCTTCAATTATAGAAGAAGTCATCAACAAAAAAGAAGAATCTCCTCGACCAATACAGCGAGGAAGTCGAGGACGTGCAGCTCCAAATGATCGGTCTTCTCGTAAGCTAACCGCAGAAGCAACCGAAGCTATTCCATTGGTTCGTTCTTCAAGAAAACGTACAAATCCAATTCCAAGTCCGGCTTCTTTAAGTATAGATCAACCAACAAAAGTTGAACTACCAACGTCAAGTGTAGATCGAACAAATGTCATCAGGAGGAGTAAAACTCGATCAGCTGATTTGCCACCATCGACAAATCCACCTACACCAACATCGTCATCATCAGGAAGCATTCGAAGAAGATCTGATGTGCAGCCTTTATCATCATCATCACCACCCCCACCATTATCAGATGCTTCATCTGAAAGTATCCGTAAAGTAAGGACTTTTACATCACGAAGTGTATCGAAGCAAGTTGATGAAGTGATTTCGTCGGAAAACCCTTTAACAGTGGCAACAACAGGCAGCAGTTGGAAAAATGTTGCCTTAAAGAGAGGTGCATCAAAAGTGAAATCAAGTGAAAGAAAGTCCAAGGCCTTAGACGATGACCAACTAGAAGATGAGAACTATCCAGAACACTTTAAATTGTTGTTGAGAAAACAACAACCAAGTGCGGCATTATTGCCGAAAAATTATCCCAAACTACCGATACAAGAAGATCCAACTTATTCCAAGCTCAATGAGGTTTACGAAGCTCCTAGGTCACAAGGAAGACTTCGTCGAATAGAACAACCGAGTCAGGAGACAAGTGATGAAATTCTTCAAGTTTCTCGAGCAATTCCCAAGGTACGTCGAGTTGAACTAAAACGAGAAGATACAGCTAGGGCTGCTTTGAAAACCAGACGTGTAGAGCCTCGTTTGGAAGAAAATAAAGAAAATGCTTTGCGCAATGAAGAACCATCGAAATCTAGACGCAGTGATTCAGAGAAGCTAAGAGCTCAAGTTAAAATAAACAAGGCAGCAATCAAGTCTAGAAAAAGAGAACCTCAAAATGAGGTACAACGTGAAGAAATCATTCCAAAAGTGCCATCCTCCAAACCAAACAAAAGAACTGAGTCTTCAAAATCAGAAGATAGTGGATTTGAAGTTAATCCAAATGAAATTGAAGAATCCACAAAAGGAACTAAACCTTTGTTTTTACCTCGAAGAGCTGAGCCATATCGACCGAAGCCAAAAACCACAACACAACGCCCCTCGACAACTTCGAAGCCAATCAAAAAGCCAGAAGTTCTTGCTGCACGGGCTAAGTTCAAGAACCGATTCAACAGTCGGTTGCAATTTCCAACTTTGAAAACTAAAACACAGCAAATGTCGGATGAAGTTGTCAGATATGATAATGAAATTGTCCACACAAGTCCATCTCCACAGCCATCAGTGAGACCTCTGCAGATAACAAAATCGAGAAATTTAGCATTGGATAGGCCGGTTGTAGATGCAAGACCTAAGGTTTGTCTTTAGATTCAGTGAAATTTTTAAATTTATTCCAAGTTTATAAACTTTTTTCAGCCAAAACAACAGAAATTCAGTTCTCGTTATCGAGGGGATGCCTTCAGTCGATTCCAACAGAAAACCGAACCTTCAAAACCTATCTACACTCCAACTATTCCGGCTCTAACAACTGAACCTGTAAGTATTTAGAGTTAACGTATAGAAATATCTATTTTTATAGTTAATTTTTTTTCCAAAAAACAACTTGAAAAACCATCAAAATTTTCAAAAAAATCAAAAACAACTTAGAAGCCAAACATTAGAGTTTTCCAACATTACTTTTTTTTCAAACTATTGTCACCACCTTCCACCATCTCATATGCCTCATTTCATTAAAATCACATATTTTATGTTTCATAAAACTTAACATCAAAACCTAACATAAACACAAATTTTAATGTTTTTTTTGTTTTTGTCTCTAACTCAATTGGTAACACTTGACTTTGACGGGACACGAAGACGAATTGGACTTTTTTATTTATAATAAATTAATTGGCTTTATGTATTTTTTTAATATTTTTTTTTTCAATTGTTTTGTTTAGGTTGTGGTTGATAAAGTATTGGTTTTTTGTGTTTTTGGGTGATGGAAGAAAAACTAGTGTAGTTTATCATACTTTGAAGGTTGCCATTATTCCAAAAATGTGGTTACAAATAAGATATAGGTTATCCATTTTGCGGTTTCAAAAGTAAACTTGAATAAAACAAAGTTAAAATATTTGTTTCATTATTTTTATTGTTTATTATAAAGTTTTAACGTTGACATTATGTGAAACTCTGCATCATTAAAATGACCAACACGCGAATTGTTGCAAGCATCGATTCTTTTGAAGTAATTTTTAACCACTTTTTGACACATATTGGGCGGTATCTCAGCCATGCTCAAGAGTTAAAACTGTCTTAAAACTGTAGGTCCCCTCCATCCGACAACATTACTCGCACAGCACAGGTATGGTTTACAGTTGTAAATCACTTGCACCTTTACTTCTCAACGGACTGTTGCGCCACCTTATTTGTTATATTTTTAAATTATTTCAACTCCATATACTCGTAAACTCCCTCGAAAATAAATGTGAGAGCATGGAGCCTATTTTTAGAAATGAAAGAAACAGAATCCTATTCTAAACCAATTACCGAAAAACGTAACAAATGTTACATTTATAAGGAGTACACCTACTCATGGAACCAGTGACACATGAAGTGTCAAATTTTGTATGGAAAATGGTTGACGCAAATAGTATAAAACTATACAATGATTTTGCTGCTAAAATCATTAAATTTTGCATAAACTTATTCAATTTCAGTTATAACTCTCAACTGTCATTGAATTATTTCTTATTAAAAATGTGTTTTTCCTTTTTTCTTGAACAGCTGATTATATTTATTGAATTGACAGAAACACATCTTCCTGAACAGCTGATCCTATTTATTATGTCAAAAATTAGATCTAATTGTTCTACTGATTAGTGTTTCAATTTTATGTCATTCAGATTTCTGGATGGAAAAATGTTTTTTAATGTTAGGACTTAGGAGTTTTTAACTAGCGATTTTGAACAATCGAAATTAAAAATGAGCCATATGTATTTCAGTCTTTCTCTTTTTTCGTTTCGTTAGGTTTGATATATGATCGATCTTGATGACCTTGATGTATATTCGCTCATTTTCTTCCGAACACTACCGTATGTTACGTCTTTTAATAGTTCTTCCTTAAAACGCAAATATTGCCTAGTACCTTAGTTTTGTTTCATTGTTATGAGATAAAAGGGAGAGGTTATAGATTTAACAATAACTCCGAAACATAAACACGTCAAATTTGAAGTGTGGATTTGACGAATCGTTGATTCAATTACACAAAAACCTTTACCTTTATTACTTTTAGACGCTTATATTAAGGTTTTTGATTAATTTAGTTTGTTCAAAATATAACTTGGGTTAGCTTACGGATTCTTGTTTTGAATACGGTTTTATAATAAAAAGTTTAATTTTGAATATCTTGCTTTCTAAGCAGCTGTCCCTTTTGAAACTGTCATCTTTTGACATTTGGCAAGTAAAGAAATTTTTGAATCTCAATAAAAAAATAAAACGCACGATTGGGTCACACGAACTTACTCGTGTATCAAAAGACTATTTTTAAAAATTATTTCCTGTACTATAAGATTTAAAAATGTACCTGTAAAAGAAGATTGTTTTCAAAATTCTAAAAAAAACAAAATTTTTCAATATTTTTATTCGATAATCATTAGAGCCTTTTTTTTATAAATACATTTTTTGTATACAAAATTTTTTAATTTGAGTTTGAAAATATTTTTAGTATTTGTTTTACGTTTCAATTTCGTAAAAAAAATAATGACCTGTTTTCGAATTATCGAATTTAAACAAAAAAAATTGTTTAATCAAAATTAAAAACAATGACATTTTAAATCATCAAATATCATTGATAGCTTGTGCAGAATAAAAATTATTGCAATCGGGAAAACTTAATAACAAAATAACGTATCTATAAGGGGTACTCTTCTGGAGTAATACAAAATTATTTCTTAATATTTAAAAAAAACAAACTAAGAAAACAAATTTTAGGGAAAATTAATAAAAAAATGTATGGGTTAGTTTTTGGGAAAATTTGTGTTTTTTTTCGATTTTTGACCAAAAAATTTTAGTTTGGGCTGTAGGAGCGAAGACAGATAGACATACGGAATCGGGGGACCCACGTTTTTCGACTTCTCTACTATCGTAATGTCATGTTTGATAAAAATCTCGAGTTTGAAATTTTTTACGAATGCAATACTTATCTTATAATTCCTAAGTGTCACAGCAAATAGAGGCTAGGATGTGACCCGCACTGATAACTTGCCTTCCGTGTACGTCTGTCGATTTGTCTATCTTAATAATAATATCTTCATTTGTTTTCATAATACTTGTTTTGAAAGCCATTTCTTATCAGTTTTTTTGTTGGTGTGTATAGGTTTTCGTGTTTTATAAAATAAGTTGTTAATTAAAGTTTTCTGTGTGCCCGTGGCATGATGTTGTGCGTTGGACTGTCATGCCAGAGGTCTTGGGTTCGATCCCTGCCTATACCATCTAAAGTTTTTTTTTACGGGTACTGCCTCTTGCGAGGAATTGACAAATTCTCCAAGAATAATTCTTTCATAAAAAGTGCTTTCTTAAATTAGCCGTTCGGATTCGGCTTAAAACTGTAGGTCCCTTCCATTCCTACAGTACTCGCACACAGGAATGGTTGAGAGTTGTAAGCCACTAGGCCCTAGTTCTCCACGGACTGTTGCGCCACCAAATTTATTTATTTATTTTAATTGAAGTTTTCTAAAAAAATAACTTAAAGTTAGCAAGAATGTTTTTCATAATGATAAAATAAGTTTGATTTCAATATCTATTTTTGTTCCCGACATTTTTAGTCGAAATACAATTTTTATCAATTTAATCAGCAGAAATACAGATTAGATTTTTCTAAGAATATTTCCTAGCGTTAATAACAATATTTTCCATAGAATAATGATATAATTTTTAAATCAATACCTTCAATTATTCTCGAGATATTCGAATAGAACAACAGTTTTTAACAATTTTGCATTGTAATTTGTGTAGATTTGTATTCTGTATAAAAATAAACTGACAGTTGAATATTTAAAAAAAAAAATTAAAAATGTTAAAAACAATATTTTCTATAAGATAAAACTAGTTTGAAGGCAATATCTTTAATTCTTGCCAAAAAATTCGTGCCAAAAATAAATGTTTTCTTACTTTAAGTAGTGTGTCTTTTGGGTTTTTATTGTTTGTAAAAAAAAGTATTATCTACTTCGATATTTTTTTAAATTTTATCAAATGTCTCAGGTTAATATCATTTTTTGTTAGTAAAATATTCGAGGTGACAAATATTTTCAGTTTTTCTGGTTTATAAGAAAAAACATTAATTGAATTTATAAAATTGTAATTTTTATTTGGTATCACGTCAAATTATAAAATCTAAATTTTAATTGAAGCCGCTAGCATTATTAGTTCGTGAGATATTTGGGGTGATTCAAAATTAAATTAAACTGCTATACTAAAAAACCACCCACTCAATTTTTTTAAAGTCGTTTCTATAAGTAGCTTTCGATGTTATTATCTGTAAGACAAAATTATGAAGTCGATATTTTTACTGGTTTTTGAGATATGGACAACGAACAATGGTATCATGAATATACAAAAAAATCTTTGATTTAGATTGTAGGGACTTTGAAACGTTAAGAAATGTCAACATTTTTAACTCCACAAATCAGACCGATAATAACAAATTTGTATGTCAATGTATAATAAATATTATACAGTTTAGATTCTCAAAACAAAAAAAAACAAAAAGTTTTCTGACCATATTATTTTTCAAACAGGTGCTCACACAACTGACTACCAGGATCTTGTGGTCTAAAACTTTAATGGCCAATTTTTTGACAAAGTTCTTAAATAAATTAAAAACTCGATCTAGTAATTCTTGGTTTTTCTTTGGAGCCTCATTGTAAAAATATTTCGAACTCGAGCATTTCTTCAGATCTAATCGTATCTTAAGAACTCGTTTTGAAATCATTTTTGAGTTCTAGAAATTTTTGGTCTCAGTTGAATGGAACTGAGTTCTAACGTGTTTTTACTATTTTTGTAGCACCCCGTAGTTATTTCTGACTCAAAATTCTGACAATAAGTTATTGGACAATAAATCAAATAATTGCATTTCCTATAAATCAAAAAATTTAAAGAAAATCAAATATTTTACAAACGAAAACTTATGTATAATAATATCACAATAATTGTATGCTTTGAAAAATTATGTTTTTGATATCTGGTAAACTTTTAAGAAAAGTCCAACTGTCAGTTTGTTTGACATATTTCTGTCTTGGTGTGATCTGTATTAAGTACATAGTTTCATACATATGTATATGAATTTCCAAATTTTTTAAATTATAAAAACTATTGACACATGTTATTGACAATTATGACTACAAGCGCATACCAAATCGTCAAACAAATAACATACCTACGTACCAAAAACTGGAACAAAAGTGTTGCCAATTGCATGCCACATATTATGTCAACATCGTTTTGCTTAATTGGTTTTAACACATCATAATTACATAACACTACTTCTTTCACTCTTCTCTCTATATCACTGCATTGCATACAAAAATATTTCAATTTCCTATGACAATTGAAATCCATCCAAAAAATGCTTTTTAAAGGCTTTTATATGGGAGTGGTCCATAAGCCATCCACCATTAATGGGACCCAGTTACAATCATCATCATCATCACCATCATCAGGAAAGGAACATTCCCCCAGATACTTATAGTTACCATCAATCGGCACAATTGCAAAAACTAAGGCGACACAGCATTCCTAAACCGGCTTCTGGTGCTGCAGTGGCGTTGGCAGCTATTGGCAATCAGATCCAAGTTCCACAACCACCAACCCCACCATTGCCAAAAAAGAATCGCAACAGACAAGTAAATCAGCAGCAGCAGCAACAGCAGCAGCCACAACAACAGCAACACGCTCCGACGTCTTATGCACTGCATAAGAGTTTGATAAAAACAACAGAGCTTCAAAGGCGGCTCGTGACGCCATCAGCCACCACGGAAATACCCCACGATCTTAATGAAATTTGGTCCTCGCTGTCGTTGATCCAAACCAATTGGAGTAATAAACGCATAAACCAAGTTGAAAAATACTAAAGCTGCCCATAAGCTATATGGCGCAAGACGAGGGGACAATTTTGTTTTGTTTTGTTTGAGTGTTTTTTTGTTTAATTTATTGTTTTTGCTATTTTTAATTTGTTTTATTTAACTCTGGTGTATTTTATGTATATTGGTGGTTGGTTTTTGTTATTAATTTTTATTATGTTTACCTAGTTAACATTATTTTAAATTAATTCATAATAATATAATTAAATAAAACATTTAAATCATGTTTATCATTTTATGTGAATAATACTCTGGTTTGATTTGTTTCGGCTTATTTTTGAAAATTTTGATATAAAATTAAATAAAGCAAAAAAGTAAACAAATTAATTTTTGGAGTTTATTTTCGAGCATTGGTATAACACTAATGTTTGGCTTCTAAACATTCGAATACTTATAAGTTAAAATAGGCCGCCATTTTGTTTAATAATTTCAGTTTAAATCTAAACGAATTAAACCATTCAACAATTTCTATCGTGTTTAATAAAGAATAAGCTAACTTTATCATAAAAGTGTTTACCATATTATAGTTTAAAAATAAAATCTTCGAGCACTGGTTATATTTGACAGGTGTCATATTTCAAAATGACAGACATGTCACTTTGTTGAGACTATAACAAATGCAAAATAACGAAAGAAAGAGATCTGAAAAGTGCTGAACATGAAATTAGTTCTGTTCGATTTGATTTGACAATAGAAGTAAGTGTCTTTTTAACAAACAGGAAATTCCCTTCTCCATTCTATAAAAACGTACAATACCATTATTTTGGGGGAATTATCTGCAAGCAACATTTCCTACCTCTCCTTCTTCTGTCTTTAAAAGCCATTTCATATCAAATTATTTAGTGTATTGTTCCATTTGAAGTATAAGAGTAGTTTTTACTTGTTAAATGTCAAAATTTGACATGTTGAAAAGCAATAGATGCCCGAATAAAACTATTGTTAGTATTATCATTATCTATTCAAAATAAAATCTCTTATTTGAAATCCCATATATGTACATAAAATTGTATCGAAATATTTCGCAAGACAGAACAGGGTTAGGTTTTTAACTCTTCAAAATAAAATATTTTAAGCTTTGTAAATGCATAAACCAAAGTCAATTTCAATTTCCAACTCTTCTAATCATTTTTTAAAATCATGGTGGGTACAATTTTTTCTTAAAACTTTCAATATTTCCGCATTCATTGTTTTAGTTTCAAATAATTTTCTAATATATTTTTTTTCCTAGATACCACCTCCGTCGGACCCAGTTATGCCTTCCAACCTCGAAAATCAAGACTTGAACAAATCTGGTAGCAATTTTGAAGGTATAGTATACGATGGGACAGCTGGTGTTTGGAATATGATTGAGCCAGTGGCTGGTGGTTTAACACGAAGTGAAATAAGTGTAGAAAGTGGTGTCCAAGAACAACCATTACCGCAATCTTCAGTGACAGTTTCGATTTTTGAAGCTCTAGCTGATATTCTATCGAAAACACCGTCGACAACTTCAACTACAACAACAACAACCACTTCTACAACAACAACCTCGACAACCGAACTTCCAGATATAATTCAGGTACCGGGGGAAAAAATTAACTTCATATCAATATCATCATCCACTGTAAATACACATGAGCCCATCACTGATGTGATGGATGATGAAAATGAAAATCCAACAACAATAAAAACTACTAATGATATAACGAATAATGATCGCGATGGGCGTTTACTAAATAGTGTGGAAATTAATCCATCCACAGAAATAATTATCACTCCAACAACCAATCCTAACCTTTTCCCCAATGACTCCTCTAAAACCACATTTACAGTCCCTCAAGACACATCAGACACAACATTGCTTTTTAGATCCCAACCATCACAAACAGAACAAACAACCCCTGAGCTTACTGATTTCACTACTATTTCCCTGCCAACTGCTTCACCAACTCAACCAACCCTTATTAACACCAACCTTACTAACATTAGCACTAACCTTTTAGAACTAACCACACTAGCAAGTAATCCGCCAACAAGTCTACCAATGCCATTTCTGGCAGATGCACTAACAACTCCTGGTAGTAGCTTGATAACACGACCGCAACTAATTTCAGCTATAAGTAACTTTTTGGATACTTCCGTACAAAATGCTTCTGAAACAATGGCAACATCTACAGAAAATACCTCAGAAACACCAACAACAACAACAGCAACACTGGATACAAACAGTACACCACCTACAGATGCTTCTTCTTCTACACTTTCTCCTCCTATAACTACTACTACTTTTAGTCCTCCATCAACGGGATCGCCACCGGTCACAGTATCTTTCCTTGATCTTTTTACAATCCAAGCAAAGAAGGTCAACCAGAATACGGAAGCAGCTGTTGAGGTGCATCCAATTTATAAGGGACCCGAATCGACAACAAATCCTGTAGGTGTGGAAAAGAAGCAAACAACTGGACGGCCAGTGAATATAAACACGTTTTTCGGTACCCAAACTTATCCCTCGATTTCGGTGACAGGGAGCACATCCACTGACCGTGCTCTTGAATTGTCTAGTACTTTTTCGGAAGCACCTACAGCAATGACTGGTGGCGAGACCACAGATACGGCCATTCCATCCACATCAACTCTCGAACAAGATACATCTACTACTTTTGATTACACTTCTACTCCACAGTCATCCATTCGTACCCAGTCCCTACCAATCCATTTAAATAGTATCCTAGGTTCCACACAGAAATACGATCAGACAAGCCCATTTAAAACAACAGTTCAAACTGAAATCACAACAACAATACGATCCCGTTTCGGCAACAGACGTATACCGATTCTACCGGCTGGATCTGTTCAAAGCACAAGAACTAACACGGGCTCAACATCTACCCAAACAAGTTCCACAACAACAACAACAACAACACCTGATTTGACAACGACAACTGTCACTCAAGTGTCACCAACAACACCTGTTTCAAAAACAACAATACCTGTTTTGACAACTACAACTGTCATTCAAGTGTTACCTGAGAACAATCAAGAACAAAAACAACTGTCAAATGATACATCTACAACAACAACAACATCATCAACAACAGAACAAAAATCCATTCAAGATTTCTCGGTCTATGGCATTTTGCCAAATAATACGGTCGTTCGAAAACGACCACCTCAAGTATCACGTCAACTTGACATTGGTATTATGGTCTATGGAATTTTGCCAAATCAAACTTTGGTACGGAAGTATCCAAATGGCACACTAATGATAGTTGATTCATCAAAGGATGTAGAAGTGGTCGATATCGATCCCAAAATGCTTTTCAATCCATTTAGCGAATTATATCGTACCAGCCAAAGCAGCTTAATACTAACTACACATCGCAGTACGACTTCACATCGTTTAATTGAAAGTAATCATATATTAAGTTCGAGTTCAAATTTAAATTCAAATTCAAGTCCCAGTACAGAAGTGCCACAAAATAACAATAATAATTCAACCACTGGTAGTGGTCGAAGGGGAAATAGTATTAAGGAAACAACTGAAAGTGGTAACACTGATTCAACTTTAAGTACTAACACTGATGACGAGAATCTTATACAATGGCTAAGTGAAAATGAGGATAATATATTGAATTCTACTATTCTAGTTGAATCTAATACGGTATGGATTTTAGTTTTAGCATCAAAATTACATAAACAAAATTTAAGTGCGGACAAATTGTTTGATACAAAAAAGTGGCAGTACTTTGTGAAATGAAACTGTTGTTTTAAATGTCATTTAAACTTCAAATCAAGTTCAGGTGATACAACTTGTAAAAACAATCCAGTTCTCAAAAATCTAGTACTTTTTTGGCGTTTGATTTGTGTGCTGTCAACCTTATTTGGGGAATGTGTTCAAAATAAATAAATGTCATTCATATCAAGTTTAGCAGATCAAACGTGTTATATACACAGTACACCTGTCATTAGATTCTAGTAATTTGTTGACGTTTGATCTGAGTGTTGTCAACCTTACTTGAGAAATGTATTTGAGTAAATGTCATATAAACTTAACAATATCAAACAGAAAAAAGTACTATTGGCTTTGACAAAAGTTGGCAATCATATTTTATTTCAAATTATTGGTTTGTGTCTAAATAAATTAACGAACCGTTTTATTACCGATTGAAAGAAATATCAAATACACAAACCATTTAAGATTCAAACATTTAGCCGTTACATTTTCAAAACAAAACAAACCGTAACAACAGTTTCAGTTTCAACAAAACAGACTTTTCATATAAATACAAAATTGTACAAATTGTAAAAAGAAATTTTTCAAAATCTAACAAATCAGATCTAACAAAATTCATTAAAAAATAGTTTTAAGATAAAATTAAATCAAGACCACTTACTTCTAAAATTTCAAAATCATGGTTTTTAATTATTTTAAATACTTTTTTCTCCAAAAACAATAAACATTAATATAGGAGAACGCAGTTCTATTGGATATACTCAAGAGGAAATACATTAAGTCCGATTTACCATCAAGATCTTCGAATGTAGTAAGTTTGACAACTGTCAGAAATGTCATCGAAGAAAACTCAATCCCAGCAAATAAAGAGGAAGATGTCTCGGAAAATACTCTCTTTGATTCAAGTGAAGAAAAAGTAAGTCCAAAATAAAAAAAATAATATTCATACAAATATTATAATGTTTCATATTTTGTATTACAGAAAAAAGATTCGATTGAGGACTTCTTTCTGTCAAAAGGGTCAGTGCTGCCAAATCGGAACAACAATAACGATGATGAAAATGTCATATCAAAACAATTTGACACATCATATGCCAATGTTGGCATTGGTAGCATATTTGCAGGCACTAAAGGTAGAAAAATTATAAATAACGTCTCACAACGTACAAAATTATATCCAATAAAAATTGAGATGTCAATTCCAAATACAACAACAAAAATATTTCCCATAAACACATTTTCATCGTCCACAATGCACAATAATCAAGCCAATAATCATGATGTACAAAAGGAATACTTAGCTGAGGTGGTGAATCGTACGTCTGATGGTAATGTCGTTGAAAATCCCGATTTGTATCAGGAATTTGAAACGGCAACACCGAAGCGTAATGGGGAGTCGAAATTTATTGATTTTGGTATTCTAGAATCGGAAGTCGATTCGGAAACGAATGGTGATTATTTTATGGATCCTGAGGATCGTTTGAAAATTGTTAATGATGATGGGTTAATTGATTTTGATACAGTTGAGGAAGGTAGTGGTTCTATGGATGAAGATGATAATGATGGTATGGTCAAGGGAATTAGTAATAAGGGATTTGATAATATCAAAACATCAGAAAACTTAGAAGAAATTACCGGTTCGACTGTGAAGAGCAATTTAGATACGTCGAAGGCAGATTCTGAAACTTTGAAGGTCAATTTTGCTACAACAACAATTCTTAATGAATCTGAAAATGCAAATACCGAATCACCTTTCATTCATGTTGTCTTCTCAGAGGGTGTTCTAAAATCATCTGAGCAATTTTCTGACATTTACACAACGGTTTCTCCTTTGAGGAATACATCTTCATTGTTTGAGTCAGAAGATTTGATTCCATCTTTGAAAAAGAGCGAAAAGCCTAAAATAAATCAAAACAAAACTGTTGGATATGTCAATTTTTCTCAAAATTTGACTTCAATAAATCCTAGTGAAGATGAAGTTGTATCAACAACAACATCTAAGCCAACTACACATGGCCAAGATAGTTTTTCTATTATTTCCGAGAATATTCAAAATAATTCCACCCATGTTGAAACTTCAGATTTCAAAAATGTTGCCATAAACTTACAAGGGGATGAAGAAAATTTGGGTTTGAAAAATGAGTCTTTGCATCACTTAAATCCTGATAGTTATCAAAGTAGTTTATTACCTAATAGTTCTCAATATGAGACGAAATCTGAAGGCTTCTTCGATTCTGAATCCAAAATCTCTTCTGACGACCTTGATTCTACCCGCAGTTATGTTTTCGATAATTCTTCATCGAAGAAAATTTCCGACAACTTCACTTCATTTGATGTTGGCAATGCTGATAATTTTGTCGAATTACAGAAATCTGAAGAAATCAGTTATAATAATTCTGAATCTGAAGTAAGTTCTTCTAGTAACTTGAATTCTTCAAATACTTCTGTTAGTTCTGACTCGATCAAGATTATTTCAGAAAATATCACTCCAGAAGTTCAGATTTCTGATGTTGTGTATAACCAGGATGATTTACTAAGTGAAAACAATACACAGACAAATCATACTGTATCACTTAATCAAGGTTTTCCTTTGGAAGGTTTGAGTGAACATGAAAGTACTAATGACGTGTTTGGTAATGTAAATTATAATTCTGATGTATTAATGGATCCTACTGTCAGTTTACAGACAACAGCCAATTATTCTGAAATATTGATACCAATCTCTGATACCACGAGAACTCCTCTTGAACCTTCAATAGATAATAATGTTTTATTGACAGCATCTCAGAAAAACTACACAGAATTGCCTTTGGAAGATCTTCAATCTTCTGAAATATCTCAAGATTTAAGTTCTTCTATGAAAGAATTTTTACCTCAAGTTATTGTGGGTGCTGAAGAAATTCTTCCAAAAGGTCATTTATCCGAAGGTCTTTCCACTGTTCATAAGGATAATAACTCTCAAACAATAACTGAAGTTTCTTCAGCTAATTCCAATTTGACAGATAACTTTGAGATAGTTAAAGAAGAAAATAGAATTAGGGAGGACTCTGTGATGACTATAAACAATGAAGAACACATTTTCGTAACAAAAAATCGAACATATCCTGAAAACAAAGAACAAATTGCTGGTATTGACTCAAATCTACATCAAAGCTTTAATGAAGAGAAAGAATATTTGAAGGAAAACTTCACTCCATATCTGTCTCGTGAAGAATTGCTGAACTCAAACAAAGAGGAAACTAAATTTGAAGTCAGAAATACTGAGCTCAAAAACAATTTGACTACTGAATCTATATTTGGTTTATCCATTGAAAAAGAAGAATTAAGTTCAGATCTTAATGATAACAATCAGACTTATGGCAAGGAAATCTCATTTGAGTTGGCAAAAGACTTAAATCTCTCGGGTCAACCTTATTCAACAGAAAGTTCAATGGAATCAATAACAGAGAACATTGCAACCGAAGACGTGTTCTTAGATGTTAGAAATGAAACTGCTGCGACTATAAGTATGACAGAATCAATTCAAAGTATTGAAGAAAGTAGCCAACCTTTAGATTCGTTTGTTGAAGAAAATTCTTCTTTAGGCTTAAAGAATGCAGTTGGTTTCAATAATATTGATACAGACCAAAACATAGCTTTAGGTATTGAAGCTTTAAAAATCTTAAGACCTGTTCCAGCTGATAACAGTACTGAAAATTACTCAAACTCTAAAGACAAGTCATCTTCAATAGTTAATAAACAGCTAGTTTCGATTGTAGAACAAGATTCCTCTAACGAAGTAGATTCAATAACTACGAACCAGGGGAATGATTTAGACAACTTTAATACATTTGTTAGAACTTCTTCTCTACCTTTTGAGGTTACTGATATTCCTTTAACTACCTTAACTGATTTCACTTCTGATAATGAACTTAAGGTTTCAGAACAACTTGGTGATGAATTTTATTTGCCAACATCTAACTCTCAAGAAGATCACAAAGTTACTTCACTTTTATCTAACAACGACGACTCTTCAACTGTTACTGCAATTATTGAAGATTCTAGCAAACTTAAAGTAAATGAGTCTGAGAGTGACAAGGTTATTTCAGCTGGTATTAACGAATTACTTACTTCTCAAATTGATGACAAACCCGATGAAGATAAGTTCACAGCAGTTACTCTTATTTCTGATGACGTTGAAGAACAGAATGAATCAGTAAATTCTGTAAAGTCGAATTTAAAACAACTTGAGGAATTTGATCCCGATAGTCCTTCATTAGGAAGTGACCAATTGAAGAATATCTCCATTTCAGTAATAGGCTTACAAAATAAGACTGTCCTTTTCGAATCTCTGAATCTAGAAACTTTGAAAAACCCCGCAGACTTATCTAATTCTACAATTATTGAAATTGATAGAGAGATTGGTGGTTTAAGCTCTCAAAAGGATCTTAACAAAACTTTTAATACTAACATTTCTCAAGGAATTATTGAAAATGAAGATTTGGATTCAGTAAAAGAAGGTTTTGATAAAAATAATGAATTTGAATTCAATTCAAACAAAACTGAAGATATACCCCGTAACGAACACATTAACCAACAAAAACAGAGTACAATACCACTTTGGACTGAAAATTCTCAAACCGACATTGTATTCAATCCGGAGAAAAAAATTCAAAACAGTGAAAATAGTTTAGAACAGTCTCGAACAAATGGCTCTTTGAGCATATCCCAAAAAGAATACCCTGGGATAGTTGAAGTTGAAATTGTTCAAAAAAATACAACAGATGATAAAATTGAAATTGATCAAAATTTTGTTACGAGTGCAAGAAAAAATCTAGCTTTTCAAACTTCTTCAAATAGTGAAGGAATTGATTCAATACAGAATAATTCTTCGAATGGTGTATGGACCTCTTCAGTTTTTTCAGAAATCGTTCAGAAAGATAGTTTTTCTGAAAGTCAGTCAAACACACCAGATACGTTTTCTTCAGAAAATGTTCAAAATAACTCTGTACAGAGTTATTCAACTGTTAGTCCATTAGAAGTAACAGATCAAAGTTTTTTGTCTAGCGAAAATAAAACAGATTTAAAATCTTCTGATAATGAATATTTCCAGCCTCAAACTTACGAAAATCCACCTAAATTATTCTCGAAAGTTATTATCTTTACTAGTAATGAAAATAATTCCTCCCTTGATTTGAAAACATCACAATTTGATTCAGTTCCTAGCATTGGTCAAGAAATTACTGAAACTGAAGATACAAGTAATGTAACTAATCAACCAATATTCTTAGATCCCTTAATAACAACTTTGAATACAAGTTTTATTGGTGGAAGTACTGATATTGACTTGGGAACGGATCAGCATGTAGTTCCGAGAAAGGGTGTTATTCTCAATTCAACTGAAGAACTTGGAAGTGTTTTACTAGAAAGTGCTACTCCTATTGATTTGACAGAGTCTATTTCTTCTGGTACCGAAGGCTTTGGAGAAAATGTTGTTTCTTATAAAAATAATGAAGAACTACTTGACAGAAGTGAAAGCCAATCATTTGTATTGCCAAATATATCTCAATCGTTACACTCTTACAATCAAATCAAAGAAGATGTTGTTGAATCTTCTATTTCACAAACAAATTTGAACGGTTTGGAGTTCAACTCAAGTTCGGTGAATCCAAAACCATTGTTTGGAACTGAAAATAATCTTTATGGAACAAATTTGCAAATTTCTTCGACAGAAACTAGTCAACATTTGTCCCCAACAAAGCAGCCAAATCTTGAAATTACTTCAGAAAGTGCCAGTTTTAAAGATTCCACTGCCCAATCAGTTCAAGAGGAAAGAAATAATGTTAAAGAAAATGAAGCTAGTTCTGGAGTTCTACAAGATCTACATTCTATAGAACTTTCTAAGACATTACTAACTTCAACAGTGAAGAGTAAAATAGATGTTGGTACTGAAAAGCAAGAAGCACAGTATTTTACTCAAATTCCATCACAAATTTCAGAACAACAATTCGAAACTTCTTCTATAAGACCAATACCGTCAAAGGCTGACAAAGATAAAGTCTCGGAGATTATTCTTCGATTGCTTAATAATTACGGACAAGATGTCCAAAATACTTCTGACAATACAATACCGAGTACAAATTCCCTCGGAAATTCTTATGAAAGTTTAGTTAACGAAAATTCTTCTCTTGATTTTCCTGATAGTTTGGACAAGAAATTAAATAAGTCGGAAAATAATTCAGGAATCAAAGAAATTTCAAATAGTTTTTCCTATCTGTCTAATGTATTATCGCCAACAGAAGAAAGTTCAGATACAATCGAAAGTTCTGATAGAAATTTGCAAAGACCCACAGAAGCTTCCAAGAAACTAATAGAAATCGGTTCTCTTATATCCGCTCTTAAATCAGAGCCCAATATTTACGATGAAAAAGAAATTATTATCACTGAAAAACCGTCTATTATTGAAACTATTAAACCAACATTAATTCCTTCAGCTATGTTCCCTGTAACTTCTATTTCTGAAGAATTCACAAAACCTCCAGCAGTCTTTTACCCAGTAAATTCTCCTAAATCTGTAACACCTTCTTCGGATTATAAGGCAGCGATAGTAATGCCAACAAACATGCATGTATCCCTTGAAACTTCAACAACATCTAATGAAGTATCAATGATATTCCCCAAAGATGCTAAGCCTACACTTAATATGGCTTTACCTGGAAATTTACATCAGAAATATACAAAAGATAGACTCCATAAACCATTGTTAGGTGTGATTTCTTCAAGTAATAAAATTCAAGAAGAACCTTCACCAAAACCCAAGTCAAATAAGGCAAAATCTCCAAAAGAACGAGAATTTAACTACCCTCCCAAGCAAAAATATCCTCCGTCTTATTTTGAAGAATCGTCTAGAGATAGAACAACTTCTGACACAACCCTTGAAACAAAGAGTTCAATTGAAACTACAACACCTTCCATTATTCAAAAGGCTCCTCTTTTTGTCCCAGGAGGTGTCCCAATTGAACTTATGCCCAAAACAGTTACTGTCACATTACCTACCAGGTCATCAAAACAAACAACTGATAGAAGTGTAGAATTAACAGAAAGCAAATTTGTTCCTGGGGGAGTTCCACGAGACTTACTCGAAAGTATGAGGACTTTGCCAAAAGAAAATATTAAAATAAGACCAATTTTCACTGCCGATACTCCTTTGGGAGAAGTTTTCAGTCATTTTCCATCCAATAACGTTCTTCCAATACAAAAATCTTCTTCTACAACTCCAGTTCCTCAAGAATCAACTGATAATGTTTTCCACAAAACTTATCAATTCAATCTTAAAATGTTAAAGTCTACAATTGAAAAAGTTGAAAATGATGTTAAGGTTCTTAAAGAGACTTTTATCAAGAGTTTGAACAAAACTACCAATGCTATTGATTCATCATCAATTGAAGAAAAGTCTCCTGATGAAGGTTTTGGAGAATCTAATGCCAGTACTAGTTCTCTGAATAAATCTAAAGATTTTAATGGTTTTAAATCAGAGTCCCTTACAAAAGAATCTCAACAAAAACAAAACCTGGAAAAACCACAATTTGATCTTCAAAGTATGATGAAGACCTCAAAATTCAAACCAAGTAATTCAAATCCAGTTTATCAAATGTCTCCAAATGCTTTAGCCAATGCTCAAACCATCAATTCATTTATGTCCGAACCAACTGATGATTCTGTGTCAAAATCCAATGTAGTTCATCCGCTTTCTAATAATAATGATCTAAATATCAATTCGGGCCAAAATCTTTATGAAACGGTTCCCTTAAGTGAAACCCCTCATGAGCTATTGCCATCATCTGAAAATAATTTGGAATCATGGACAAAACATACACCATCAGAAGTTACATACAGTCCGATTCAGAACATTGAAGCACATAATCACAGAAACACAGAAACACAATACACTATAAAACAACAAAAACAACAACAAAACATCTATCAAGAATCTAGTACACTAAGTTCTTTAGAAAATAGTTTTGTTATTGATAACTTTAAAAATTCCATAAATACCATCGCAGAGTCAAAACAAGTTGATAGAAAAACAACCCCAACCATATATGTGGTTACTCCAGCGTCAACAAGGGCAACAACTGAATTACCGAGTTCAACAACCACTCCAAGCTCAACAACAACAACAACTAGTACAACTCCAAGTACCACAACAACTTCTAGTACAACTGAATCAACAACTACAAGTACAACAACTCATATTTTAACTACAACAACAACCTCTACTTCTACTACAACGACACCAATTCCAACAACTGTAGAAATTACAACTACTCCAAAACCTACAATTGTTTTCAAGTCTCCTTCTACGACATCTAGTACAATCGTTGGTTTGTCAGAGGGTCGTCTTCAGACTAATGCGGACTTAGTAGGTGCTAATAGTGAATTGGAGAAGAATATTAAATTGTTGGAGCAGTTATTAAAGTTGCAAGCTTCACTCAAACCAAAGCCGAGTAGTAGTAGTTCAACAACAACATCTTCAACCACAACAACAACGACGACAACTACGCCATCTACAACAACAACTAAAGTAAAGGCAACAGCAGCATCAGCAGTTGAAGATGAACAGTTCCTTAATCAATTAGTAAGCAACATTTTTAGACAGATAATAAAAACGTTACAAAATTTGATTGTTTTTAACTTTCAGCGCCAATTATTGTTGAGCCAACAACAAGCAAGCAAAAAATCAACAACTACAACAACGACAACAACTACACCAAAACCTACCACAACAACAACAAGAAAACCAATAACGATATCTCCTCAAAATCTTCAAGACTTGTTGAATAGCTTTTCGACGCCATCTTTTACTTCTACCACACCCAGGCCCGTCAACAATGAAGATGACCTTGAGTTCCTTAATTCTCTGGTAAGTAAGATACCTCTTGAAAACATTTCAATTGCTTTCAATTTCAACTGTTTTAAGAGAAAAAAATTGTAATAGATTCATTCGAAACTGTAGTAGAACATAATTGATTGTGAAATTAATAAAACTTATTATTATCGTTATTTCAGAGGGAAATTGGAAAGATTCCAATAACAACAACTGCACCAACGACATTTGCCAATCGTATCATTGAACTTGCTCTTAAAAATCGTCCCTCAGTAAAGCCTACATCACCAATTTTCATAAGCACAACAGTTCCGCCATTTGTTCCAATGCCAGAAATCAAATTTCCACAAATTTTACCTTCGAATGAAGTTGAAAAACACCGTGAAGATCAAGCCTCTTTGTCAGCTGATTTATCACTTCTATCGACTTTGTTGGGAAGACGCATAACAATTGCTGATCTACCACAAATCACACAACAATTTGGAGCGAATCGAGTGAAAACAGTACCGATTCCTATTCCAAGGCCAACTACTACAACAACAACGACTCCTAGAACGACCCGAACAATAACAACAACTACTACAGATAGACCCATGACTAAAAATGAAATAGCCGAAATTCAGAGGAACCTCAATCTTCTATCGTCACTTTTGGGTCGACCAGTATCACTAAATGAACTGCCATTAATAATGCAAGAGTTAAGATCTGGACGAAAGCCTAAGGGCACTGCAACATCGGGACAAACGATAAACTTCGTTAGTCCGGCCCCATTCAAACCAATACCTACAACAACAACAACAACACCTCGTCCAAGGCCGACAGTGAGTTTGCAGTCGCCATCACAAGCTCCCCTTAGCCAGGAAGAGGTTATTGAATTACTGAAAGATCCGTCAATAGGGTCCCCAGAACAGCTCAATATCTATGGACAGTCAAATGATGCCATTCTAGCGGCTGTCCTGAAGCAGAGGGGTATCGGCCCTGCACACAATAATCTTCCAGTAAATTTAAGACTTTCCAGCTCTAAAGCCTTTTTTTTACATTCCAAAATTTCATCTTTCTAGGACTTATATGTTCAAGATCAAACTCAGAGGCCGTATCGCCCAACTCGACCACCACCACCCCCACAACCCCAACGAAGACCTGTCCTCGATGGTCTAGCTTGGTTGTGGCGAACTTGGCAGGAAACTGCAGCACCAGGCAATCGGGTGTCGAAAAGTAATCGACAACCAACCGCCTCAGCTTCGACAAGACTCGAAAGTCCGCTCTTAGTTGGGGCATTTGGTGATGGTACACCTACGAAAACGGTTAATACCAATGAAGTAAGTTGGCATTGAATGCTGAAGTTCTGCCTGCTAATTCTGAAGCTTGACATTTTTTTAAAAATTAAAACGCTATACTTTCATCTGCTTTTAATAGGTTTAAAAAATCCTTCCTGGTAGTTTTTAGCTTTTGCAATTTTATCCTCATCGCCAAAAATCACAATGCTTTAAGTTTTTTTTTAAATTTAGATGCACTATATTTGCACTAACAATGCTATATTCTATTTATTTATGCTGCTATCGTAGTTAGTTGAAATATTTTTGAAAAAAAAATATAAATAAAAATATAAATATAAAAATTATTATAAACCCTGCTAAACCAAAACCAACAACAAAAAAAAAACTCCTCATATGAACCTTGTAGGGTGGAGATTATGCCGATTTACAATATCCTCAAAATCCAAGCTTCGGCCAGGGCAATGGTTTACTAACAGCAGCCTTTGGTGTAACAAAAGCTGTATCACAGTTTTTGGGAGCTGCATTTCAGGTGAGTGTTATAAAGGATGATTCAAAACACACACCACAAACACACACACACACACGAAAACAAAGACAATCCAACAAGCAAGTAAGACTTAAGTTTATTCCTTTACATAGTAATTTGACCTGTACAAATGCTTATAAGGATCTGACAGTTTGTTTTGGGATTTTTCAAAAATTAGTTTGTTTTAAACAAATTTTCTACATACATATATTTACATATTTAAAAAAAAAAAAACTTGTATTTTTTATTCAAAATGGCGTGCCAAATACTTTAGATTTTTTACATAACTTATTTTTAGGCAAAAGTCATCTTAATTTTTATGACAGCTGCAAAATCACAGAATTTAAAATTCACTTAGTTTACATATTTTTTACAAAGCAGAATTGGGAGAATGTCTAATGAGACTTCAACTCTTTTTAGTTTAGTTTTTAGTTTAAATGAGATATACCCGACTAGAATGATCTGCTAAAATATTCAGATCTGCTGATTTGATTTTAAATCAAAAATTATTTTAATTTATTTTGCCTCATGGAATGCAAAACTAGAGGATATTTGTGTTTCGACAGATAAAAAATAAAATAATTTACTTTACCCATGGAAAACTCTATTAATGTCACTCAAAGTCATACAATAACCATATAAAGTTTGATAAGTACCAGTGACATTTATGACGTTTTTTTTAAATTGTAAAATGACAGCTTCGATTTTTAAAATTTGTTGACTGTCATTTGAGAATTGTGTTTGTAAAACTAAATTTGGTAAGTTTTCTCAAAATATATTTTTCTGAACATGCCTAATAGTTGAAATGAAAAATCTAAGTTTGGCATATCATGTTTGTTTTTTAGCTCTGTTTGTTTAAGTTAGCCTTTGAATTATTTTATCTACTGTCAGATCTTTCGACTTTGAAACAATTTTTTAATTTTTTTGAATACAATATTTTTTTTTTATATTTTTATTATGAAACATATTTTTTTCTTTTCTTTTTATGTATAAACTAGTCATAATGTACATTGAACAAGTTTATGAATATAATTTATTTTAATTTCGTTAAATATTTGTATTGATTAAATAATTTTATAGAACAGTTTGGCGCTTAAATTATACAGTGGTTAAAGACATGACACTTTTGTTTTTTGTTTTGATTTCCGCCATTTTAGTTTATTTATTTTTATACATAGAATTAATACTTCTTTTGCACTAATGGTATAAATATTATGTCAGATGAAAAGTTTGTTTTTAGGTTGACATTTAAAATAAACAAATATATCAATACTAAAGATTTTAAGATTTCCACTTCAAGTATTTAAGAAAATTAATAGTTAGACACCCTAAAGTGTCAAGGCAAGAGGTTTAGTTGAAGCTGTGAAATTCTTCAACAATTTGGTGTTGTATAAAAATACATTCAACAAAGTCGATAACTCATAAAAACTTAAGTCTTTTAGTGACTGCAGTTAAGTCATGAGTTTGATATTTTTTAAAGTCTTTTGACTTTTTTGACGCTTTACAGCCTTTACAGCTCGTCGTTCCATCTTCTTCTCCACTCAGAGGGAGAACTTTTCTTTCGAAATGACTCAAGGTGCTTTCATCAGCTTCTGTCATATTTCATGCTTCTGCACCGTATAGTAGGACGGGGATGATGAAGGTCTTTTATATTGACACTTTGGTCCATCGAGAGAGGGTTTTACAACTCAATTGCTTACTTCCCCAAAGAAACAGCGGTCTGTCTGTAAAAGTAATTCTTCTCTTGATCTTAGTGTTCGTGTTTTTTTCTACGTTCAAAGCGGAGTCTATGTAAACAAAGTCCTTAACTACCTAATCTGTCGATAGTGATGTTTTGACCGAGGCGTCGGTATTGCAGGCCCTGTCTTGATGAAATCATATACTTTGTTTTGCTTTCAGTAACCGCTAAACCCATTTTGTCGCCTCTGCCTCAATACTCACAAAAGCCCCATTGACATCACGACGAGTTCTTCCCATTAAGTCAATGTCATCAGCATATGCTAGTAGTTGGACAGACTTTAGAAGGATGTAAGATGAGATAAAAGTGCCTCTAGTGTTGACGTGGAAGCTCTGCACTATTCTTTCAAGGACAATATTACAGAAATCGCATGACAGAACATCACCTTGTCTAAAGCCTTTTTCGACATCGAGATGTTCTGTTTAGTTGTTTTCAAACTTAACCTACACAAACCGACGAATTTGGCAGGGTTGCCAAAACAGACATGGCTCTATGCAGCTTATTCCTGTAGATGCTGTCATGTTCGGCCTTGACATCGATGAAGAGTTGGTGATGCCGTAATGTGAATATTTCATCTACTGTGGACTTGCCTGGTCTAAAATCACACTGATAAGGACCTATCAGGTTGTTGACGATGGGCTTTAGACGTTCACATATAACGGCAAAGAAGATTTTGTAAGCAAAGTTAAGTGGACTGATTCCTCTAAAGTTGGTGCAGTTTAGAAGGTTTCCTTTTTTCAGTATCGGGCAAACAATACTGAGGTTCCATTCATCGGGCATGTCTTCTTTCGACCATATTTTACAGATAAGTTATCTGCAGCTGTTAGACTTCAGCTTAGCTACAGCTTAGCTTACGGCAATCTTAACTTCGTCTAATTCGAAAAGACGGGATTATTGGCTTTCGTCGTCTATATTGAATGGATCATCCTGCCTGACAGCGGAATTCGGTTCGTCGTCGCCGTTATACAGTCTGCAGAACTGGTCCCTCCATATCCTCAGCATTGGCTGTGGTTCTACTATGATGGCACTCTAACCACTGCAGCCTTCGGTTCGTGGTTTATGCACTTCTGAATTTCGCTTTACCTGCTCATAAAACTTTCGAACTTCATTTCTGCTTTTGAACCTCTTAACATCTTTTTCCTATTGAGAAGTTGGTGTTCATCTATCTTCTTCTACTCATAGAGCTCGTGAGCAGCTCTCGTCCTTCTATTCAGCGACGCTTTGCATGCTTGTTGTTTGTCTGCATTTGCCTGCCAACATTTCTCATTAAACCAGCTGTTTGAAACCCAGAACATCAAAAATGGCTTCTCTGATTCCATCTTGGCAATTTTGCCTCTGGTTGTGGGTACATTCTGTTGGCGACAGAGAACTTCGAAAGAGGTTACTATAGTGACTCGGTCAGAGAAGGATTTAGAAAACTCTTGCTATTGTAGACGTTCGATTCAATTCAATTTTTAATTTGAGTCACAATTAAAATTGACTTTCGAATGACTTTAAAATGTCAAAAAGTGTCAAAGTGTCAAAATTTCAAAATGTCATAATGACTTATAGTCAACTGACTTCTTCAATTGATTTCACGTCATGAATTTTAAGCATTACTTTTAACTTTTATTTTAAAAGTCAAAGTCAAATCACTAGTCTTAACTTTTAGTTAAAAATTTAAGCTAATTGACTTTGACTTTACGGACTGCAGTTGCTTAAAATTTTAGAAATAATTTAAAGAAAAAAGGACCCTTTTTTTCCTTCGGTTCAAAAGTCATTGCTCGGATTTAAATTTTAACAGAAAATACAAAAATTATAGAGAGAAATTATAACAAAAAAATAATTGTATAAAAATGCATATATCACTTTTAATTATTTTTTTTTTCAAATTTAATTTAAAATTTTAAAACAAAACTAATTTCTAATAAATTCTTAAAATTTTTTCCAACAGGGTGCAGCGAAATCTGTTCAGTCAGCATTTTCACCACAAGCTATTCAACAGCCAAGTTTGATAAGCCTTAGTGGTTAAAAGTTTAATTTATAATTATTATTTATTGTAACTTTATTCGGATTTATTTTAATTTAAAATATTTTAGGCTTTGTACAAAATTTTATTTATTTAAAAAAATAATATTTATAAATTTACTGTCGATTGCTCAAAACAAATATTTTCACGAAAGCACAATTTTTTTAAAACAATTAAAAAGTGATCCCTAGTCGTTAGGAACAAACAAAAAAGAATATTAAATTATATTAAATTAAATAATATTTTATATAAGAATGTTTTTTTTACCTTTTTATATGATAAATTAAGAAAATTTGGAGACTGTATAGTTAAAAAAAAATATAAACAAAATTATTTAAAAAAATTAATTTTAAGCTCAAATGCATATCATTTAACTATAAGTTTAGTATAAAAGGCATCCAGGTGAATTGTTTATATATTATAAGTTTTTTTTTGTTTTAACATTAAGTATCGTATTCATACACTCATGACATTTTTTTTGAAAGTGTGAAATTGTTTAATTAAGATAGATTTAAGCAATAACGGTGCATATAAACTGTAGTGTAATGCAATGAGACGTAAACTATAACATTTAGTTTTGTTTTTGTTAAATAAAAGAACAATATGGTCGGGAAAACAATATTAATTCATTTATTTTTATAATTTTATTGTGATTGTTTCCTTATTTTATGAATATAGATAATGATTAGGGTAAAAACAATTAAAATCTTGTAAATATTTAAAACTAAGCATAGGGTAACATTTAATGATTGATAAATGTATATTTCTTTTGTATTCTTTTTTAAATATAAACAATAAATAATTTAGTATCTACATAAATAAAAAAAAAATCGTTTTAATAAATTTTAAAAATATATAGGTTCTTTATAACTTTTAAAAAGTTTAAAAATTCAATTTTCAATATTTGATTTGTATTCATCTAAATTCACCAAATTTTGGTGAGTTAGGTAAAATTCAACATAAGTTTATCCACTTAAATTGGTGAATTAAAGTGACTGACGCAACGCACTGGCCATTGTAACCCAATGTCAAATTGACTTGGCACCAAAGGTTTTTTATTTTCAAAGACAGCTGTTTTGGTAACTGGGGCTCTGAAAATCCAAGAATGATTGTTGAATATCTCTCCATCTTCAACGTATCACTTTTTGATGCTGTTTTTTGTCAAGTGATTGAGCCTTACTTTTTCGAAAATGAGGTTGATAACACTATTACCAGATCGAGATCTTGTTATTTAACACCTCTAAACTTTTTCTTTGGGGCCACAAGAAAGATAAGGTCCATGGCAATGCTCCACAATCGATTCAAGACCTTGAAGAACGATTTCGTGAAGTTATCAAAGAAATTCAGATTCCAAGTTCGAATTAGTCATGGAAAATTTCATTTTCTCATAGCTGTCATTTGGTCATTTAAATAATATCGTTTGACATTGTTTATGTCATAACATTCTTCAATGAAAGAAACAGTCAAAATGTAACGTCTTTTTGGAAAGTCTGTTCTTAATTTAAATACAATAGGAGCAACAAATTTTCAGCATTTAAATTTCACCCTAAAATATGACCTGAATAGACCTTGAGACAGATCGGAAGGCTTATGAACCTTCGCAATGTCTTGTGTACATAATATTAATGACAACAACAAGCGAGACTTTTTGCCACGGGTAAAATATTGACGATTCAAATGTCAATAAAAAAGCGTGGATCACGCTACAATCATGCATCGATCATTGGTAGGTAAAGGTTCCTTACATACAAATTATATAAATATTGTCATAAAGCGTTTTGTAATTTTGTATATTCCAATTACAAAAAGGCCAATAAACAATAAGATTTTGTAAATATAATAAAAAAATTATTATCTGTCTGTGGAAAGTTAGACTGATTGCATTTTATTTTTGCTGATAGTGCAAATGAAATATTAAATAATGATTAAATTCATAAATAAACTATATTACATGCTTATGGATTGCCCTTTAAATCAAATCCCTTGAAGTTAAATTACAACAATTTATTATGAATTTGGCTTTTAATTAAACTTGAAATCTTAATGACATAAACTTAAAAGAATTTATTAAGTTTGGTTATTCAATCACAATATTGTTATGACTTATGAAAATGAGTGTATACCGGTAAGTTACATGAACAAATAAATATTTATAAAAGAAAAATATAATGGAAAAGTTATTTACTTAGGTAACGTATATAATGTATCTTAATAAAGATGTTTCCCGGAGTGCTTACATTTTAATTATGAGATTTAAAAAATAAAGATTCATACCAATGTATGAATGTTAAAGTAGAACAATCTAGAACTTATTACGTAAGGCAAAGTAAAGAAAAATAATATTTATGAGTAGTCATTGGAACAAGAAAGAAAATTGTTTATAATAATTTGTTTAACTTATTCAAATTTGAACAAGCATTTGTGAATGAAGATAAATTTAAATGATTCGTTGCTTTTACTGATTTATTGTAATAGTAAGTTGTTAGAGCATTGGTCTATTACGTCATTAATCTAGAAAACTATTGTAGGTCTCCTGCAAAATCAAAGGGCATGGTTTTGCTGCATCGAGTTCTTAGATACTATTGTTTTTTCTATGCATCTCAAGTCATTTCTAGGCTCCATATCAAAAGTAGCTTCTAAGATTTAACATTTCAAAAATCGCAAAAACCTTAACACTTTCCGATATTGTAGAGCCTTGAAGTTTTGAATAAAGATGGGGCTTTAAACGAAAAATTGCGGTTTTTGATTAAGAAGGCGTGGCATCTCCCCTCTTGTATTGTATTTCCTATCGTTTCTATAAAACACTTCTGTACCTTGGAGCGCAATCAAATTTATCATAGCGATAAGACGTTATATCTTCTTCATTCAATGGCTCCATTGATTATATTTTAGCTTTTGGTGTGATTAATAGCAATACAAAAACAAATGTTAATCGATTGTTTACAAAACAGTCGATCCACTGGTGATCTCATGGTTTATTTCACCGAGCGGTGGAACTTTGTTTTGGAGAAAGTAAGATTATAGCACTTCATATTTTAAGCTCCCTTATCTAAAATTCGTGCTTTTGGTATTGATGAATATCTTCTTCGTGGGATTAGGAAATAACTTTCTAACCATTTAATACAAGTTGTATTAGATGGTTTCAAGTCTGAAATTCACAAAATAAATTCAGATGTTCCCCAGGACTTTGTTTTGTCTCCGACTCTCTTCCTGATATTTATTAACGATTTCTTGCCTACCAATTCTTATCCTTTAAACTATTTTACTGCCGACAGTACCCTCAGCTTTTTATATTCGTTTCTAGATTCACATCTTTGTCCTTCAGATCTGGAACTTCAACGGCAGCTAATGTTAAGCTCATTAAATTCCGATCTCGACAGCATTGTCCAATGGGGATTTAACCGTGTAGAATTTAATGCTTATACTATCGTTTAAGCGTAACCCACTCCAGATGCCACTATCCCTTAGTTGCACTTGCATCTAGGAAACTAAAAAACTTAGTACTTAGTATGTGTATCACAGATCACTTATAGAATGATCACATATTCGACAAGGTGAATCCTGCTAAATGCTTAGGATTCCAACGACGCACGGTGCAAGAAATTGTTCACCCCTTCTGATACACCTGTAATTTACAAAGCCTTCATTCGTCCAAAGCTTGAATATAACTCGGATATCTGGGCTAAGTCCCCTAAAACAAGTTTAAATCTCTTGCATAAAATCCAAAAAATTGCTTTGAAAATGATATCCGAAACATTTACATCACTAGAACACCGTTGCAATGTTTCATGCCTTTCTTTGTTTTTACAAACATTGTTCTATTGAATTAGCGAGTTGCATTCCACCCCTTAAACAATTCAGCCGTAATAATCGCACTTCCAGGAATGCTCATCAGTTTACAATTGATCTCAATTTCGGGCGTAAGGTTAAGTATAGAGATTCTTTCTTAAACTGCACATCGAGAATGTGAAATGCTTTGGCCAACTCTCCCATTTTGATGTTTAGAACTTAAAGACCAATGTGCACCGGAATCTCCTCTTAAATCCTTCCCTATTTTTCTAACACTCACACTGTATTTTAATATCAAACATTATAAATGGTATTAATAACGCCTTGAGTGCTTGTAAATTATATAAAAAAATAAACTATAAAAATGGCAACAACCTTCTTCAATATCGGACTTATTGATGTTTAAGTGCTGCATCCATAAAGTAACACAGATTCAACATTAAGCGCTGAACAATCATAGCTTGGTCTTTAAGCTAAAAGATGTGTTTCTCCATATTTCGGACAGCATTTTGAACAAAATCTTTGGTGTCTGATACAGCTGCTTATGTCTGTTTCGCCACCCATAGATACAATAACTCCGAAGATATTGAAAATCTTTCACCATATCTTTCGCTTACTTGGATCGATGAGGAAGTTTCAAGGCTGATTCTTTTAGTTTTTACCGAGTTGATCTCTAGCCTCACTTTTTCTGCTTCTCTCTGCCAGCCTAGTAAAAGTAAGCAATCTCTTGGGAATGCAATCACCACAAATCATTTACTGAATTCAACTATTATTCGACAATTATTCCACCTTAAAAAGATTGCAATAATTTGTTCTATAATCATTTGACTGCAATCAACTGATTGCAATCATTCGAGACTCCATGCAATTTTTGCATTTAATTGAAGTCTTTGCATTCTTAAGTAAAATTTTACTACACGGTTTTAAAATGTTTATTTTTAACTCTTAAGGTACCTTCAATGAATGCAATCTTTTTTATAGAAGTCATAAAAGATTGCATTGCCAGAAGGTTTAATTCTTTCTCAAGCCTCCTCTCTCCACATATTTGGTGAAGTTCTAGTTCTTACTCGTGTAACATTTGTTCAGCTGTTAAAACTTAATTTGTGTCATGAAAATGATTACAATTTTCATGATGTTTCGTCACTTTGATTTGAAAAAAGATATTACAACATGCGAACGTTGTGTTAAATATTTATATGAATCAGAAAACTCAAAAACCTTGAAATCCAGTTTGAATAAATGAATTTTGAAACAGTAGCTGATTCATTCGGTTCTTTGATTGGATATTTGCATGCATCTAAATATTATAAATACTATTTGTTTTGCATTGAAACTTTTCCGGTTAGATTTATGTCTTTAATAATATTTTTCAATAAGCGTATTCCATGTTTTTAAATCATTTTTCTGACTTCTGTAGGGATGGGGAGACAGAGGGAACTTTTTCCCTTAATAGATCTGCATTGTATTGCATTTGTTTGATAACTTTTTACTACCCTTTAAATAAATCCAGCTGGACTTAGAATAAAGTACAAATTATAAATGTTATTGCTTTACAGTTTCAACTTTTCAACAAGTTCAAAAACTTTATTTAGTGTTGGCAAAATAAGATGAGAAATGGTAAATTTTCTAAAAAAAGGTCAGTCTTATTGTGATTACTCATTGTAAAAAACGAACGAATTAATATTTTTTTTTAATCAGTTTATCTCTAATTAAATCTTTATTTTTATGATTACAAATCCTGCACTCTGATATCGCAGATAAAAATATTGGTTTTTCCTTTATTTTAAATTGACTTTTTGTACCCATAGCGTTTTATATGTACTTTGAAATCTGTTTACAAAAACTTTTGAAATACTAAGAAATAAAAAAAAAATAAAATAAAAAACAATTAAAAACTATTATAGATAAACAATAAAGCTAAATGTTAACAACAATTTTAAGATAATGTTGTTTTTTATCATATTTCCTCTAAATGCCAAAATGACGCATCCTTAATAAATTATGTCGTGACAATTTTAAATGTCATAAAAATTGTATTCCTTGTTTCATTCAATTCCAGACTTTTGTGTTTATCGAAATGATCAAAAATAATAAATGATTCCATTAAGAATAAATTAATTTGGTGCACACATAAAAATAAATCAGAATTAATATATTTTTTTTAACAGCTACAGCCAGAATAATAGGATTTGTATTTGAAACTAGCGGCCCGTCCCGGCTTCGCACGGGTAGACATAAATAGGTACAGATAATGTTGCTTTCTAATGAAAAAAGAATTATTAAAATTGATCCAGTACTTTTTTTGAGTTCGTTACATACAAAAATACAAATCTTTCCTCTTTATAATATCGGTGTAGATGTAGAATACTAATGGTAAGTAGAAGAAGAACATTATGAGTACACTTAGTGTACTTAATTTATAGTGGCTTATAATTGAGTTGGCCAAAGCAATATTAACGAAAAATCTCGTACAGTAATTTTGTTTGGTTAAAAAAGAGAAACATTCAGTAAAATTTTAACTGGGGTTAATTTCGAAATTTTTCTGAGAGTTCTGTTTTTCAAAGAGACAACTAATACTGATAATTTTTTTTAAGAGTTGAGCACTTAAAATTTCTCAAAAGCTCTTGTCTACTTATTTATATTTTGTTTTCAATGAAAAGGTTTTTTAAATCCGATTCAGGACCAGTTACTGAGAACACCATTAAAAAAATTGAATTTTGTTCTTTAACTCTCTTTTACATCATGGGGTCCAAATATATACCCCAAAGCATGTTTCAAGACTCATATAACTTTTTTGTTTTTAATTTTATTTCTATAAGATTAATGAACGAAATTCAATTTTCTACTGTATTCTACTTCCCATAGGAAGTTATTGCAATGGGTCCGATTTGTCGAATTGAAAATTTTGAAATTTCTCGACGTTTCAAAGTCCCTAGAGTCGAAATAAAAGATTTTTAGAAAGATGTCTGTGCGTGCGTGTGTACGTACGTTCGTACGTTCGCGACGTTTTCTTTGTCCATAGCTCAAGAACCAGAAGAGATATCGACTTCAAAAACATTTTGTTATACAGATAATAAGGTATAAAGATGCAGAAAGGGCTCTCAAGAAAATTGAGTGGATGGTTTTTTTTACCATAGCAGTTTAAAAATAAGGTGAACATTTTGGTTAACCCTAAATATCTCATGAACAAATAACGCTAGAGACTTGAATTAAATTGTATATTATATATTGTAACGTGATACAAAACAAGTACATTTTTGGAAAAAAAATCCAATTAACGGTTTTTTATAAATAAAAAAAAACTGAAAAAAAATATTTGTCACCTCGAAAATTTTACGACTTAAATACGATTTCATCTCCAAAACAATTTTTTGCAACGAAGAATAATGTTTTTGACATCTGATAAAATTTTGAGAAAAATCTAATTGACAGTTTTTTTTATAAAAAATAAAAACCTAAAAAAAAACATTAGTAAAAATTGAATTTCGACACAAATATCTTTTCAAAAACTTGAGATTAAGGCTTCAAACTTATTTTATCTTATAAGAAATATTGTTTTCAACATTCTGAAAAATGTTGAGAAAAATCGGATTGACAGTTTTTTAACTAAAAATAAAAACCTAAAAAAAAATTAATAAAAGTTGGTAAAAATTGATTTTCGACTCAAATATCTTTTCAAAACTTTGAGATATTGGCTTTAAACTACTTTTATCTTTCAAAAAATATTGTTGTCAACATTCAATAAATTTTTGAAAAAAATCGAATTGACAGTTTTTTTTACAAACAATTCAAAACCGAAAAAAAATTTAACAAAAGTTGGTAAAAATTGATTCTCGACTCAAATATCTTTTCAAAACTTTGAGATAATGCCTTCTAACTAATTATAACTTATAAGAAATATTGTTTTCAACATTCGATAAAATTTTGAGAAAAGTCGAATTGACAGTTTTTTTTACAAAAAATAAAAACCTAAAAAAACAATACTAAAAAATAGCTTTTCAAAAATTAAAAATATTGGCTTCAAGCTTATTTTATTTCACAGAAAATATTGTTTTCGATATTCAGTAATTTTTTTATAAAAATCCAACAGTCCGTTTTTTCATAAAAAAATAAAATCTACAAAAAATAGTACGCAAATTTGGTAAAAATTGATACATATAGACAAACTTTTAAGCAAGACAAATCGACAGACGGGATGGGAAGCTATCAGTGTGGGTCGCATCCCATCAGCCTCTTTTTTAAATATTTTTTGACATTTGACGCAAAAATATCTTCCGCAACAGTCTCAGACGTATCTGGTTTAGGTGTCTTTTGCTCATCATCAAAGGTGACATCTACCACTTTATCGAAGAAGCCTCTCGGGGACTGTTCGCAAGATCGTTTCTGAATAAATGTTTGTTTTTCCTTGGTGGGTTGAAATGTCAAAAAATTATGTCAGTCGCTAGTTCTACGTCTAGTTAGTTGCAACCTTCTGCCAGTGCTGTGTTTGACGTGCAGGAATAAATAGAAAGCATTTGATCGAAAACATCGACTCCACCTTTGGTTTTGCTGTATCATCACAGGCTTATTTTGAGAACTTTAAGTGGATTTCTCCCAGTTATGTTGTGTTGATATAACAAAACAACTTATTTGTTTGGCTATTGAACATAAGTCACCAACGCCATTCTTTTGGAAAATCAAAATGTCAATGCGTGAACTGGCCGAAACTGCTTATTGTTTATTTTTACAGGATAGTTTTAGTCATCAAGAAATTCCTATATTACGAAGAGTTTAGGCCATTATCTTTTGTTTTTGTGATTTAACATTTATAGCCGAAATTGTCAATTATAATTGAATTGAATGGACCTTTGTATACGAATAAATGTACCTACTCAAGACCTTGAGAACCTAGTGAAAGGTTGAACTATGTTTACGGGTTACTAATTAGGGCAAACCAGAAATCTCCATCAAAGGTAGATCTGCAAGAAATGTTTTTTTTTGGTTGGCATTTCCTGGCAGTTCTGAAGTTAATAAATTTAAGAATATATTTTCACATGACCTGAAAGATTAATTTTCTATTGAAATTTCAACTTTAGTTATGTTTGAAAATCATTCATATTTAAGTTAATACAACATAGATATGAACAAAAAATGTATCGAAAACATCCGAGGGTGCAAATGAATCCCATAACACGATTGTACCGATTTTTACCGTGATGTAAAGAAGGGTTAAAAATCAGAGTTGTGTTCTATAGGCAACATTTTATAGTATGTCAACATCTACGACCTTTTCCAAATTCTTCAATCCATAACAAAAATCTGCCTTCCTTAAGTATTATGCTGTCATTATTTTTCACCGTTTGGAGATTGATTTTATGAGCTTGCGGTTAAAGGCTTCTGACATTGGGCGATGAAAAAACATTTCCAAACCATTTGAAAGAAATAAATATTTGCTCAATGAACTTTTAAGTACACTCAATTGGCAAAATGAATCCCTTTCAGGGTGTGTCTTTTAACACCATGACACTTATTGTTTGATTGTGCGTTAGGGTCAACAATCTTCGGGATACTTCGAACTTTTTCTAGAGCTGCGCAGCTTCAGCTTTTCTTATTAAAAATCTAGAATAAAATCTTACCAAAAATTTAACTATTTTAACCAAACAGACTATTGTAAGAGATTTGTGTACTCTTAAAATTCGGAATTTAAAGGTTTGACAACATATCGACCGTTTTTTTTTTATGGCGTGTTAGCTTTAATTAATGTATTTTTGGTTCACCACACCTGGAACCATCCATACCTTCAACAGTACTTATTCCGCCTCCAACCGAGACTCGACTCAAAACAAACAAACAAAAATAAATAAAACCAATTAATTTAAGTTTTATTGCGGAGGCACAACCTGTTTTAATATTTTGCCAACGTCATTACGATGCCAAAAATAATTTAATACAAATATTTTTCTTTTTTTTAAATTTCACCCACCCAAAACGCTCACTGAACAAACAAAACAAAGCAACAATAATAAACACAAAACAATTATTTTTAAATACTTTTTATTCTATTTTTGGGTTTTTATATCCTTTTTTTTGTATAAAAAAATTAATTAAAAAAAAACTGTAAATAATAATTAAAAATACTACATTCATTATATTTATGATATCTCAGTTGGTTTTGACTTAAATTAATTAAAATTTCTTTGTTGAAATTTCCATTTTATTCCGCATTCGACACTGTTCACAAAATGGCACTGCTGAGGCGTCCGGTGAAGGGGGACAATCCAATGCTAATTGTGGCCGAATCGGGAAGTGCATCCAATGTGGACAAGGCATTTGTGTTGTTGGGGTTGTTGGGAATGGCATCTTGATTCTTTTTGTCAGTCTTTTTGTATGTATATTTTTAATCCAAAGGATTCTTTATCTTTTGAAATTATGTTAATCCAGGATAAAATGCAACTTGCAACGAATTTTCGATAACTCTTTGTTTATTTCTTTTAAAGAAGACTTTTTCGGAAATTCGCGACTTTTCTCATTCGATATCTCGATGTGAACTGAAACTGAAGTTGAATTGAAAATATAATTCCAGTCAACAGAGGGCCATGGTAGGTAGGTAGGTACCTACATACATACATATATTCCCATCGCACAAAATGTTATATAAAATAAAAACAAAATTATATCTACCCATATGATGAAGATTGTAAACAAAAATTTTATAGTACCTACTTCTGTTGATGGCAGTCGTTGTGGGTTGCTTTGTTTTTGTTTTTTTTTTTTCATTTTTGTTAAATTTTAAATAAAAATGGAACAAAAATCCATCGGAAAAAATAAAATAAAACAAAGATACGCAAAAGTATCTTTTGTTGTTTTCATTTGATACTCGTCGAATTTGTTGATATGAATAAAATGAGACGAGTTTTTGTAAATATTTGACCGGCTCTGAGGTGTTGATGTTGTACGAGTAAATGAGAAACCGGACGTTTTTCTTGATATTCAATTTTCTCATAGGGTAACAGTGCTGTGCAAACAGTTTTGTTTTATTGAGTTCTAACTCTTATAACAATAGAAGGTAAGTGGTATTTCTTCTAAGAATTTACAAGCGATTTTGTTTCAAATACGGAAGTCAAATTCATTGAAAGGTTGCATTTTGGGTGACATTTTTCAGAAGAAAGAATTTTATTTATGTGGGGTTGCCATACTTGTCCCCCGGTCGCAATCTTGTTAAAATGGTAGGTAGACTACTACTTACAACCTACAGTTTTTATGCCGAATTTGAGACACTTTTCATGGCAAGAATTACTCTTGGAGGATTTTTTAAGAGGCACATGCAGTGATTGAACCCAAGAACTCTGACCTGATAGTTTCATTCATTTACCTAAATTTTGAAAATGGTAGTGAACCGGGTTCTTGAACAATCGTACAAATATAATAAAAACGAACCATTTAGATTAAGTTTTTTTTAGTAGGCCTTTTGGCCTATTCCAGATTGGGCAACCTATAAAAAGTTGTTTTCTAGCTTTTACTGTATTTTAAATTCTGTATTAAAAAATTATGTATACACAAATTTCTGTATTACAAAATTCTGTATGGTCAAAAAAGAACTTTTTGATCATAGAATAACGGTAAATTTGGTTCATGTCGATTAAAAGAGGATGAACTTTGTTTTGACAAGTACCCTCCAAAAAGCAATCCCATATTGAAGCTTAGAATGAAAAATTCGGTAGTAAATTATTTTCAGGAGAAAAGAAGAACAAATCGATCGCAAATAAAAGAAGTGTCTAACAGTGCACCGGAAATACTTGTTCAAACTTTTATTGTGGAAATAAAAACTTATCCTCGAATCTATCCAGAGCCCTAAATATTTGAACTCATTAATACACTCGAACAAAAAACAATTATCACAGAAACTGGAACTACTAGAAAAAGACAACCTACAATACAGTTACAATTTTGAAGTTTACAACGTTGACAATCAGGTGCATGATAATGAAGTTTAGTATTGGAAAAATTGTGGGACGATAAGCTGAAGAACATAATTTGGTTTTTTAGAACTTATAAGTAAACAGTGTTCTGCAAACCACATTCGCAATAGGTTGTTAAGACCCCAATTAATATCACTCATTAGGTTCAAAGCACTTTCCGCTCCATAGGAACACCCTACATCATCAGCAAAAGCTGTGAGACTATCTTTAAAATTCAAACTAACTAAACAGCGAGTTAATATATTAAAAAGAGAATTGGATCCAATACAGAACCTTGAGGTTTCCCAATATTAATATATTTAATTTCAATGCTGATTTCATCAATTTTAACACTTCGTGACCTGTTTTTTCGATAAGTTCTTAACCACTCAAGAATAAAAACACGAAAAACTACATTAAACAACTTACCCAGCAAAATATTGTGATCGACCATATCGAATGCTTTTGAAATATCAATAAATAGACCAGCTGTGAGCTTTTTTCTATCAAGATTATAAAATATTCTGGAGCATCTTCAGTAGATTCTCCTTATTGAAAACCAAATTGGGCATTACTAAAATAACTATTTTTATTGAAAAATGTAACCACTCTTTTCTTGACAACTTGCTCAAAGACGTTACTTAACACAGGAAGCAGTGATATATGTACATAGGTCTATAATTACGAATGTAACTAGCAGACCCTTTTTTGAACAGTGGAACAACTTTTGCATATTAAAGGGCTTTCGGGAAAACCCCTGTTAATATTGAAAGGTTGAAAATATGAGCCAAAACATCAACTACATTACATATGATTTTTTTAATCATGATATTAGAAATACCATCATAACCACAAGCATTTGAATTTTTAAAGAGCCTTTGGATTTTAACAACTCAAAGCAGTAATTGGACCTAATACAAAACTGTTGCTAGGCACCTGATAAAATGATGTTGTAAACTACTTACTTCTAATGTAAAATAACTAATAAATCTAATGTATTTTTTTAGACTTTTATCAGTGTATTGAAGTACAGAAATCAGTAAACAAAATATTTGTTGAAATCAGTCATCATAACATTATTGAGTAGGAATACTAGTTTTTATCGCTATGGTAATTGTTGTGCTTCTTAAGTTTTATTTAAAAAAAAAAATAGTAAATAAACAAAAATGTTTCACCGAAATATTTTATTGTTACAAAACTTCGAGAAAAATGAAAAACATAAGTTAATAAAAAGAAGAATAGAACTAAGAGGAGCCTCGGATCCCCTATCTCTTCCTATTTACATTTTCGACAGAACCAAAGAACGAGCAATAACAAAAACACAAGATATAATGATCTAAATGTAAGACTGTGAGGACTGTTTTCTAACTTGAAATATCACAATCTGCCGCCAAAACTCATAGAAAAACAAAACAATTTCGTAGAACTCGATGAAATTTTAATTTATCAAACAGGTTCGTTTATTCAGCATCTGTCAACATAATTTACCAAGAAGGATAGACGACATTTGAGCATTAGTGCTACGTGATCGACTAACGCTTAAACTATTTTCGTCACTAAAGTTACCTGATAAAACATTTGCTCTGGTTTTCAAAAAAAAATATCACATTCAAGTGCTGCCAAAACAGAAATATTAAAAACACATTTTGTTATAGGATTAACTATTTTGTTATGAGAAATTCGTAGAAACAGTATTATAATATAGTGTTTTGTTCATACAGAAGTTTGGTATACAGTATTTTAAGTTTATAGTGTTTTGAAATGCAGAATTTAAGGAATACAGCATTATGGCCATTTTGTTACTGCAGATTTCACAACAATTCAGGCACACAGTATAACACTTGAGGCCTGCTTTTCGGCAACCACACATATCTTCCCCTTCAACAATTTGTACTTAAACTTCCTTATCTGTGCCCAATACAGTGGAAAAGAATTAAACAAAATTGGTTAAGATTAGACTAACATTTCTTGCACAGCACTGTGTAAAAAGAGGGGTATAGGGAAATTTTTATTAATGAGATTATGGTCTCTGAATAATAATGATTATATTATTTTATATATTTTGTAAAGTCAAACATATGCACATAAGTATATAGCTTGTAGTTGTAGATACTCTTGTTATACGAGTTTTGCATACTAGATGGAAACCTGCTTTTCTGCATTTAACAGTGGGACCAAATAAGTTGGATTATTATAAAAAAAAATAAAATCAACAAATAAAATGGGTATACAATGATAAAAGAATAATAAAGTGATTTTCTTCTTGTAAGGGGTAAACATATATATTATTAATGAAAGTATATTAAAACTTTTGAATTTTAGCATACAATTTAAAATAACCCCTTTTTCCTTAACATGTCATAAATATTATATGACAAGTGGCGCAATGCTATACGCGTAGAACTGTCATGACAGAGGGCTCGAGGTAAATTCTTGCCTTTAACACTTAAAGTTTTTTTTTTCACGGGTACTGCCTCTTGCAAGAAATTGACAAATCCTGTCATAAAAAGTGCTTTCTCAAATTAGCAGTTTGGATTTGACATACAAACTGGAGGTCCCTTCTATCCCTGAAATTATTCGCACACAGGAATGGTTGATTCTTTGACATCAATCTTATTTTTTTTTTTTTTTGTATAAATATGTATAACTTGTAAGGTTTTTTTGGTATTAACTTAATATTGAAACCTTACAATAAATCGATAAATCTTGTTTTTGACTATTTTTCAGTATATGTACCTACTTTGGCAAATTCACCATGCAAATACTTTTACCGAGACAACGTTTACAAATCGCCAAACTTATAACGCACTTTTGTTGTCAAGCCATATTCAGCATTGAATTTCGTTCCTGGTTAAAATGATTCGTATTTTTGTTAATAACTATTTCTCGAAAAAAATTAAATTTCATTAATTTTTTGAGCTACTATATATAAAATTTTAGTAATTCATTTTAGAGTTTTAATTTCAAAAATAAAATTTCATGCCTTATGAAAAAAAAAACAAAGGTGCAACATTTTCAACAATTTAGTAAAATTTTAAAGCCGTTTTTAGCAATTCACTAAGCTTAAAATATCATTTACCTAATTTTTAACTGTCTCTTAACAATTTTCTAAAGTTAAAATCACGGAATGGCAACTTAAAAGTTTTAGAAATTTGCTTAATTCATATGACATCTGTACAATTATTTTTATAAGAACAGTGGATGGAATGGTCTAGACAAATAGTTAGGAATTCAAATTAATAGAACCGTTTAAGAGTATTGGCTTTGTTTATTTTCTCAAAGTGTCACTATTTAGACGTGTTCGGATGACAGTTTTTTAATAAGAGGGAATTAGTAGTATAGTTAGCATAACTAAATGAAGATTTAAAATTTTGGAATCCCTTAAATAAATATTTAGAAAATTGATAACTAGTAATTTGTTAAACCCTTAACAATAGACTGTTTGAAATTTTGCTCCAAAGTCTTTTACAAAGAGGTAAAAGTCTAGAATATTTTTCTACGATACGAAACATTTTTTACTTTTACCAATATCACTAACAAAATTTAATGGCAAGTTTTAGGGTTTAAAACTTTTCGGTTTTATAGTGAGATATTTTTTTTAGATCAATCCAATTTATGGCTAATAAATACACTTATGAAATGAAAACTGCCCCACTGTGTGTTGTTTCATTAAAATGTTGTTGTTCATTAAGAAACTAGAAATGGTGTGTTTGATATTTCAAGACAGATATGCACGTATGTACAAACGTAGGTACATAATATACTCGTAGGTACACCTAATCTTTTAGACATTGTTTTGTTGTTTTAATATTACTTGAGAGGGCTCGACTTTTAAATAATGTACCCTACACTATTATACCTACCTAAATTTTTTTATATTTATTTTGAAGGCATGAAATATTGTTATGATTGATAATAATTCATAAGGCATAGGCATACATTTCAGTTCAAGGCGTGTTGTTTTTTTTTTCGTTTTTATTTTGATAAAATGCCTATTATTATTTTTGTCTTGAACATAATAATTAAAAGCAATAAAAGATAATAACTTTGCTATCTTTGTTATTGTTTGTTAATTGAAAAACCAAACAAAATTGCGCATTATTTGTTGTTTTTTTTTGTTGTTCTTTATCTTATTAATTTTTTTATTCTTGGAAACTTATTAAAAACTTAATTTTTTCTTATATTTTTATTAATAATTTATCAGATGGAAAAATATATAACCTAATTTACAAATTAATTCTAGTTTTCAAGGTTTAAAGTGAGAAAGTTGCCAAAAAATTAAAAGAATAAAATGTTTATAAATCAAATGATGGTAATTTAAATTTAATGAATCAATAATTATTATAGAGAGTCTTTCTATTAAAAAGTTAACAAACAGGTTTTCAAATTTTATAGACGTTATAGAAGTTATTTAAAACTTTAGATCGATATAATGCCAAAATATTGGTAATTAACATAGTTGAATATATAATTAAGAAAAGTAGGTAAACGAAATATGGGGCGAATGGAAGCGAAAATTTGTTTTATTTTCAATATTGCGATTAATTAATAAAAATGTAAATTATCAATTTTTTTTAATAATAAATACTGAAAACTCACAAGGAAAAAGAGAGGGCATTGGAGGCGTGCGGTTGAATATATTGAGAGGTTCAAAAGCAGACTGTATAACGGCGACGACGAACCGAATTCCGCTGTCAGACAGGATGATCCATTCAACATAGATGACGAAGACCAACAATCCCGGCTTCCCGACTTAGATGAAGTAAAGGTAGCCATATCTAAGCTGAAGTCTAACAAAGCCTCTGGAGAAGATGGCTTGAATGGCGAGCTCTTCACAGCAACTTGAGATAATGATAATGAGATCATCTGTAAAGCAAGAAGTCGAAAGAAAGAATGCCCCCTGAATGGAACCTCAGTATTGTTTGCCCGATACTGAAAAAAGGACAAAAACTATAGAGGAATCAGTCTATTTAACACCGCTTACAAAATCTCCCATGACGTAATATGTGAACGTCTGAAGCCCATCGTCAACAACTAATAGGTCCTTATCAGTGGGGTTATAGATCAGGAAAGTCCACAGTCGATCAAATATTCACATTACGGCAGATCCTGGAATAAACCCAAGAACACCAAATTGACACCCACCATCTCTTCATCGATTTCAAGGCCGCATATATGACAGCAAATACATTGACGAGCTGAAAAGAGCCATGTCTAGTTTTGGCATTACAAATCTGTACAATTATTGGTATATGCGCTGATGGCTTTGACATAATCGAAAGAACTCAGCGTGATGTCAATGGGGCTTTTGTGGGTATTGAGGCAGAGGCTGCGAAAATTGATTTAGCGGCTAATGAGGAAAAAAAAAACAAAGTACATGCTGTTGTCAAGAAAGAACCTATACAACACCAACGTTTCAGTCAAAACGTTACCATCGCGAGACGTAACTTTAACGTAGTTAAGAACTTTGTCTACATAGGCTCCGCTAAGAACACAGAAAACAACACCAGCGCTGAGATCAAACGAAGAATTACTCTTTCTAACTGCTGTTTATTTTTGCTAAGAAATCAATTGAGTTGTTAAGCCCTCTTTTGAGCGGGCAAGGTGTCGCTATATAAGACCCTTATCATCCCCGTCCTGCCATATGGTGCAGAAACATAGACTATGACAAAAACGGGTGAAAGCACCTTGAGTCGTTTCGAGAGAAAAGGAGTTCTTCGTTGATCTATGGCCCCGTATATGCATAGAAGGTGAGCTCTACGAGTTGTACAGACTTAGCCAGAACGATGAAAAGTCAACGACTGTGATGGCTGGGTAACGTAGAGTGATCTTGAGGCCACGCCACATTCACACAACGTGAGATAATGCACTCATGGAAATTTTCTTTCAATAAATTGGTACGTCGAGCGAACTTAACCATTATTTTGTTCATATATTTGCAAACGTTATTCAAAAGGAAGTCTGTTTGCTATAAAATGATAAACCAATTTGAGCATAAACATCAAGTGACAGCTGTCAAAAAACCAACTCAGAAAAAAGTATAAAAACACAGGTTAATTATAATGAATATTTTTCTTTAATTATTCTTTAATTAGTTGTGATGATTTTTTTTGCCGAAACAAGTTTGATGTGCAATGTATGTTTTCTTAATCTTTTTGAATTAGGGTTTATATAAATGCCCATTTCGACTGGTTAAAATTTTATACGGTCATTTAAATAAAAATGATATAAAAGAAATTACTTAGCTGAGCACATTAAATATATAATATAGAAAAATTTAATATAATACCATGAGCATAGACATTTGTTACACTTTTAATTGTTTCCCTATGACCTACTACGGCCCCACTGTATTTAAATGAAACAATGAAAAATATAAAATAACAGGGAACCCTTGGCAACCATAATTGTCTACACTCCTACTTACCTATCTACATTTAATGGTAAAGATTTTAATTAAAAAATATCATTTTTAATTTCGTGTTCAAAGAGTGTACGAGAGTGTGGCGTGTTTTGTTTCTTTGATATGGTCTCTCAGTTCTCAGACCTATTTCTAACCTTTGATGTTGACTTTCAGCCTTTTGAAAATCAAATAATCTTTGAAGAACGACCACTAGCTTATCACTAATGGAGTGTTTATATATAATATTTAATTTTAGTGATAACGCATTGAAATCAAACAAATTGATTTAATACAATAAACATAGCTCAATTTATGCTATCAAATAACAAGATTTAAGCTATCAATAAAAATATAAAAGACCTAAAGTAATCTATATTTAAAATGGTTGTTTAGGTTTTTTTGTATTTGTAAATACTATTCAAACCTTGTTGGGTTTTTATTGTTATAATTTAGGCCTTTTGTGTTGTTTTTTAAAATTTATTTTTAAGCCATTGACGACATGGAAGTAAAATAGTAGATATTAGTAGCTAATCTCAAGATCTCTAGACAAAAATGTTTTGACCAAGAAAACATATCATTCACGAAATTTTCCTTCCATAAGAACAAAAAGAATTGACTAACTAACTTTAGTGTAAAGTATTTCTATTGCTAAGTGGAACCTGATTTCTTTTGATAAGAAAATCATCATCAATGAAATTCATGACTAAATTGCATCAGTTTGATTTATATTTATTTCAATATAAAATCTTTAATCTCTATCTCATGCCTATGAAAGTGAATCTTGTATTTTTCTTTATAGTTGCTAACTTCCTATAGATGCAAATACTTTGTTGTCTGGTCTTAATTCATAGCTACCAGATAGTTTGAGAGTTAATTTTAAAACTTTAAAAAAGTTCAAAACTATTTTTATAATGCTAGTGTTAATATATCTTAAGAAAAACAACTGTTTTAAAATTTGTACAGTTTGCACTTCGATACAAATAAAATTTTAACAAATAGTTTTTCCTTAAAACTTCAAAAATATATTATTGATACAAATTGCTAGGATTTTATCAAATAGAGTAGCAAAATTTGGGCTGATAATTAAGAATTTTCAAAAAAGATCTAGGATACCATTTTTTTTCTTGAAACTGGGAGTTTGGTATTCTATAAATAATGCAAATCGTCTAGTTTCCAAAAATTATGACGTTATCACACAAATTAAGAGGATAAACTATCAATTGAAAAATATCAAAATTTCAGTTTTTAATGCTTAATTTATTTAAAACTCATCAATTTTTTCATTGGACATTGTTTCTTGATATTTACAATTGTCAACATACTGCAAAACATGGAGACTTACAATAAATGCCGAAAAATCTAAAATCATGGTATTCAACGGATCTCGCAGTATTGTTAGAGAAAATTTGTTGTTTAATGTTTTTTTTTATTTATTTTATCAAAATCTTAAAACTATTTAAAGCTATACAAAAATTAAAAAAAAACTAGCGTAAATATCAAAAACTTAAAAGCTTATGCGGGCGCTCTAAGTTAATCCATTATCTTATAATTACTGCCTTTCGGCCTAAAAACAATTTTAATACTAAATAACAATAACTTAATCTAAAACCAAGAAAATAAAAAAAAATCTGTATCATAATTCTTCATTTTATTTTATCTATATATATAAAAATCAATGCCACTTTTCGTTGTAATGTTATAACTCAACAATGCCTTTACTGATTTGGCTAATTTTGCTCTTGAATTATTCGTGGAAGTCCGGAGAAGGTTTGTACGTAGATAAAATTAAAAAAAAAATCTTGAAAAAGTGTAAAACCAACATCTTTCTATACTCCCATATACAAACAATTTGTACTAATACTTAAAAGCCAATTTGAACTTTTGGCAAAACAATCGAAGACAAAAAAAGTGACGTTAGTTCTGTCAAACAAATTTAATGTCATCATATATATGTCATTTCATTTTATCAGCGATAATTATTGCTTTGTTATGTTTATGTTTCCAAAAAAGTAAAGGTAAAATGCCACGAGCAAGACGAAGTTCTGCGATTAACGTCAATCATTTTATGGGATGAGTGCACAATGGCGAATAAAAAATCAATAGAAGCATTTAGTCGAACAATGCAAGATTTACGAGGTAATCAACAGCTTTTTGGTGCTCAGATATTGCTGTCAGGGGACATTCGTCAAACATTGCCTGTCATTCCTCGATCAACTCCTTCTGATGAAATAAACGGCTGTTTGAAGTCATCAGTTCTTTGGAGACATGTACGAAAATTGACACTGAACATTAATATGCGTATTCACCTTCATAATGATGCAACTGCCCATGAGTTTCAAAACAATTGTTAGAAATTGGTAATGGCAAAATACCAATCGACAGTACCAACGGATTGATCACTTTACGGAACAATTTTTGTACAATTGCGCAATCTATAGATGAGTTGATTGAATGTATTTTTCCGAATATTCTTCAGAATTACAGAAATCATGATTGGTTGAGAGAACGCGCCATTTTAGCACCGAAGAACATTCATATCAATGCCATTCATTTTCAAATTCCAGCGAAACTGCCAGGTGTAGTCACGACATATAAATCAATTGACAGTGTTATGAATCAAGATCTGGCAATGAATTATCCAATTGAATTTTTAAATTCATTGGAACCGGCTGGTATACCACCGCGCCGCATTGCTTGAATCTGAAAATTGGTTCTTTGATTATATTATTGCGAAATATTAATCCACCAAAACTGTGTAATGGCACCAGATTGGCAGTGCAAAAGTTATTGCCAAATTTAATTGAAGCTACAATCTTAACTGGTAAATCAAAAGGAGAAGTGTGTTTGATACCGCGTATCCCTATGATTCCAACTGATATGCCATTTGAATTCAAAAGATTACAATATCCTGTGCGTTTATCATTTGCGATGTCCATAAATAAGGCCCAAGGGCAAACACTTCACGTTTGTGGTGTCAATTTGGAGGAATCATGTTTTTCACATGGCCTGTTGCCTGTTCCAGAGTCGGTACCCCCAACTGTGTATTTATTAATGCTCAAAATGGAAAAACAGAAAATATTGTTTATCTAACTGTTTTAGAGTAACCCATATGGACTAACCATGGTAAGAGTACCCAATTCTTTTTTATTTTTTAGTTTTTATTCTTTGCTGATAAATATAATATAAACAATGTATCATTTGGGTCATTTGGACTTTTAAATAGCTAGCAATTTAAAATATTATTTTGTTTGAATAAATGAACTTAATAATCATTTTTTTTTTTATTACTATGCCTTATACGTAGCGAAGCACGTACAGGGCCGCTAGTTTTATATAAAACTTAAAACGAAATAAAAAAACCGAAACCCAATTTAATACTTAAGCTACTTAAAACTAACCAAAACCAATAATAATACTTAAAATTACTTAAAACTACTTATAAAGTAGAACAGCCACAGTAAGTTTTTTTTTTTATTTTTAAATTGATTTTTATTGCCACCCTGACTGTCCCTTACCTAATCCTTAAACCTATGTAAGCCGGCCAAGACCAAACGCCCAAGACAACTTTAAATGGCATTCTCAATTTTAAGCCAACAGAGCTAGTTCTCCTGCCTCACCCTATTTCTTCGGTCCCTATCGGACGTCTCGACTGTAAAGGAGTCGCCTATCTACAGTTTTACGGTTGACGTGGTAGCTGGTAGATTAGCGGAACCGCCTTTCTATCCTGTATCAGTTTTTGATTGTCTAAATAGAGAATAGAGGAAAGCTTCGGGCGGAATGTTGCCGCTTAAACGTGCACTTTCGTAGTACTCATTGTTGGGGTCGAAATACAAGTACTGATCCAACCAAATGCCAAGGTACTTTACTACACTTTTATTCGCCAGTGGCTGTCGATTTGTTTCAACGATCACTAGATTTTTGCAGTTCTTTCTCATATCCATTAAGGCTCCATACAGCGGAGTCCTGAATAGAATAGTTTCGCATTTCTGAAAGTTGATTTTCAACTTCCAGTTGGGGCCGTTCTGTACGCAATTAGCTCGTTGGCGTACGCCTTTTCCTAAATTAGACTTCCCATCAGATCAGTGGTGTAAATGCTGAACAAGATCGGCGAGTTAACCGCTCCCTGTTGAAGACCATTTTTAATATCAAAGATTTTGGTAGATGTTACATTGCCAATTTTGACAATAAACCGTCTTTTATTGATTGTGTTGAAAATAGGCTCTTTTGGTCTTTTTGGTTTGGGAATGCAAATAAAAAACTATTTCATTCTTTCTCCCAACGTTTCGTAAGAATTCCTTACTTCTTCAGGGGATATTTTTCTTTATTCAATATTTGTATTAAATCATACTGTTTTCTTTATCTCCACACCTGATGGCACTGACACAAATTGAAAATAAATAAAAAATATGATGAAAACAATAAGCAAAAAAACTATTGAATTAAACAAAAAAAAATCACTTATATGTATATCACAGATGTTAAAGCGTTAAAGTGCTACAGAATAGCTTACCGTAAACCGTCTTCCATTGAGCATGTCATAAAGCATATACAACAGTGGTTTACTTATGCCAAGTCTGGTCAGCTTTAGATACAGACCCTCTAACCATACGGTGTCGAAGGCCTTCTCCAAGTCAACCAGACAAGCATCCGTACATTGCATTTTAGATTTGTTCCACTGGATATCAGAAACCAGCTTAGACTCAGCATGAGTACTGTCATGTCCCGCCTTAAAGCAGAACTGATTATCCGGAATTATTTAAAGTACCTATTATTATTTTCCCGACACATTCAGCTATAAAGAAATATTACTTAGTGTATTCAATTCTAGATCCCTCAAATGGAAGCCCATACAACGCAGTTCTCTGCAGACTGCTTTCATTTAATTAGCATTTTTCAAGTATTAAAACGACATGAAAAACTGCTCTAAAAAGAATGAAACAATAGAATTATTTAACGGTTTGAATTGGAAATTATTGCACTATTTTTTAAAGTCCATTTTTTGTATATGTTTATAGAAATCTACTAAAAACTGAATTCATTTATATCATACCATGTTTTTTTAAATCGCTTTATATGACGGATATGCTATAGCTTTAATGTTTAAAAACTACATAGAAATAATATTAATACAATGAATGAACTTACTTAGTTATACTTAACAAACAAATATTACACAAACATTTATACAGAAGTCGCCCTCAAGTTCTAGCGAAAAACTGAATTGCTTTCAGAAATAAACAAATAATTATGTTGAAATTTTGTGAAGTCCCTTTAGAATTTTTAACATGTAAATGAAAAGTCAATGTTTTCGTTAAAAGCTATTGGAAAACCCCAATGAATCACATTTCCCAGATTGTCTTCTTCAAATTATTTGCGAATTAGAGGTGCCTTCCATTAGCGGCACTTGCACTCAGGAAGTAAACACAAGGAGTGATAAAATATTCGACATTACCAACAAATCTGCTAAGTATTTAGGATTTCTCCGCTGATGCAAGATATTGGTCATCCTTCCGATCTAGCTTTAAGTTCTGTTCAGCGAGGATTTTTCTAGATCAGAACAGCACAGGACAGCATAGTTTCGTGAGAAACGTCAGATCAAGTTAGAACAGTCAGTTAAACGTCAGTTGTCAAAAAAAAAAAAAAAAACAAATTGCAAATTGTGTGAATTTTTTGTTTCTCGCTTATTTTTTTTCATTTTTTGTGTTTTTACTGTGAAAAATATTATTAAAAATTATTGAAATGGAAAATCAAGTGATTGCTAAGATAATACTAAATGAAAATGTTAGTGGTTCAGACACCGATAGTGATTTTTCGTTGGATTCCTCTTCAGATGATTGGAATGAAAGTGTGACGAATGTTATTACCTTTTCTTTGATGAAATGTAAAATGTATTTTATAATTATTTAATTAAACTAATTAAACAAATTGGCAAAATAACTTTATTTTAATTTTTTTTAAATCACGACAAAAAAAAACACAAAGCACAGCCAAATCAAAACGTAAACAAAAAAAATGACTACTTCGATTTTGACATTTCTCACGAGTCTGTTCTAACCTGATCTGACTCAAAAGCAAGAACAGAAAATCCTGTTCTAAACTGTTCTAGGTTTGTCAATGAACAGGAAAGTAGAACAGTTCAGCACAGAAAAAACCTCAATGAACAGCAAAAAGCTGTACTTTTCTGTCTAGAACAGTCCAGCACAGCGTCACTGAACAGACTTTTAATCTACAAAGCATTTATTCGTCTGGAACTTGATAAATTATATTTATATATTTGGGTAGGTTCCCCTACATCTATCTTAGTCTATTGGTTAGAATCCAGGAAACAGCTATGAAAATCATACTTTTCACTTTTACTTTGGTTGGACTCCGCCACTAAGTTTTATGTCTTCGTCGTTTTACCGATACTTAGCTATATAAATAAAATTCTATTGAATAAATATAACTTTTTACTATTAAGCTATAAATTTTGGACGTCCTGTCTAGTATGGAGATTATTATATCAGCTGCACATCAAGACTGCGGGAATGCTTTACCTACAGTCTCCATTTAATATTTACTTACCTCTAGTACTGTGTTTAAGTCTTAAACATGTATAGGTAGTCATAACCCCTTAGTCATTGGAACTTTATGTTTCCATTTCGAGTAATTTGTTTTTGATATTCTTAATAGATTGTCAGGGCTTTTTATTTCAAAAATAATATTCTGAGTATTTCCACTTGATTTGGAGATCTAATTTTGCATTAACTGGTTGAACACAATAGTGAAGCTGAAGCCTGTGGTACTGTCAAACTGGAAAAGTACGAACACAACACACAGTGCTACAATGGCTGCGTTCAATCTAGTGTTGGAGAGGGTATCTTGGATAGGTGAATTTTTAGATACCTTGTTGAACGAGTTGGATAGTTGTATTGAGATAGCTGTCAAAAAATAAAAACAACTTTCAGCTGTTCACAAAAAGCAGAGAAACATTTAAGCTTCGAAGTCAAAATTGTTGTAAGATAAAACATTTAATGGATAATTCAACTGATTCGTCGGACGATGATGAATTGATAGGTGCGTAACAATTTAATAAATAAGAGATAACCTTAATCTGGCATCTATGTTAAATTTCCTCTTAGCTCAATTGGAATTCCATACTAATAATTTACTTGCGAAATCTGCGATTTTAAACGATTTACGTTTAACAGAAAACTATCCTAACATAAACGAGGACTATTATGAAGTGACAATACCTACCGCAGGCAAATAGCTTCTTCATCGTCTATTATGTACAGAACATCCTCAAATATAACTTCAACTAACATTTTGTATCTTTTTGTTTACCAACAAATACAAAAAGCTGAAATCAATTTTCAAGTTTCTTGAAATTCAACCATGTGTTGAATCAGCTGTTTTGTCAGATACCTACATACCCCAGAAATTCTTGGATACCTTTGTATTCCTTTTTTGACATCTTAGCTGTTTTTGATCAGCTGTTATTTTACACGTAAAACACTAACAAAAAGGTATCCGGATACCCTATCTGTCTGAAATTGAACGTAGCCAATGCGAAGTTGAAGGCGAAGCTGAAGCGCAAGTTGAGTGAACTTTGACTTCATGTTGTGCTGATTTTTGACATTTGCATATTTTATGTGGATAGTTGAGGGATCAAGTTGAAAACTTTTAACTTGATGCTGTGCAGATTTTTGACATTTAAATTATCTTCATTTAAGTTTTAAAAAGAACTCGCTTTGGTATTGCTTAATGTATTTCAGAACTTATGCCGGGTAAAAAGATAGAGGGGTTCACATTGACAAACTTACCGGACAGACCGATTGGTATATGGCCCGATGATGATTTAAGTTCACACACATCAGACAATTTTCATAAAAACCTAATAAAAGCGAATTTTTAATGTTTATATGCCGGATTTATACTGGTGTCGGGCTTCACTACTGTGAACGTCCTTTGCTTAAGAATGCGCGTTTTTAATGATTGCTTCTGCTTTAAGCGTATTTTTAAGCTTCAAGCTTCACATATTGTATATTGTATATTGTATAATTTAACTTGTTATCCTTCATAAACTTCCAAATGCTGATATATTATATCCAAAGGTGTATCGATATTCATGTAAAAAATAAAAATGGACCTAAGTTGGTTGTAATTAATAGTTTCAGCAAGTACTTGAACTGACCTAATATTGAAATGTTAACTGGAAAGTAGCATTCATAGTGGTTGATTTTATTTTTTATTAATTATTTGTTGAATTGAATTTCAAGTAATAATTTTATCGATTGCTACACCTCAATGAAAAACAAAAACAAAATTTAAAAAAAATTATTATTATTTCAAAATCCAAATCGGAAGTAATGGATAAACTGAAATGACCTTTACCATATCTATTAACAACAAGTCTAAAGGTTCCATAATATCCGAACAAAGGCTTAAACATCATGAACCTCATTGAATAATTTATGATCCACAGCGCATTTGTAATTATTTATTTATGTACATAATAATATGGCATCACTCAAACCAGTTCCGCAAGACCACATTTGGTATAAACAAAAACTTGAAAAGAAAAAACCAACAACAAAATAAAATACTATTTTTTCATATTATACAAAAACTTTTCACATATTATATTTATTGAACTTATTTTTAAACATAAAAGCTTTTAACTAAAAACTAAACGTTACACTTAATTATTTACATAGAAACTATAATACAAAATTACAAAAACTTAATTTCGTGTTTTTTTTTTACTATCACAAATGAACACTAAACTTGTAACGATTAATTTTAAAACATTAATTTTAAAACGATTAATTTTAAAACAAAATTCTTAAAAGTTTAGGTAGTTGATACAGCTTCACCATCGTGCCACATTAATCTTATTGTTTAGCATCTAAAAACATATTTTTGGGGTTAACATTCACATTGAGAAGCCTTCGGTCTTCGATGAATGAAATTATAGAAATGCTTCTCGTGCTGATATTCCAAACTGCGTTTTTCCAACTCCAAATCGTAGTGGGCCAAATTCAAGCCACACTTGTCACAGAAATTCTCCAAACAATCTACACAGCCCCTGCTGATCGGGAATTGTTGCCAATGTTTGCAAGGCATACGTCTTTGAGAACTAACTGGGAACAGGAACTGTTGTTGTTGTTGTGGTTGTTGTTGGATGGTAGACATGGTGGTGAGGTGATTGCTGCTAACTTGCTTGCTGCTAACGAACTGCTGGCTTAGTGCTTACGTTAAGAGCTTAACTTCCAAACTAAATCGATTGTCGATGAGTGAGGTGAACTCATCGACTCGGTCTGGGGCTTAGAACGTTTCTTATCTGCAAAAAGCAATATAAGAACACTGTATTGACTCGTGAGCAAGGCCGTGAGTGGGGTAGGCATAACAGTTTTGTTGTTGTTGTTGATTAAACAAAAAAGTGAAATCACATCGAGGGCAATTAAAATGTAAACAAAAATACAAAAAACAATAACAAAATAATAATTTGAAAGATAATAAGGTTGCCAACGATGATAGAATAATTCAGTTAATGAATTAAAAATAAATACAAAATAGGTGGCGCAATAGTTCGTAGAGAACCAGGGCCTAGTGACTTAAAACTCTCAATCATTCCTGTGTGCGAGTGCGAGTATATGATGAATCCGAACGGATAATTTGAGAGAGCACTTTTCATGACAAGAATTACTTTTGGTGGGTTTGTCAATTCCTCGCAAAATGCAGCACCCGTGAAAAAAAAACTTTAGGTGGCACTGGCAGGGATTAAACCCAGACCTTTGGCATGAAAGTTCTAAGTTTTCTGGTGGAATAAAGACGCTCAAGAGTGCACTTGCAAAATACTCGACTTTCGGATAGAACGCCCCGAAAATAAAATTGTTGGTAGAATACGTAGCTCTCGCAATGTGACTTCGAATGAGTTTTATCACGACATTGTCAATTCTGTTGATTGATCCACTTTTTGTAGGATCTCGTTTGAATAGTAATGAACATAAGAAGTTTTGGTTCTTCGATGTAAGCCGGTACAGCGCCGTAAACACTGCCGCTGGAACACCCGAAACTTCTCCATCTGGGAAGTGGCAACGTTGAACCACACAGGACAACCATAAACGATCATCGGCCGTATGACTGCCATGTAGCAAATTAGCTTCACAGCCGTTTCGTCAGACAGCATTTATATATGTCCGTCGAAATGTAAATACTGATTTAACCAGATACCGAGGTACTTCACTACACTTTTGCTCGTTAGACGATGACCATATTACGCCAATTCTTTCACCAATCCCTTGTGGCCCTAGAAAACAGAGTGCGGAACAGAATTATCTCCGACTTCTGGACGTACATATATTTATAGTTTCCAGACGTCGCAATATCAATATGCAAGAGAATTCTAATAACCTCAACCTTTAGGGCCGTTCTGTAGGCAATTAGATCGTCGGCGGACGAAATTGCCTTGGTTAGACTACATATCAGATCGCGCTGGTGAAATGCTGAAAAGTATCGGCGAATTCACTGCTCCCATTTTTAATTTGGAATGTAGTGGTAGAAGTTACATTGCCAATTTCGTAAACAAACTTTCTACCGCTAAGCATATCATAGAGCATGTACAACAATGGTTTGCTTATACCAATCCTGCTCAATTTCAGATAAAGACTCTCTAACCATACAGTGTCGAAAGCCTTTTCCACATGAACCAGAACAGCACCTGTGCATTGTTTTTTGGATTTATTCCATTAGATATCAAGTTTAGATGCAGCATGAATTGTGTCATGACCCACCTTGAACCCGAACTGTTTATCCGGGAATTTTTTTGCTGTCCGCAGCCCACTTAGTCAGAGCCATATTGATGATCTTTTTGAAAACTTTGCTGATGTTCGGAAGAAGACTTATTGATCGAAGTTTTGACGGGTTGGAGTTGGCATTTCCCTTTTTTTTGGGAGAGGTTGAACCACAGCGGTTTTCCAATTCATTATTTAGTGCATTATTGAAGAGTGTGGTAGAAATTTCAATTGCCTCCATTGGTAAATGTCTTAGTACAACGTTAGATATACCATTGACAGCTGCCGACTTTTTGTTTTTTATTGAGTTAAAGATAAGCTGAAGCTCAATCTTCGTTATTAACAAGAAATCGTCATTGAACCCCACGAAACCGCGGTTCTCACATCGCTATTGTGTCATTTCATTGCGAAGGTAAAAGTGATGAAATAAGGCTCTGTTTTCCAGGTCGTGGTTGGGGCGAATGCTAACATTCACCTTGTACACTTGCTGGAAAGCAGCTCCCACTGCCTCCACCCACGCACTTACCATCACGCCATGGGTACTAAAATTAATTCAATTAATTATAAGAAGGATTTGTCTCACTTCTTGTGCCAAATACATCTTCCAAGTTAAACATATTTGACATTTATTGTTTGTGGCAACTTTGTACTGGAAAAGTCTGAAAAATTCTTTCTTTTGACACATCATTATGAGATTATATAAAATTTTAATTTGACAGCTAAAAACAATTCTGATCGCTTGTATAATTTTATTTTCCACTCAGTTGGCAGTCATACTACCATTTGAAATGACGTAAAACCAGAACAAAGTTGAAGGTAGACGGGTTTATATGATTGTGCAACGCGGTATATTACTGTCAACTAATTAACAAAAATAAAATTAAAAAAAAAAACTTAAAAATTATAAACTACACACACCTTATCACAGCTGAGGTTTGTTTTTGTTTTATTAATTTATGGAAAATACGTGAATTTTCTGTTAGTTAAAAAAGTCAGATTTAAAACCGATATAGATTTTGCGTGATCAAAGTGTAAACAAATGACATGTTGTTGTAAATTTATTCAATTTTGTTATTCAGGTGACACATCAGCTCAGGTGAAGGGTGCTTATATGGAAATTTTTAAACGGTTTATTTAATAAAAGATAGAGTGTAGAGAATAATAAATAATAAAATACAATGTAAGGAAGTTACGCGGAAAAACAATGTGCTTGCAACTGGAAATAAATTGATGTAAACATATCATTAGACTAATAAATCTAATCATTGACACTTGTTGGAATGATCAATAAATTACAATTTCTTAGAAACAGTAAATTAAACAAATTCATGGAAAATTAAATAAAATAAAACATGTTGCAATAACATAAAAAATCATCATTCAAACATTGAAAAACTTGAATGTATTGTTGCCTTGTTGGAATAAGAATATAGTCACTAGGGCGAATGCGCATTTTTTCTTTAATTTAACTTATCTTTTTTTGATTTTCAAAAATGCAGGTAACACACAAGTGGTCACCTATAGTACAACCCTTTAATTTGAACGGCAGATGCTATGATCGCAAATATTTCAGTTCAATACTCTGACATTATAAAGCAAACAGCTTTTAGAAATACGAGTTTTGAAAACCGTATGATATACATACATAGATTTCAAAATCGTAGATAAGATGCATTTTTCAGCTTGGCGGGATTTTGTATTAAATTAATTCGTGAAATGAGTAAATTAAAAAGTTTTCTCGTAAGGTTGGCTTATTTTCTTAAATGTGACATGGATAAAGAACACAAATTGTACACAAAATATAAAAATAAATACATTCGGTGGTGTTACAGTTTATGAAGAAACAAAGCCTAGGCAATCCTGAATGCGATTTGTTTTAAAGATAGAGGAGATCTTTAGATTTTTGTATGGCACACCTCAACAAAAATCCAATAACAAAAAATATTCCAATTTTAATATTTCACGAAGTGTTAAAATCCAAGCCACAGACAAATTTGCAGAAACATTTTTATATAAATCTATATTACTTTCAAGAAATTTTAGTACATTGAAGGAATTACTGGTGGCGCTAGTGATATTTCCCAATTAACAATTGTACCAAAATATTTTCCTTGATGGCCACTTTGGTAGTGAATAAGAAGTTTCATTTTGAATAGTCAGCTTATTGGCCATTAACGAAGTTTAACGCTGTCGACATTTGACAAGTAAAATATGAGTCATTACCTGAAATACAACGAGACACTTTACAACAAAGCATTGAAATTGCTAAAATTCTTTACAAAAATGATACAAATTCGCATAACTAATCAATTTTTGATAGCCGTTACACACAATTTTAGCTGTTGGGACAAGTGTATGATGTAAGGAATCGAAACCGTGTAAGGCGCTCAAGAAGTACATTTCTGCTGTGCATAGTCTTGACGAAAACCTAGATTTGTCCTACTTGGTCATTGGTTCAGTTGAAACAAGGTCTATTATCAGCACCGTCGTTCTCTTATTGGGTCCTTGAAATGCATCAATATAATCCGGATTTTCATGGAAAAATCATATCTTTAGTGATGAATCAGTAATGAAGCCAATTTGTTACCTAGAAGGCTATTGGCTATTGAGATATTTTGATTTAAGACCTTAAGCCTTTTCTTTCCGGCCACGTAAAAGATAAGGTCTATACCTTATCCTTACACATACATTTCTCTTAAAAAGAAAATCATTCCTTCCTCTCACTCTAGTGAACTTGATAATAAAATCCATGACCTCAAATAAGCTATGAATAGATCGTTAGAAATTACTTGACCACTCATACTCATATGAGGAAAAAGGAAACCACAATGGTGAGCCTCAGATCTAGACGCGCTCAGAAGAGAATGTAGGAAACTTTTTAACCGAGCCAAAGCCACAAGACTAGCTTCTAACTGCCATTCTTCTAAAAAATCCCTAAAGCATCTTGCACATGAGCAACGAACTGCGAACTGTGGATGTTCGCATATTTTGACTTTTCTTTCACATGAGCTTTTATTTCTATTCGCAGGTAGCGACGAATTGTCAACCCTTTTCTCCATATTTTCCTCAGCCATCATCTTTCACACAAAAACAAAACAAGAGTGGTATAATTTTGAGGTTAAGTTGAGCGCGAACAATTTATTCGTTGCAGTGTGGATGGTATGTGGAACTCGAATAGAGTTTGACAGTTCGCAGCAACCACACTGCGATTCGTTACTACCAAATTGTTTTTACAAAATTCTCTTGTTTTAGAGAACAAAATGCAAATTTTATTATCCTAATATTAGTGTCAATTGGTTTCTTATAATTTAAATGTGTTTTTGTGTGGAATTGACTTTTTGAAATGTGTAAAATCACGTTTGTTCGCCCATTCGCAGTTCGCAGTTCGTTGCTCATGTGCAAGGCATTTAAGAAGTTATAAATAGGCAATAAGGACATCTAAGCGATTTACCTGGCGGTAATTTTTTGGTACAATAGAAAAAATGTCCGAGGCATCTAAGCTACGACAAATTCGTTCAACTAATCTAGTGATGCCAAGCTGTCTGAAAAATGCAGATGGCTCCCAGTAAATTTCAAGTGAAGAATAGCTGATACTACTGGATACTCACTTTCCTGCTAGCTCTTTAACCGCAACATGTAACAATCAAATACGGTCAAGTACCAATGTAACAAATCCACAAGGGACAAGCTACAAAGGGCTCTCAAGATCTTCGAACTATTTAAATCTGCAGGACCAGAGGGTATAATACCAGCGTAACTACAAAAAGCCTCAGACATAATTGTAGCAATCCTTGAGGAAATTTTCAACAGCTTTCTATATCTGGTCCATATTCCTTCGGCATGGAGAGAAGTGAAAGTTGTTTTTATTACCAAAGCAGGGAAATTCTCGAAAGTCAACCGTACAATAAGTCTATCACCATCCCTTCTTAAGACCTTAGAAAGATTGATTAATATCCATTTAAGGGCAATAATTGATACAAGACTTCTGTCTACTCGTATGTCTCACCATGCCTACTGTAAAGGCAAATCGGTGGAAACGGCCTTACACACTTTAGCACGCACTCCCTCCATCATACGAAGTTCACTATGGTTGTTTTCCTTGACATCGAAGCTGCTTTGAATAACGTGGATCGATTTTAATGTATGGTTTGGCAGTATGTATGGTGGATTGGTTTAGAAAAACCTATAAACCACAACAAACTAAATAAAGGCCAACGTTCGGCTTACCTATGTATAAGCGGATCGCTTTGCACGACCCCATCTGTGGCACTGTCCACTGAATACCCTACTATACTTTAAACCTCTTGATATACTCAGCAAACAAATAGCTTCAAACTCTACTATTCGCCTCAAAGCTTCATCAAAGTGGGTTAACACAGTTTGGATAAGGAAGAGGAGGAAACAGTTATTTACCTCCTCTGTACATGCCCCGCTCTATCATAAGAACGCTATAATTACCTAGGAGAATTCTTCTATAACGATCTTAATCATATAAACGTAATCAGTCTTTCACATTTCGTAAGGGACTCCAATTGGTTTCATTGAGCTTAGAAGAAAGCCTCAAGATTCATGACCACAATGGGCCATCGAACTGGTGGACTAAGTGTGCCCTACTGTATCACGGACAGCCACTTTAACCAAGCCTTACTTAAAAAGAAACTCGATATTTTACCAAAGTGCTACCTCTTATTGGAAGACCCTTTATTTTGATCTTAACGATTTGTCAACCGTTTGGTAACACCTTTGGTTATAAAAATTAAACAAACTAGCACTTTTTCAGAAAGTTGAAACACTAACTAGAGATACTAACTAGCTTTTACAAAAACAGCGAACATTATATTTTATGATCTTAATTAGCTATTCGAAGCTTAAAAAAAAAGAAAACCCTTTTGTCGCAGGAAAATAATGGCGTAGAATTTTAAACGACTTAGCAAAATGTTGAAGCCATTTTTAGCAATTTACTAAGCTTAAAAGATGATTTACCGAATTTTAAACGATTTTAAAATCTTACTATATCTTAACAATTTGTTAAAGTTAAAATCACGGATGGCTACTTAAACGTTTAGTAATTTGTTTAATCCATATGACATTTATAAAATAATTCTTATAAGAGCAGTGGATGAAATGGCCCAGTCCACAGTTGGAAATTCCAATTAATAGGCCCGTTTAAAAGTATTTCCTTTATTTATCTTCATGAACTGTCACTTTTTAGACATGTTTTGATGCTCGTTTTTTAATAAAAGCCAATTACTAGTTAGCACAACGAAAAGAAAGGTTTAAAAATTTGGACTCCTTTCCAATAGGAACAGGTTGTTTAAAGTTTTGCGCCAATTACTTCCTCACAACTTTTTTAGTTCACTGCTTATACCTATAAAAAGTTTTGTCTATCAAAATAGTTTTGAAATATATAAATTTAAGCTTTGTAAAAATTCGGTTCAAAAATTATTAATAAATCAACAAATATAACGAAAATACACAGTTCGATTTAAAAATAGATGATAAAAATATTACTTTATTATAAAGTAAGAAATTGCCGTCTTTGCGATTCCCTTACGTGCATTATGTTTCCATCCAAACTCATTTTACTACAATTTTTCACATATTTCCCATCTACTACAAATCTCGAAATGTCATTCTACCATGACGTCTGTCAACTAATGTCACTGTCAGTGGTTTCTTCTTCTAAGCTCCAATCTCCAAATAAATAAGTTCATTAGAAAAACTTCAACAACGTGAAAACTTGAGAAAAACGTTTGCCTTTTCTCAGTTCAATTTTTGCATTTCTCGTGTTTACAACTTGTCTATTGGAACAAGAAATATAACAATAATTATTATTCGTCGCGCATTTATTCAATTCAATTAATTATTCTGTTCACCTTGCATTGTTTTTGTTTGTCATTAAGATTAAAAAAGAAATAACTAAGCAATAGAAACAAGTGCGCATTGTGAAAGAAAAATTATTATTTATTTATTTTTGTATGAAAAATAAGAAAATTCTACTTTTGTTATGAATGCAACAACCTTAATCGCTGAATTGTGGTAATTCTTTTTCTGTTTGTTTCCAATCTCTTCCTAAAACTAAAAATTGTTTTTAAAAATTAATCTAATTCTAATAAAACTTTACTAAACAAAATAGAAAAGTCTATTTTTCATTAATCTAGCTACATTCTACATAACCAAGTTCAATTATAGTTATAAAGGCCAAGCACTATAGCACAGAAATCAAAAGCTAGAATCACTTTTAGAGAAACACGTCTTCATATTTCCTTCTCCATACGGTAGAAAAATTAAATTTATTTTTATTTTATTTTATTTATTGAAATTAGAAATTCTGCGCAAAACTTGTGAAGAACTTAAAGTGCCCGCCGCTGAATAAAGTGAAAGAATTAAATAAAAGAAACTTTGATAATATATTTGAAATAAAAAAGAAAACCAAAAAGACACAAATCCAAGCAAAATGAATAAAACAACGCCTTGGAACTTTAAGTAAGTGTTGCAGACTTGAAATTAAAAGCAATTTAAAAAAAAAAAGAAAAGAACTTACATTGAATTTTTGTTTTCATTTTGTTTTTGTGATCATAAAATACAACACAGAACCGGTATATAAGAGAATAGAATAATAATGTATGTACATAAGTTTATGCTTCCAAAGTTTAGCAAAAGACCTAAAAAAAAGGCTTTGCGATCTCGCTGACAGCGAAATTCTTTCCGCGCGAATTTATCTTAGCATCATCATTTTTAAGTTGAATTTTTTAAGTTACAACTTCGCTGTCAACGAATACATTTTTTATTGTAAATATTTGCTTTAGATGTTGTCTGCTGATTTGTTTATCAATATCATTTCGTTTCTTTTTCTATGTCTGTCTAATTTTTGTTGTTATGCATACAAAAAGAACTCAATGACACATGTTAAAACTGTTGCATAACTTTTCCATTTTCGATACAATATGATACAAGATTGCTGTCGATTCTATTGGACTTTTAATTGATGGTTCTCCGCTTCCTCTTCATGTAAACACCACCATTATTCATTTGCTCCAGAAATAAGTCTTTTTCATTATTATTTTTGTTGTAAATTTAATCGAAAATGAGAATGAAAATGAAAAGGTATGTACACATATCTCAAGTTAATTGAGTACATGTGCACTTGTTTTATGAGATAACTCGTAGATGTTGTTTACAAAAACTCATTCCATACATTTATGTACCTACAAAATAAATGTTGACTTCCATCATCATCCTCATCGTTATCTTGGGATTCTTTGTGTTTTTATTTTTGCATTAAATATAGATTTTAATAAATGCTTTTTATATTTCTTTTTTTTTTTTTAATAATATGATTTGATCATCGTCGTTTGTGTAAGAATTGTTAATTCACTGTTTCGTTGTCATCATAAAACCGGATTTCTAATGCCATTCAATATGGTTGCAAATTATTGCTTTCATTCGAAGTTTACTTGAAAAAAATTCCGACTCTATAGGTACAATGTTTACTGTTTATGGAAAGCTTTACTAGAACTACCTGTGTACCTATCTCTAACTAATGCTACGTAACAAATAATCACGAGGTTGTTATTGCTTAGAGATTTTTGTTATTATTGTTGTTGCTGTTAGCAGTGATTTATTTAAGTTATTTGTCTTGTTTTTTTGTAACATTATTATTTATTTTGAAGATAGAGTAAATTTTCTTTGTTCTTACGTTTTAATATTTATAAATAAATAAATTCATCAAACCGCCAAAATTATTTAAATAAATGGCGAATGAAAAATAAAAAACGTCAGTTTGGAATTTATCAATTAATTAAATAATTTTTAGGAATTTAGTTCAGTTTATAAATTTACATAAAATCAATTTTGCACATATGAATGTTTATCTATTGTGCATGTAATAAAATACTAAACAATTACCGCCAAAAATGATAATAGTTTTTTATAGAGGGGGCAAGAACAAGCACTTTTTAAATATAACAGTTTAAAAAATTACAATGAAAAACAAAAATGAAGTCAACTTTAACAACTTAAGACCATTTTTTTCGGAAAATTGATTTAATTATTTGATACTTCAATTAGTTTTGGAACATAAGTTATGACAAGAAAAGGTCAGATTTTATCACTTAAATAAAATTTAAATTTCAAAGTAAAGATTTGTCTAGGTCAAAAAATAGCCTAGAACCTACACCATAGTTTGAGAAGAAACCCCATGCTATAATGTCAGAGCCACCATGTTTTATGGTTTTTCGGGTATAACCAGGCACGTATTCAGCATTTGGTGGGCGTCGAACAGAATCAAGAGAACCAGGACTACCATATAAAACAATTTAGCTTTCATCTATCTTTAAAATATTTCGCCAATCCTAAAGGGGCCTATGAACATGGGTTTTGGAGAACTGAAATGTTTTGGCAATGTGTTTTTTTTTTTGTCAAAAATAGGACTTTTCTTAAGCCTCTGGCGTTGAGATGATTTCTGTTCAATATTCTTCTAAATATTTCCAAACTTGCATTCAAATTTAATTTTATAATAAGGCAAGTGGGGTAAGGCCTTCGAGAATCTTACAATGCTTCTTATCGATTTCGTAGATCAACCCTTATTTCTTCTTTGCGTTTCAGGTTTTTCTTTATATTTGTTTGCATTTCAAATCATTTTTGCATAGATTTGAAAAGTGTTTTGGATTTCCAAATAAGTTTTTCCTTCAGATAGAAGTTGGGCAAATGATTCGGCGTTTCTCCAAGGAGCAGTGTTTACTTCGACTCATACTGTAAGTTCATCTGAGTGTAAATATGTAAATACTTTGAGGCCTTAAAAGGTTACCTTTAAACTTATAATTTAAATATGCATAGGATCAAAAAACACGACACAATTACCAATAGCTAGCTAAAACTGCTTTTATTTTGACCGCTAAGAAACACACTTTAAGAGCATTCGAGTAACATTTGGGAAAAAACCGTTATGTCATGAATTTTTTTTTCGGAAACGGAAAACAAAATGTTCTAGTACCAAAAAAGTAATTGAAGAATATAATTATTTGCCCATACATTGTATTGTACTAGAATATATTAATCGTGAGGTTACACTGCTATTATTTTGACTGGCACTGTATATGTATTAGACCTAAATTATATGTAAAAATGTATGATGTATTTTATACAGTAACTTAAAAAATAGCAAGAAAATGGGCAGGCTCAGACGATATAAGGGACTTGAAAGTAAGTCAAGTTTCTAGTATCTGATTGGCCAGCTTATGTCAAAATAACATCTTATCATTTTTCATTGAACTGAAAGCTGAATTTTATTACTCTGTAATTTATTTATTTTTTTTGCAATTCTATTTCATGTTTTATGTAAAAGGGTTCCTTATCAAATTGGAAAAGAAATAAGTAATATTTAAGAATGCAGTTGATTGCAAATGAAATCCCTTATGTTGCCCGACCCCGAACCTGCCAAATGCATAGTTAAATTTTGACAGTTTGTAAGTTGGTTGAGAGTTCCGCTTTTCCATGGAATACTCCTTCATGAGAATGTTCAAAATAACCAAAACTACTTTTCTATTAAGTGTTGATTTTTAAAACTCGGTTTTTTAACATCACTTCAAAAAATACCTTGACCGTCAAAACATACATTATGGTCATTACGTCCACAACATGACATTTTGTTTGAAGAAGACAAATCATCTTCTTCGATATTTTGTCCTTTAAAGAGAATATAATGTTCATTTGTTCATATTTTGTTAAACGATTTAAGCTTCAATTTAATGGCATCAAGTACAGTTCCCTTTACTCACTCCACGTGCAGTTCTAGTCACAGCCAGCACTTGGTCAAAATTTTATTAAAACAAATCAAAACAAAACATAATCGGGCATATTCATAGATGTTAACTAAACTCTTGCTAAGTTGTTACTAAGCAAGTCCAGAGTTTAGGCTATTTATAAATAAATTTAAACCTAAGTTTAGGACTAAGCCTGTGGTTTAACTATAAACATAGGAAATGCTGTGTATAAGTAATTATTATCACAGCCAAATGTCATATTTTATTTTTAAACATACGATTTAGCTCTAAACTTAGGTTTAAATTTATTTATAAATAGCCTAAACTCTGGACTTGCTTAGTAACAACTTAGCAAGAGTTTAGCAAACATCTATGAACATGCCCCAATAAGTGAAATTAATGAAAAAGTAGTTGACAGGAAATCAATTGTGACACACATTCAATATTATTTTATTGATAGCATGTCAGAAAGCTATGCCAAAAAATCCTACTGGGTTGTATGTAATTAGTAAATCATTCTTTAGAACTTTTAGTCCTTAAAACTCAACAATAAATTTACACCAAGTTTTAAGGAAATTATAGAAAATGAAAAAATACTCAAGTTCTAAATGTTTTCAAAACCAATTTTCAAATAATAATCCAGAAGTGTTATATCTAGTTTTGATCTCAGAACTTTTTCAAGAAATTAGTCACAATAAAACCAACAAATTTAATTAATTACTAATAAGAAAATTTGAAAATTTGGGGTGGCAAAAAGTTCCAAAAAAAGTATATTATACTAAAGGTAACTCATGTAATTATGTTGTCAAACTACTGGATGAAGATCTTATATTTTAGTTTGCCAAAATTTGAACAACTTACTATACACTTTTTTTTTTTTTGGGGGTAAATTATATCAATTTATTCTCGATCTAGATCTGTCAACACACAAATTTCCTCTGTTTTGCATTCTATGGGGCAAAATAAATTGATTAAATTTGCGGATCTGGATTTTTCGACAGTTTTACCTCTCTTTGCACCAATACTAACACAATTTAAAAACAAATGTTTGGCTGGGAATTTGACAGCTCTACTACACTCGTTACACGTACACAAAGTTACAATAATACAACTATACAAAGAAAAACAATTCCAACCGTGTTTAATTTTTGAAGGAAATCTGAATTTACCCATTTAAAATCCCAATATTAAAATAAAAGTCAGATTTTTGGTGAGGTTTTTTTGATCTGGGTTATATTTTAAAATATTCTTCATAGAAATTGGTATAAGGTGTTTTTTCAGACATGTGGTTTTCAAAAAGAAATTAAACGCATATAATTTAATTGTATGGCCAATAGTTTAGCTTTATTATGAAGATAAGAGTTTTCCATTATGTTTTAAAATAGATTTCAGCCAACCTGTGGCCGTTTGTCTTCTAAAGCGGCAATAGTCTCGAGTTTATCTGCGTAGCCAAGCTTCACATACCCGCACAAAAAAGTCCAGCGGTGTTAAAACCGATGATCTTGGAGAACAGACCACCAAAAGTTTCCTTCAATAAATTGATGCATCGCGTGAATATAACCGTTATTTTGGTAATTAATATGCACGATTTGCGGCACGGGTTCCATTAAATATAAAACCAATGTATATTTAAAAAAATCACAAATAAAAAAACATTTATGAGTTATTTAATAATTCACAAAGTCCTAAACAAAAGAAATAAACTAACAAAAATCAAGTTTTGTTTCTATTATTTTGAACAAAGTTGTCTGCATTATAATTTTTTTTATAATCCAACTTAATTTTTTGTTCGGTGAAATGCATATATTAAATAAATTTTGTTTTTTTATCTTATTTTAATCTCAAATTTATAAAAAAATAAATGTGCACATTTTGTTTTTTGTTTAAGAACTAAAATAACAGCTCTAAAAATATTCAGTCTTCTTCCTTATAAAACGTTAATGGTTTCTACTTTAATATATTTATTAATTTTCATCCACTGAACGCATTTCCTATGAATTGAAATTAATTTTTGTTAACATGCTTAACTTTCTCTAAACTAATTTGATAATTAAACTCAATGTTTCATAACACCAGTTATTAATTTGCTCGATTACCTAGCTCATACGAAAGTTTTAATTATTTCTGTTTTTGGTTGAATTCCTTGTGCATTCATTTGAACGAACGAATTAAGTTTGTGTGGCTGTTTGAAAATTGTTAATAAATCTTATTGTGATAAAAATAGATTTGTTAGAAAAAAATCCCCAAGCTGTGCCTTTTTTATCACTGTGCCCTTAAGGTACTATCTTATATTTGGCACGTGAAGCCAAAGCGTTATCCGAGTAAAGATTGTTTCTAATTACTAGATAGTCAAAAATTAATAAGTACTCAAAGAACTCATAACAAAAAAAAAATTTAAATGTACAAAGAACATAAAATTCACGGAAATTGAAGCTAAAATTCTCAAGAATTTTGAAATAAAGAAACACGCCTAATTAACCTTAAACGTTATCTTCCCCCAAAAAATATCTAACGCCACTAGCCTTGTATAGATTATGAAATTATTGATTTTCGTATCATTTTATGAATCACAGTAAATCACCTCAAATAAACACTTCCGAAAAATTCAATTGAAACGAATATTCATAAAGATTTTATCAAATCATAAAATTTCATCGTTTGATTGTATAAACAAATTTTCACTTTACCTTAATCTATTTTAATTGTTTGTTGAAATATGAATATGAGAATATTGAACACAATCAATATAAAGCTCTTAATAGATAAGTATATAAACGTCGTCATTTAAATTTTATAACATATTCCTAGAAAATTGTTATCATTTCTTTATCCACCTTTTGAGGATTAGAGTACAACAAAAAAAAAACGGTCTTATCAAACACCACAATCAATCAATTACAGGCCTTTTTTTATATTTATCAAGCACGTGTGTCATTGATTTTTAATTCATATGATAAGTAATTCAAAGAAAAAGAATTAAAATTAGAAATATGAACATTTACAAAAACTTCTTATCCCAAAAGTATCTTTTGTAAAAAGTTACCCCGAAATAAGTGACAAGTTTTTACAAAAAAACAAAAAATATTGTTAATTTATGAATAAGATACAAGAAATTCAAGGAAACTACCAAAACTCATGTCTTTATTAGCTTTACAAGTTGCATGGAATTTAATGTGTAAAAATAATGTATGACATATAGCCTAAGCGAATGCGCTTAATGATCTCCTTCGTTCCAATTTTGTACCACTTTTTCGAGAATAATAGGGGTTAATCATCAAAGAAATTGCATCGAATAATGGCATCGTTGCTGCTTTATCAACATAGACCAGAAATGTGACGTATCCCACTATAGACTATAGTCTAAACGTGTCAATTAACGTGAACTAGGTGGACAATTTTAAGATCGATTTCTTGAGATAATTCGTTCACCAAACGTTTGGCTCAACAAATATGATTGCATATACGATTCATGGTTTGTTGGAACCATTTCACACTATTAGGCGTTTTTCTTTGTTGTCTTAGAAAAGAGCTCTGAACAGAGCCCGAGCATATCGATCATGCTCTAAAAATCTGAATCTAAACAAAGCATGTTCTGAAAGCTCAAGGACCCTACTATGTAACTCGATTCTACAATGAAATTGCTCGAATTCGAAAAATTGGTACTATGTATCTTACTACTTTCGAACAAACGAGAATCGAATAGCTCTAGTAGTGCCAACTATATTCTTAGGGCCGGTTATAGCTATCAGTAAAATCCATCAGTAAAATTTTTGTTCTTAGTTTTTGAACATGTTACAAATTTATTTCTAGCAAAAGATTGATGCAATAAGATGAATCCTATATTCAAGTATTTTTTTCAAAAAGAAACAATGCATTTAAAGTTTTATTTTAATTTATAAATTCATTTTAATTTTTTTAATGATGAAATTTCATTTTACTGAACAGCTGACTGCCAAAAGCCAAAAAAAAATCCATTTCGTTTTACTGTTGGTGTTCCACTAATTTTACTGTTCCGATCACATCATTAAAAATTTTACTGATGAAAGCAACAGCAAACAAAATTGTCTGAGGGCGAAGCCTCAAAGTGGCATTTAATTTATTGACGTAAATTTACTGATTGCTATAAACGCTCATCAGTAAAACAATTCAGATTCCTCCTGTTTCAAATTTTACTGATGGATTTTACTGATAGCTATAACCGGCCCCTTATGAACTTTCGAATAAACGAGGAACTAAGTAACTCGAAAGTAGAATTCAAAACAAGGCAAAATCGAAAATAATCACTCTACATCAAATGTGTTTGCGAACGAAGTTTTTTTTTGTCAAAGTGTAAGTAAAATGTTATAAATTATTAAAATGCAATTTGAATTTGAAAGTTTTTCATTCAGCTTGTTGTGTTTTATTATTTTACCACCGGGAATTCGTGATTTTTGCCAAAAATAGCGTTTGGACTTTCGTTTCTCTTCCTCATTAATTTCAAAATTCATCATCAACGGGCACATGACTCTTTCGATTGAAGTCAAAAATTCGGGAAAGAGTTTTGACATGGTTTGCTGTGCACGTCCAGCGTTCTTGTCACCACCGATTTGGTTTTTTATAACCTCTTGGTGCCAAAAACTTCAATGTTGCTGATAACTTAATGATATTAGGAAAACATGAATGAATCTTTTGAAAGGCGGTAATTTTTAACAAAGCTGAAATAATGTAGATTGGATTAAAAATGCGTTCAAATAGATGCTCAATATGGGTAAACCTTTTCTCGCTAAGCTCCATTATGTTGGAATTGTCTCTGATTCGCCTTCTTTCTATTTGTTCAATTCGTTCCGGATTTTCTTTAGAATCTACCCAAAATGCGAAACTGTCCGTTTGTATTTGTTTTTATTATTATTGTTTTGATTGATTTTTTTCACGAAGATTAAGTGACTTTTATTCACAGAAGATTGTTTTGTTTTTTTATCTAATGTCACACATAACGAAACTCATTCGAAAATCGGAAATTTTGTGGGAAATACTTGGTATTACCGGCATCCGATTCTATTTTCATAGATAGTACCACTCGAAAGTAGAATCGGAAATGAGTTTCGAATAGAATCAAAAGTAGAATCGAGTTACATAGTAGGGCCCCAGAATTATTTTTGAAACAGACCTAAACAATAAACTGTCATTATTTGACATTATTGCCAATTTACTTGTCATTTTGTTCTACAGAAACAATAAATATGATTTAAAAATTGAATTAAAATTGAAAATCTCATTATAATCAAACAAGCATTTAAGTTGTGTGTGATTTTTTAAGTGAGGATTAAAATTATGATGGTTGTGTTCAGTATTTTATTTCGAGCTCATCTGAACGAGCTCAGAACAACTTTAGAACACGTTCAGAACTAAAAAAAAGACACACAAATTTGAAATTCTGTACTTTCAGAGGTAAAAAAGAAACACAATTTTTTGTTTGACAGTTCTTGCTCTGATGTTCTGAACTAAAAAAGGAGAAAACCCCCATTCACGAATATATTGACATCAGTTTTGGATTTGCAAATGACTTTTTCGAGATTTTCGAGAAAAGAATTTTGCTCACTTCAAAACTGACAACTCTGCCAGACGGCATTTGCCATGCTTTTTAAAAATTTCTTCAAATATGTTATTGTAGAATACGAATTGAAAAAATAAAGAAAGAATTGAATTAAATTATGTATTGATCGATTGGGAATGACTCAAATAATGCATCATGTTTTTTGTAATTTTTGGTATCTCAGAAATATACATAAACCAAGTTTCTCGTTTTTGCTGTCAAAACTCTAAGAATCATTTTCAGGATTCCATTTCTTAATGAATTTTCTAAAGAAATACAAAATTTGAATCTTGTACTCTGAAAAGTCAACTGAAAAAATTCACCGAAATCTAAGGCCGCTCTCTCCCCTATGTCGGGTCGAAATATGTAATCAGTATAACAGCTTTACCTACTAATTCAGTAGATGTATTGTATGTATTTTGTGAAGATGTGGCTATAAATTGGCCAAATTATAGAAATTTCAATGATCGCTATAACTGACCTGTCAACAAATTTCTATGATAACTATAACTGGCCCCTAAAGGACATATTTTTATAGCATATTTTTTCTAATTAATCCTTCTATAACAAAATTTGGATACACTGTTACCCGAGAGAAGTAATATTGCTTTCAACATTTAAGGTTCATTTTTCTTAGGCGCCAGTTATAGCTATCATTGGTTTTCATCACTGAAAGCAAACATTGGAATTTTGTTGACAGGTCGTTTACAGCTTTCATTAAAAATTTCTGTAATTGAAAAAAACTTCCTGATTGAAATTCACCGAAAAACTTTTACTGACACAAATCTGTCATTGGAATTGTGTGAAATTGGAACAAAAATCAGTGGAACAATTAATTTTACTTTTGAAAATAAAAGTATCAGCTGTTAAAGAAAATGAATTTCCGTCCGGAAAATAAAAAAATACATTTTTAGAGAAAAATAAATGCGCAATTACACTTTTTTTTCTCAATAAAAATTCTTTGTGTGATTTCCGATCGATCAGTATACAATTTTCATTTCTAATCAAAGGGAAACACCGTCAAATATCGATTGAAAAATTTTTCCGGATCGATTTCAATGATAGCTATAACTGTCCCCTTAATGCCTAAAAATTATGCTGGTTTATGTTGTACATTTTTGTGCAATGAATACGCTTTCAGTTTTGTCATTATTCTGGATTGACACCTTTTTGGGGGATTGGTCGTTAAGGTTAGCTTCGTGCAGGATAGAAACAGCAGTTCTTATAGGTAGATCTTTTGACGACATACAAAATTAAGCCCTAGTTTTTCTTATAAAGGTTGCCCTCTTCCTCACAATCATTACAGACGGATAAACTAAAAGTTATTCATATTAATTGATTTCTATATATATTTTTAAAAACCAATCTTTTATGTGGTTTAAATTTTCTATAAATAAGTACATCATTCACTATTGCTTTCTAATCGAAGCCCTAATCTAGTCAGAGTATCAACTTCCCGTGAATTTGATGCTTTGTCTGCAGGCGATTTCAATGCACACAATTCTTCAGAGACAACACCTGAAGTAGTGTGTGCTAAGATCTTCGCTGAATTGAACCACCTAATTCACTGGTCACGAGTTCTATCTCCTCTAAGCACCTTTGCCAATTGTGTTATATCGGCAAATTTCTTGTGTCAAAACACTCCTGTTAAAGAAAGAGCAATACGAGAAAGCCAACTGGGAAAGTATCAACAATTATTTCAGGTTCTTTAACTGGTCATACTATACTTCCTCGATAGTGAAGTTAATGCTTGCGCTAATTTGATCACAAGTTTGATTCTCTTGGGAATGAGAACTTTTATCCCGAACAGGATTAAAAGCAACAGACCTAAAGGAAACGGTTTGATTTTAGCTGTAAAGACGATATTAGGGTTAAGGAAATAAGTTTCCGATGTTTTAAAGCTAAGGAGAACCGGAATAAGTTCAAGCAAACCAGGAAGCCAAGCAACTCCCATATTCTATGGACCAAATTTATACATGAACAAAAAATTCGGCAAAAAATACCGCAATGTCCCAAAGACAGTTTGTTTGGACATTTGTAAAAACCATGAGGAATTCTTGCTCTTCCTCGGATTCATACGCTCGTTGTCAATGACACTCATTTTTTTACTCTTTAGAGAAAATCTAATCTTTGCTTGGCAATTCGGCGACAATTCAACGCTGCCAGTGAATCTTGCGACTCCGCCTGTACTTGAGCTTGTTAGTGTTTCTATGTGATCAATCTTTTTTAGCACTCGTACTGTGGCGAGAGTTCTTAAAGATCTCAGAGGTGTTCTTCATCGCTGGCAAAACCACTGTGTAAGCTTCATATATGTCCTACTCCTCAGATCTAGTTCCGAGCGGATTGAAAACAGCATTTGCCCAGCCCATCCCAAAAAAAACGAATATACTTCATCCTCTAATTACCGACCGATTGCAATTACGACCCTTCTTTCCAAAGGCCATGGAAGCGCTGATTAATTATCAGCTCAAAAAATATCTCGAAGACCGAAAACTTCTTAATGGCCGACTGTTAGACATACCTGGCAATTCTCTGCTCAAACATAGCTACCAACCTAACGTAGCAAACTAACTTAATTCTTATCTGTCAATTCAACGTTTGTATTTTCCTTCTTCTGCTTTGACACCTTCCGAGGTGTTAAGTTATACAACAATTAAACTTATCTTTAAATATAAAAGTAATCACTGTGCCTTTTTATTCAATAAAGAATCTACCTGATTCCCTTGATTTTCATCCATCTGCTTCACACCGACACTACGGCTTTCCCAGCAAGAGGTCTCATGGTTCATCTCACCGAACAGTGGAACAAAGTCTTTTTATTATTTTATTGCACTTGATATAATTTCAAAAGCATTTAATAGGGTCTGGCATTAGGTTCTTTTATCGAAAATGCGTACTTTCGGTTTTCATGAATCCCTTCTTCATTGGATTAGTAATTACCTTTCGGCGCGCTGAAAACAAGTAGTACATATTTGATGAGTTTAAGTCTGAAAACCACATAGTTAATGCTGGTGTGCCCAAGGGCTCTGTTCTATCTCCAGCACTCTATTTCATTCTTAATAATTACCTTCTGTTTGCAACTTTTAATTCAACACATTGTTTTGCTGACGATAGTACTCTTAGCTTTTCATATTCGTTTTCAGACTCAAATCCCTCTTTTTCGGATTTGGAACTGCAACGACAAAATATGATAAGCTCATTAAATTCCGCCCTAAACAGCATTTTACAACAATGAAGAAAAAACTGGAATTCAATGCTTCGAAAACCCAGTGCTGTCTTGTATCGTTAAAGCGAGTTATACCCCCCACCATGCCTTTATTCATGGATGGCACTTGCATCAATTAGACTGAACATCTCAATATTCTCGGTTTGTGTGTCACGAACCGACTCTTGTGGAACGATCAGTATTGAACGTAGAGCATTTAAATTGATAGATGACAATATTATCATTAGTTCATTCACTTCGCGTGAACATCTTCGTAAGGTTTCTTGTCTAACCCTTATTAACTGTTATTTTAACGTAATACGATTTGTATGAATTCATGGAAAAATCTTACATTTATTATACTTATTCTTTCTTCAGGGCCACTGCGTAAGTTGCTAATCAAAAGAAATCAGAATTTGAAACTGTCATTTGACCTCTATATGAATCAAATGTTTTGCCAAGCCCATTTTAATGACTAAATATTGCATTGTATCCATCACAATATGGGACATCAAGATTAATCGCACTCAGAATTTAAAAAAATGTTTCAAACCCTAAAGAAAATATTAACTTGATGTCTTAAATTCCCAAAGTATCATCTGTGAAAAGAAAAACTTCTAAGTAAATTAACAAATGTTGACGAGTGATTTCTAATTTATTTAAATCAAACAATTAAACAAATTAAAAATAAATATTTACATTTCTTGTTGGTTAACATATCTTCTTTAAAACAAAAGTAAATATAAATATACAATGGAAATTGGACAAAGGTAGAAACTTCCATTCAAATTATTCGCATACACTTTTAAAGCAGAGATTTTGCAGTTGTTAACTATGAACTTAGTTGAAGCACAAGACAGCAAATGATGCAGACAAATTAAATTGAAAAGAAGTATCATATGTGTTAACGGAGATCCCATGAGAATAAACAAAATATTATCTGTTTGCATTCAAATAGATAACAATTTTCATATTTAGTTAAGAAAAAAAGTAAAGTAAAAGAATATTTTCTAATTTTTGCTAAGCAGTCAACGAAAATTAGCTTTTCTAAAAACAGCGTAGACCACAGCTTACGTCTTAATCAAATATTTATCTTTCATAACATGCTCATAAAATTGTTGTTTACATTCGTTTTTATGATTCATAAAATGTATACACAAATATAAAAAACGCAAAAAAAGTCATTAACAAAAATGTCATTGTTTTTGTTGACTTAAATAATAATTATATCGTCATTATGTCAGTTATTTATTTATTAAAATATCAGGTTCTATTTTAATCACTGCTTTTCCACTTAAGTATTATTTGGAGGAATTTATTCATACCACTGTCTCAAATGAAATTTGAAAAAATATTGTCCTATAATTAGTTCCACATTCAAACAAATGAAATGCTCGCTTTCAGTCATTATTTAAAATAAATACAGAAAATAACTAACAAACCAAACAATTCATATTCATATACTTAGAGAAAAAATAGATGAAATTAATTTGTTTCTGATTCACAAAGTGAAATCATATTTCGATCTTAGTTGTGAGTCGTGACTGAGTCTAATATAAGTCTATATCTATCTATATTAACTATCTAGTAGATACATTTCTCTTTTGCCTTCGCGCTTAGATTGATCCTATAGGTGCATTCTATCTAGAAGTTCAAGTCACGTGTCAAAAATGATTGCGATAGTTTCAAAAATAGAATAATTCTTCCACAATTTTTGCATTTTTCATGACAATTTCAATTGGAATACTTTTTTCTTTTGTTATTGTGATGATGCTTTTTACTACATATATAGAAATAAGAGTAACCCATTATTTTAATTTCGCAACTTCCCACACACCATACTTACGCCATACACAACAACTTTCACATGAGTCTTTATTTTGATTAATGACGTCACATATTTATTATTCACCTTGAATGAGAACATCCATTCCATACCATATAATGCTTTGGAGAGGAAGGAAATGTGGAAAAATGACAATGTATTATGCAAACATTTTATAAAAATGCATTAAAAATGTTAAGTAACGAGTATCTTTCATTGTCAAGGATAAAAATGGTTATTTTATTCATTTTGATGTTATGACACAAACCAAATGCACATCACCCATTTTAAAAAAGTACTTTTAATAAATGTTAACTAGTTAAAAGATTTAAAATAAAATTTTTATTTTTGTTTGATTTATGACTTCTTATATTTTTTTTTGAAATAACTTAAAACGATCAATGACCTCATCGTATTTAAAACTTGTAGTTAAAGTTTGTAGGTTAAATATTAATAAACTCTTGTCTGTTGGTAAGCCTTCGTATAATTGCTATCTATAAAAAATTTCAAGTTCTTTATGTTTTCGTGTCTTGCATTAACAATTCCGTAGCCAAAAATTTGTATATTTTACGTTGACATAATAACATTGTGTTTTTTGTTGTTTCCATTAACCTTGAAGACTAACAACATTATTATGGTGACCATATACAATACAGTAGTGATAAAAATAATAAAAGTGAATCAATCAATCTTCTTATTTTCATAAATTCCATCCAATAATCCTTAAAATTGAAAATAGTGTGTTTTGTAAGACATATGTTTTTCAAAAAGAAAGAAAACGCCTATAATTCAATGTTATGGCAAAGGAGTCATCTTTATTATAAAAATATTGATTTGCCATTACTTTTTTTTAAAAATGATTTCGGGCAAATGGCCGCCGCAGCTGGCGCAAATAAATTTCAGCCAAAAGGCTCAATTTTCGACCACTGTTTTGCAGAAACTAGGGCGTATGTCAGCCATAACGCGCTCATTATTCTCTTCCAAATCTCGAGCTTATCTGCGTAGACAAACGACTTCACATAACCCAACAAATAGTCCAGCGATGTTAAATCGCAAGATTTTGGAAGGCCCACGACACGAGATAATGCGCTCACCAAAAGTTTGTTTCAATAAATTGAATGTTTCGTTGCGTCTCGCGCGAATTGAACCATGGGTAGTAAATTTGTACGATTTACAAAATTTATTCAGAAGTATTATTATGAAATGGTAATCCCAAGTGAGCATAGATCAAGTGACAGCTGTCAAAAAAGCCCACTTCGAAAAAAGTATTTACAGATTGAAATCCACACGTCACAAAAAAAAAACATTTGGAATTCATGTTTGTAATTATTGTCAAAAATGTACGGGGTCAAAGAATACTTTTGATTAGTTTTTGCAGAAACACCGTTAAATTATTCTAGAAAATCATTTTATTCAGTGGAGACAATATTAGGAGTTTTTTGTAAGTTTGCATTATTTCGGTACTGTTTATATAGCCAAATAAATAAAGCAATAGTTTTCAATTCCTTTTGGTTTGCTATAGAGTTAAATGCAAGCTCGGAGAACCTTACGTTCAAAGACGAATCCTTTTCATGTAGATAGGACTTATAAACCATTCTTTGAGGCTGTTCTGAAAAAGTTAGTTCTGTTTTAGAGGATTTGATCTGAATCTCCCATTGGGAACAATACTCCCAGAGTCTAAAAATGTGTTCTTTTATTCTACGAAGAGCTATTTCAGGGTATCTAGAGCTACTATAAGTAACTGAATCATCAGCGAATAGAAGTGTCGTTGTTTTGGGGTTATTGATCGTTTGAGCGAATGTGTAGAGATTGAACAAGTCAGGTCCAAGGATCGATCCTTGAGCAACCCCCGTGAAAGTCATTCACACTAATTGCTCCCTGATTTTTGGATATTGGAAATATTTTGGCTATTTTCCATTGATCAGGGAAATAACTGTTGTTGATACATTTATTCAAAATAACTGTGAGGAAGATAAAAGCAATGGATTGAAGCCTTTTAATGACAAAATTAGAAATGTTATCAGTTCCAGAAGACTTCTTGACGCTTCCACTTTAAATTGTCTCGAAGAGATTAAGTGGATTGGTAAAGGGATCGTTGATAGTCGTGACGAGTTATCTTCAAAAAACGTTGTGAGGGGTTCAAGGAACTGAGAAGTTAATCTCGAAACCTCAAGATTGACGTTAGGACTGATATTAAAGATTATTGTGGTTCCTATAGATTTTTGAAATAAAGGTTATTGAAACAAGAACGTTTCTTTTAAGCGCCTCTCAGACCATGTTAACAAAAGCGAAAATAGAAATAAATCATTGTTTATCCATTGCTAGAAAATTTGTTTCTTCCTTAGAAACTACTTTCTAGGTGCTAGTCTTTTTGAAATAACATTTCATGAGCATTGCATAACACGCTTAAGCGAAACAAAGGCGTTAATTCTTCCTGACATCATAAAGCAATGTATTTTAAAGCTCTAGACGCTTCAAATGCTAAGCACTACGGATAAAACGTAGAACATTTAATAAACATGCCCTACATATACCTTTTCCCTGATCTGAGGTACTATGTTAGTTCTGAACTTGATACAATCCTGCAAACTTTTCGATGTTTAATTTTTATATTCTACCATAATTTGATTGATTTCTTATACAATTGCTGACGACATGATCACTGCTTTTGGTTTTTTAGAGTTCCGTCAATATTGTCGAGCGAAGTTGCTCATTTCAAAATAACTTTGGTAATTGAATCTTTGAAAATTGAATTTTTAAAATTTCATAAATAGTAAAAACCAATCTTTTGTTTTCTGAAGTCAAATGAAATTTAAGGCAATGCTGCACAGGAAGTGTTATAACTCAAATTTTGCCGAAACAAATGCACCTTGCCTCAATTGTAATATCTGAAATTTCGATCTTTCATACTGCGATAAATCTGATGAACTAGCCCAAAACTGTGATATATATTGAAATCCTTACTTCATTGATATGAACTTAACATTAATATTGAAAAAATTAAAAAGTTATATCTAATCTTGACAATAGTCGTATACCAGGCCGTGATGGTATTATGTTCCCTTTACTGCAGCGATTCACAAAAGTTCAAAGTTAACTTTGGAATTCTGCAAGGTAGTCATTTAAGTCCTATTTTTTAAAATTTTGTTTAAAACAATTTTTCGTTTTTTTTGAAGCACTCTAAGTGCATTATTTGTGCTGATGGTGTTACAATCTGTAAAAATATTTCAAATACTAGTGATAAGAGTTGCAATTTGATCTTTATCAATTTTGGCAAGGACGAGACGTGGCGTCGCATAAGCAGTCGAAAAAGTAATTTTCTATTATTCTAATTCTTCTTTTAGCTATACGCTTGAGCATTCGCATAGAAATTGGAAGTTATCTTCATCGTTCTCCTAGGCCTAACATCCTATACATATATCAGATGAGTTCCCATGAGGATACCTATTATCAAGGACAACTGAGGCCTACCTAGTTGCAAAAGTAATTTTGTTTTACCTTTGTAAATCTTTGACAATAGATTCCTAAGAACTCAGCAAGTTTCAAGAGCTGCCCACCTGCTGTTTGCGATTTCAATGAAACTTTAGAAGATTTGTTCATTTACCTGCTCTATTGGCATGTATATCATTGATACCATATGGCTTGGACTGAGCGTTGATTCAGAGTCGTGGGACCCAACAGAAGGTAGCTGGTACGGCATTGTTGTACCAGTCTTGACTTTGTGACTGTGGCAGATATGGCCTTGATTGCTGGTTTGCTCTCGTTAATAAGTCTGTTCAGTGACGCTGTGCTGGACTGTTCTAGACAGAAAAGTACAGCTTTTTGCTGTTCATTGAGGTTTTTTCTGTGCTGAACTGTTCTACTTTCCTGTTCATTGACAAACCTAGAACAGTTTAGAACAGGATTTTCTGTTCTTGCTTTTGAGTCAGATCAGGTTAGAACAGATTCGTGAGAAATGTCAAAATCGAAGTTGTCATTTTTTTTGTTTACGTTTTGATTTGGTTGTGCTTTGTGTTTTTTTTTCTCGTGATTTAAAAAAATTAAAATAAAGTTATTTTGCCAATTTGTTTAATTTGTTTAATAAAATAATTATAAAATACATAAATAAATCTTTTACATTTCATCAAAGAAAAGGTAATAACATTCGTCACACTTTCATTCCAATCATCTGAAGAGGAATCCAACGAAAAATCACTATCGGTGTCTGAACCACTAACATTTTCATTTAGTATTATCTTAGCAATCACTTGATTTTCCATTTCAATAATTTTTAATAATATTTTTCACAGTAAAAACACAAAAAATGAAAAAAATAAGCGAGAAACGAAAAATTCACACAATTTGCAATTTTTTTTTTTTTTTTTTACAACTGACGTTTGACTGACTGTTCTAACTTGATCTGACGTTTCTCATGAAACTGTGCTGTCATGTGCTGTTCTGATCTAGAAAAATCTTCGCTGAACACAACTAATATGTCTGTGCATTTGTCTTCCAAATTGTGTGAAAAAAGATCCTTAGCGGCTTCAGAAACCGCCAGTACTTCCGCTTGAAAGACGCTGCAGTAATTTGGAAGCTTTATCGATCTTTCTAGGGGAAGGTTACATGAATAGATGACAGACCCTACCCCCTACACCATTTTTGAACCTTCCGTAAAGATAGATAAAAGTTTTCCATTTCGGAATTTTTGTTTGTGCTACTGGGGTAAAATCTATGTACGGCTTTAAATAGTCTATCTGACTGCCAGTTTTTATGTTAATAGTGCTCTTTATGTTCCTGTTACCAAAGGACGTAATGCGTGGCCAGTTCCAAATTCTCTAGCGCTGCAGTTGGTGCAGTCCTCATGGCACTTGTAGGACCTATGCATGCAATTCTTTGAATTGTTGTCATATTTTTAAAATTGCTAACCCTTTCAATTGCTGGCCACTATACCAAACGTGCGTATGTTAATATTGGTCTTACAACACATAAACTTCAAAAAAAAATAAAAAAATACCTCTCACTCTTAACAAAACCCCTCTTAAAAATACTAATGTTAAATAGACTATTATTGATTATAAACCAGGTGGTCACCCCATTCATCCTGCAATATTATTAAATTCTTCAGACGGATTATTGTTTAAGTAATTGATACAAGAGGGTGAAGTAGACATTTGTTTTGATGAACATTGATAGACAAAATTCTGGTTTAGTTTGTTTTAAATTATACCTACCTACATATCTAGAGTTTGCTTCGTTAGGTATAGCAATAACTTTTTTATGGTTGCTAATCTTTTGATTTTAACAGTAATTATCATAATTAACCAACAAGCGATTAAAATTTCTTTAACCTTTGGCCTTAATTAATTGAAATGAAAGAATTGTGCTTAGTTTTTTTTTTTGGTTGTCGTTATTGAAACATGACTTTTTGCTTAAGCCTTCAAAATCCTTAATAATATCGATTAATGTTCTTATCACAAGGTTTTTTATATTGTTTATTGTTAACACGACTAGCACACCACAGGTCTTGAATCGATTTCCAACTTCAAACACAATTTTCCAAAGTTTTCGCCCCACACGAATAACTGACAAAACTTTCAAGAGTATCTCTTGTCATACAAAAGATTGTCCTTCACATTAACCTTTGACATTCAACACATTTCTAGACTTTATTAGTTTTCAACTATCGAACAGCATTGAATTTAAGTTTCAAAGCATTGACTTTCAAGTTCTTATAGTCAAGAGTTGTTGAACCAACGAATTTTTTGTTTGAATGTTGTTACGATTATTTACTGACCACGTGTCGTGTAAAGCGTCACTAAAAGTTATAAAAAGGTGTGAAAATAGGTAAATCTATCCCATAGAATTTTCAACCTCAACACCTCATCATCACCCTATCATTTTCAGTTACAAGTTGGTACTTTGGTTAGTTGTAATAAGTTAATTATTATAAATTAAATTAGCACTTTTAACAAAAGCGCATACCAAACACGATTTTTATACGTGAGTTCACTTAAGTCTTGACAACTTAGTGAATAAATAAATAAATAAAAATAAAATAAACAAAGTAATACTTATCACTATCTACGAGTACCAGCATTAATACGAAAGTGTGATAAAACAAAACTATTTTTGTGTCATTATCTACTGTGATTAAAGTTCATAATTATTGTTTATTTCCTTAAAAAATTATCTATAAAGCTGATTTCAAACAAAAAATATAAATTTATTGCAAAGCTTACATAAATATTGTATTTTAATTTTGGTTACATTCAATTGCTTCTTATGTACATACATACATCTTACAAGATAAATAATATAATTTAATAAATAATTAAATTTGTTTAAATATTTTCAGTGTTTACATTATCACATGGAATGTTGGCACCAAATATCCCGATGATCTCTCACTCTATAATCTACTGGGCTTAAAATCACACACATGTCCCGGTGAAAGTTTACCAGATTTGTATGCAATTGGCTTGCAAGAAGTCAATTCACGTCCCAAGAATCAAGTACTTGGTCTATTCAAAGATGACCCATGGACAATTGGCTTTAAGGAAATTCTAAAAGATCATGATTATGTTTCAATTAAGACAGAACAAATGCAAGGTCTAATGCTGACACTATTTTCCAAACGAAAACATGTTCCACATTTGCGAAGTATTGAGGCCGAATTCACACGTACCGGATTTGGAGGAATTTGGGTAAGTTTTAACTTAGTTGCAGCCCAAGACAAGAAAACCCTTAACTTATGATTAATTAATTTCCTTAGGGTAACAAAGGTGCCGTCAGTATTCGTTTGAGTGTTTATGGCTGTGGTGTATCGTTTGTAGTTGCTCACTTAGCTGCCCATGATCATGAATTGGACGAAAGAATCGAAGATTATCGACAAATTCTAGAAAATCATCATTACCATGTCAAGAAGTATCGAGAAATCTTTGACCATGAGTAAGTTTTTTGTACATTATTATGAATTTAAAATGTCTCATAATTGATTTTCTTTCAGATATGTATTCTGGTTTGGTGACCTTAATTTCCGTCTCACCGGTGAAGATTCCCCCGAAGAAGTACGAAGTCTGGTTGAACAAGATAAACTATCGCAACTTATTCAAAGGGATCAATTATTATTGGTTCGTGAAACCCGCAAAGCATTCCATCAACTCCAAGAGAAACTACCAGAATTCCCGCCAACTTTTAAATTCAAAGAAAATACCTCGTCTTACGATATGAAGTAAGATATTTTAAAAATTTTATCTTCTCGAGTTGTATTTTATATGACTTAATTTATTTTTTTGTTGTTGTTTTATAGACGACGACCTGCATGGACTGATCGGATTTTGTACACAATCAATCGTGACAAATATCCTGATATTAAACTTCATTTGGAACAACGTTCATACAAAAGTCATCCGGGATATACTATTAGTGATCATAGACCTGTTTCTAGTGAATTTATAATCAAGGTATGTTTTTTTGTTGTTGTTTTTGTTTATAAACATTATTTTGTTGTTATTAGTTTTTCGTTGTTTGCCTTAAAAGTTGTTTTATTTTGTTGTTGTTACTTGTGATGTTTTTGTGGTTTTGTTTTTTAAACATTCATCTGGTTGAGGTAATGGGGAGCTTTGATACCATTTTTTAACTGCTTTTAATTTCATATCATCGTCTATTTTTTAACATTAAATTTATTCCTAGCAAATGCAAACATTACAGAAATCATTTTTGTCTGTGCTTTCACGTCACTGGAATTGTAAATTTTTAAGGCCCAGTCAATGAAAGATGGTTAGATTTAATATTCTTTCAGCTTCTTTAAATAAATTATAGAATAAACTGTTTTGTGCACATGTTCATAAGGTTATGTTATGTTCTTCTCCACATGTCAAGTCACATTTTTTCTTCAAATTACGGCCATGTACTACTTTCGCAGAAGAAAAACAGCAATTATTATCGAACATGTTTATGTGATTAACATATTTGAAATTATGTGATTAGAAAAAGCACTTTGGAAGGCTCTATACTTTCTTTACTGAACAACAAGTTTAAATATGCAATTTTGTAAGTGCATACAAATCAGCAAAGGAATGTTTAAAGTGGCGAGATGTGACTTAAACAGAATTAAATATATACATACCATTTCATAGTTATAAGATTACATAATTTTCAAACAAATTTAAAAAATCTTTTCCAAATCAGTATAGCCATAATTATGCATGCACAATAGGTCGTGCGGTAAATTTACGTGTTCTTATTTTTCGGTGAGTTAAAAATCACAAAATAGGGACCATTTCTCCGCTTTTAACGTTTGTTTATAATTTTAACATAAATATTTTTTACATAGCTGAATTCTAGGATTGTTTCTTTAGGTCTTATGGTTTAAAGTTGTAACTATTCCAAAGCCATTTAAGCACGTTGTTTACAAAAAGTAACCGAGTTTAAAGTAACATAACAAAACAGAGCTTTTAGATTAAGCCGAAAGAAGTAAAAATATAGGAAGAGATGTTATTTTAATTACCATGATAGGCGAAAAGGAGCAGTGTTTTACTTGAGTGAATTGATTTACAAACCTAAAGATTAAAAGCAATGTAATCAGTGAACTACTGAATGATTTTATTTTATTTATAAAAACTAACATAGTGATCTTAAATTGCTAGGTTAGTACCAGATTTTAGAGAGCACAGACTACATAGGCTTTCGGGTCGCTGATATACATAAATAAGTAAGTTTTTATCAAGTTTAAAGCTAAGTTTCAAAATTATTTCTTGAATAGTTTCTAGATTTTGTGAACTAATATTTGTAGGTACGAGTAGTTCGTAAATGTTCTGATTATTGTTAGAAAAAAGACGGGTTATGTGGTCTAGAAGGTGTATGATGTCCATTGTTTCATTGCAAGTGCGGCAGATCAGAGGATTTTCCCTTTTCAGAAGATGTTGATGAGTTAGAGAAGTGTGGCTTAAACGCAGACGAATAAAATTGGTCAATGTTTCTTTCTGTGTGACAATTGGGTATAAAGGTTTTGTTTTTGTTGATATTAGAGTAGTGATGAGTAGAGGGCAACCACTTCTACCTTTGGATCATCGTTCTTAAGAGATCCGACTCACTAAACGTGTTGAACAAAACCGTTGGCGATTTACTAACAGAAGAAGCAGCTTTATCAGCGTATTTGTTACCCATAATGTCTATTTGAGCAGGAACCCACATAATTTTAGTTTTCTCTCTCTCTAAAACTCATAATTACTGTAGAGCTGTTGTTTAAGTTCATGATACCATGGATGGCCGAGAGGCTGTCTTTTGTTTTGTAAGCGTATTTTAATGATTTGCAGAGCACTAGAGCTTCTCCGCAAAAAATTGTTGCGTGTTCAGGCAGTAGACCCAGTCTAATTAGATCGCCATTATGTCGTGTTGCAGCTAAACTAGTATGGTTTTCAGTTTTTGAACCGTCGTCGGAGAACATGAATTTCCAGTTTTTAATTTTGAGGTCGTTGTCGTTGGAATTAAATATTTGTCGGTCTACATTTTTTGGAGTGTGTTCTTTAGAAAACCTGCATAGTGACAATTCAAAGGATTCCGGTCTGCACATCCAAGGAGGGTATGAAGACGATTGAATACCATTCATTTTAGTAGTCAAGTTGAAATTAAGTACATGATGGGTGCCCGCATTACTCTCTTTTTTTTTGATAACAAATGTGTCCTTCATTTAGAATTAATCTTAGCATTTATGAAATGACCTACAATTTGTTTTAATCCAAATCAAATTTTCTGAACGCTTCAATTAATGCAGTGATAAATTCCTCTCGCTTATGTGCTTAATTTTCATAAGGTCCTTTTATTTTTGAGAACTACATTTTTAACGATTTTTTCATATAAAACTCATTTTAAAAGTACCTTTAGCTTAAGTTTACTTTCTACGTATTTGCATTTTAATTTGTTAATTTTTAATGATTTTTAGCAAATATTTGAATACACATTTTAACATTTCAAATCAGCTGTAAATGCCAACAACTTCGTTTCTTTTATCGCTGTCTTGTATAGTAATGCCTTAAAATTCAAAAATAAAAATCAAATAATCTTAAAATATATCGGGCGATTTTTTAAGAGCTTGAGAACTTTTTTTTTAAAAAAAACGCATAAAATTTGCAAAATCTCATCGATTCTTTATTTGAAACGTTATATTGGTCCATGACATTTACTTTTTGAAGATAATTTCATTTAAATGTTGACCGCGGCTGCGTCTTAGGTGGTCCATTCGGAAAGTCCAATTTTGGGTATTTTTTTCGAGCATTTCGGCCGGAATAGCCCGAATTTCTTCGGAAATGTTGTCTTCCAAAGCTGGAATAGTTGCTGGCTTATTTGTGTAGACTTTAGACTTGACGTAGCCCCACAAAAAATAGTCTAAAGGCGTCAAATCGCATGATCTTGGTGGCCAACTTACCGGTCCATTCCTTGAGATGAATTGTTTTCCGAAGTTTTCCCTCAAAACGGCCATAGAATCGCGAGCTGTGTGGCATGTAGCGCCATCTTGTTGAAACAATGAAACCACATGTCAACCAAGTTCAGTTCTTCCATTTTTGGCAACAAAAAGTTTGTTAGCATTGAACGATAGCGATCGCCATTCACCGTAACGTTGCGTCCAACAGCATCTTTGAAAAAATACGGTCCAATGATTCCACCAGCGTACAAACCACACCAAACAGTGCATTTTTCGGGATGCATGGGCAGTTCTTGAACGGCTTCTGGTTGCTCTTCACTCCAAATGTGGCAATTTTGCTTATTTACGTAGCCATTCAACCAGAAATGAGCCTCATCGCTGAACAAAATTTGTCGATAAAAAAGCGGATTTCACATTTCGAACCGAACACTGATTTTGGTAATAAAATTCAATGATCTGCAAGCGTTGCTCGTTAGTAAGTCTATTCATGATGAAATGTCAAAGCATACTGAGCATCTTTCTCTTTGACACCATGTCTGAAATCCCGCGTGATCTGTCAAATACTAATGCATGAAAATCCTTACCTCAAAAAAATCACCCATTACAAGCAGCTAGGTTCTAAATTTCACTTTCTCTCGAAATGAAACTAAAATCGATTCAAAATATAAATTAAAGTTCTGAAATTCACTTTTATCGATATCGATTTAATTTTTTCGAATTTTAAACGAAGAACGATTTTTGCGATTTTTGAGTGATTTGATTTCGACCATATTTTGTTGGTGTGATTTGAATACGACATGAGAAAATTGTCTAAAAATAGTAGAAGATTCACTTAAAAGGACTTTGAATTTTATTTATAATGCATTTGATTTTTGACAAGACACATTTAGAACATAGACTTCCCAACCGATATTTAGAAACCCGATTAAGTGCCTATCAGAACGGAACATTCAAAAACAGAGGAACTTATCAACGAGCGGTTAAAATCTCTCCATTTAAAATGATAAATGTGTGCATTGTATTAAGTATTATTATCAATACATAAAAGGTATTGCTCACATTCCTGGAAAATGCAAATTCTAATAAAATTTCCTTCCTCTCATTTTAAAATATTAAATTTTAAAATAAAACCGATTGTTTTGCATATTTTGGAATTTGTATAAATCTCAAATAATTATAAATTACCCAAGAATTTTTTAAAAGTATTCCAATTTATCGAATATTTTTTGAATTCATGTACATATTAGATAAGGTTTCAAAATGAATTCAGAGGGTTATTTTATTTGATGTTCAACTTAAAAGATCTTAATAAAAAATCACTATCATTATTCATCTTAAAAATTGCAACTGAAGTTAGTACTTTCGAATTTGTCTTACGAATTTTAAAAATCTCATACTTTTTTTTTTTTAAATAGAGTTGTCGATCTACTCCAACATTGCTGTTTGTTATCCTTTTGAACAGTCTTCGTAATATAAGCCTAAGTTAGAATTACTTAAACCGCATGAGATCTTCTATTTAGTGAACTTAAAATAATTTCTTTTTATTCATCGAGATTAACAACGCATCAAAACTATGCTTTTTACAAATATTGTCTTCAATTTAAATCACTTTTTATTTCGTTCCCAGTTTTCTATTTGAACTTAACATTCTATGCAAAAACTAACCCAAAAACCAAAATTATTTAAAAACTTCGATGAATTCTAAGACTTTGTTTTTTTTTTGTTTTTATTTATTTATTTTTATAGATTGAATCCGAAACTGAATCCGATTTATACGAATTAACACATTCATCATCACAACAAATCTACCTTCACTACTTATTATTCAGTTTGGAAATTTTATTAATTATATCAATTTCTTATTTAACAAATCGACGTTTTATGCTTATTTAAAAAAAGAGAGAACAAAACAAAAATTTTAAATTTTAAAATTGCTTTCTAAGAAAAAAGTGTAAAGATTTATATATTGCATTTGTGTTTTTGTGTGCATTTTATTTAAAAAAAAAAAAAAGTTATACTCCTTTAAAATTATTTAATTATATCTGACAGAATATTAATTTAAAATAAATTCATTATTTTTTTTTTGTAAACTTTATTTATTGTTAAAACTTAAATACATATAATTTGTATTATCAGCAGCATTTGTATGTTTCATTTCATTTGTGTCTTTTGTGTTGTTAGTGATCATTTTATTAAAGTCTAAATTTGGAGAAAGCTTCAAATTTAAAATTTAAAAAAAACTATACACAAAAAATTAATTTTTAAAAAATAATTCGTTGACAAAAAATCATAAAATTAGGAATAGCAACTAACTTTGGATGTTTTGAATAGAAAACAAAAGTTAAGGCTTGCTTTTAGAAAAATCTAAATCAAGCTAGTCATAAAGCTTTGATTAGAAGCTAGAGAAAGGTCGAATATAACGAACCATATTGTTGCATGAAATTACGGCCAAAAATACTACCATATCCCAAAGGTAGTACAAATTTCTGATCATTTGTAAAAACGTACGAAACACCACTTCCTTTGCTGTTAATTCGACGCTACCAGGGAGTGTCATGATCCCTCCTGTTCTTGAGAGACTAAACGATTTTATGGGACAAATATTCTCTCGCACTCGCGCATTTGCAAGAGTACTGAAAAACTTCTACATTCACATTTGCTGGCCCGGATAGTATCCGAGTAACCTTCAACGCTGGTAAAACCATTACGAGAGCTTTTCCATCTTTTCTACTCTAGAGGTCTTTTTCCGAGCGGATGGAAAACAGCATTTGTTCAGCCTGTCCCTAAAAAGGTGAATCCTACTCCCTCTCCAACTATCGTCCAATATTACTCACGTACCTTCTTTCCAAGGTCATGGAAACGCTGATTAATTATCAGCTGAAAAAAATGTCTCGAAGAACGAAAGCTTCTTAATGACCGTCAGTATGGCTTTGGTAGCAAAATGTCTACCGGGGTTTTGATGGTTCATCTAACAGTGGAACAAATCTTTACATCGTAAGATGATTGCACTTGATATTTTAAAAGCATTTAACCCCAGGACACTCCGTATTGTCTCTGATTCTCTTCCTTATATTCATAAATGATCTGTTGTCTGCCACTTCTAATCCATTAAACTATTTCGACTGACTATAGTATTTTCAGCTTTTCAAATTTGTTTCTAGATTCATGTTCTTGTTCTTCGGATGTGGAAATTCAAAGGCAGCGAATGAAAAGCCTTCGACAGCATTGTCTCATTTCTGCCTCTTATCGTTAAATAGTAACCCACTCCTGATGCAGCTATCCATGAATGGAACTTGTGTCCAGGAAACTAATCAACTTTCAGTACTCGGCATGTGTATCACAGATCAACTCTTATGGAAAGATCACATATTCGACATTGCCAAAAATGTTGTCGCAATGTTTCATGCCTTTCGTTGTCCTACCGTTATTTTTACAAACAGTGTTCCGTCGAATTAACCAGTTGCATTGCCCTCCCCCCCACCCCCAACAATTCAGCCATAATACTCGCACTTCCAAGAATGCTCATCAGTTTCCCTTGAGTTCAATTTCGTTATTTCGTTTCTTAAACCGCACATCGAGGATGTGGAATGCTTAATTTGTCTTTATTTGAATAAAAACCTTTAGTTCGAAAACTCAGCTTTAGAAAACTTTGTTTGAAAATGAATATAACTCTTGTCAACATTCTTATTCTTCCCAAACTGAATTCCAGGTTCTCTCAGATATCTCAAAAATATCTGCATCCTCTGCTTAGAGGTCCCCTAAAATGTAATTAGTAAGAGACTACGTTTTCTTGAAAACCGAAAACTCATATGACTAAAGCTATATCTTATTCATCAAAATTGAAAATCAAGCTGAAAAAGAGGCTGGGATACGACCCACACTGATAACTTCCCATCCCTTCTGTAGATTTGTCTTGCTTAAAAGTTTGTCTATATGTTTCAATTTTTACAAAATTTGCGTACTATTTTTTGTAGATTTTATTTTTTTATGAAAAAATGGACTGTTGGATTTTTATAAAAAAAATTACTGAATATCGAAAACAATATTTTCTGTGAAATAAAATAAGTTAGAAACCAATATTTTTAATTTTTGAAAAGCTTTTTGAGTCGAAAGTAAATTTTTACCAAGTTTTAGTATTGTTTTTTTTTATGTTTTTATTTTTTGTAAAAAAAACTGTCAATTCGATTTTTTCAAAATTTTACTGAATGTTGAAAACAATATTTCTTATGATATAAAATAAGTTTCAAGTTTTTGAAAAGATATTTGAGTCGAAATTAAATTTTTCCCAACTTTGAGTAATGTTTTTTTAGGTTTTTATTTTTATAAAAAAAACTGTCAATTAGATTTTTCTTAAAATTTTATCAGATGTCAAAAACATTATTCTTCGTGGCACAAAATTGTTTTAGAGATGAAATTATATTTTGGTCGTAAAATTTTCGAGGTGACAAATTTTTTTTTTCAGTTTTTTTGATTTATAAAAAAAACGTTAATTGTTTTTTTTTTTCAAAAATATACTTGTTTTGTATTACGTTACAATATATAATATAAAATTTAATTCAAGTCTCTAGCATCATTGGTTCATGAGATATTTAGGGTTAACCAAAATTTTCACCTTTTTTTTAAACTGCTATGGTAAAAAAACCACCCACGCAATTTTCTTGAGAGCCCTTTCTACATCTTTCTGCCTTATTATCTGTATAACAAAATTTATTTGAAGTCGATATCTCTTCTGGTTCTTGAGTTATGGAAGACGAAAAAAACGTCGCGAACGTACAGACGTACGGACGTACGAACGTACGTACACACGCACGCACAGATATCTTTCTAAAAATCTTTTATTTCGACTCTAGGGACCTTGAAACGTCGAGAAATGTCAAAATTTTCAATTTGACAAATCGGTCCCATTACAATAACTTCCTATGGGAAGTTAAAAATAGGTTATGGCTTTAATAAAGATTTGACTAGAAGACTGTTTTTGTTTGCTAGGTTAAGCTTTATTTTATTCACCCGAACCTCGCTTTGGCTTTGGGATCGAAGTTTTAGCATTGGATTTGTTTTTATTCAAAAGACACTTTATTCGAAATAGTCCAATAATTGAGTAGGTGGAAAAAGTTCAAAAATGAAATTTTTAATATGTATGAAGCATGTATGTATGTATTCACTAAAACGAGATCCGATATTTTAGGTGAAATCCAAATATCAATAAAATATTGTGGTGGTTTTTGAAAGTCTTATCATTTACACACAAAAATCTCGATTTTGAATTTGGATAGAAAAAGATGGAAAACAAAATTTAAGTAAAATTTTATAAAAAAGAACATAAAGGTTATTAACTAAACTTTCCTAAATTTTAATACATATTTCCTTTTAATTTTTAATCATATCAAAATACGATAAGAGGGTTTTAAAATTGAAACGACAACATGTCAAAAAATACAACGAAGTTTAGGCTAAAGTCACATTTTTTACTCTTGGGCTGATCAAAAGATTCTATTATTATATAAGTTTAGTGAAATTGTTTTTGAACAGGAGGACAGTTTTTAGGTCGTCATTTCACATCCTTTTTCTTTTCCTTTTCTTTTGCATTGAAAATCAATGCAAAGTAGAGTTGCAATCATCTTTTATGTCGTTTACATTTATATGAGATTTGTTCAGTTTTGAAATTGTAATGATTGTCCTTAAGTTACTCTAAAAAGCTACGTTTAACTCATTTGTCCAAATTCAAGATCATGCTTTTATCATTTTGTTAAAATCGTTACTTTGTTCCATTTGAACATAACAATCACTAATTTATGTTACTATTATTAAAAACATCTCATATTGACTGTTTTTATTTGTCCAAACCCTAAAAAAACCCATTAAGTGTTAAGTGGTAACTGCTTTGCTTGGTCGATGGTCATTTTTGTTAATTTTCAAAACTAACTTAACAGTGGTTATTTTTTAACAAATATTTTTTTTTTCATTTACATTTCTTTCTAATGAATTAACAAAAATTAAAAAAAAAAAAAAACTCCTTTCTTCAACTTAACCCAAAAAAAAAATATCAATAATAAATTACTAACAAAAACAAAAGCTCCCCAAAGCCCAATCACTTATACAAAATCAAATGCCTATGGCAGCCAAACAACGAATGGTTAATTTAGAATTATATACCAAATTCGATGAAACTGATTATTCTGATGAACACGAACAGGTGACCGAAGATCCTAATGAGCTCTTTGTTGAATTCCGTGATGTGCCAATTTGGATGATTGGCGAAGAGAATACTGTGGAATATTACAAGCCTCATGGGTTTGTTGAAGAAGATAGCGATTGGATTGGAGTTTATCCAAGCAACTATGCTAGCTTCAGTGATTATGCAGCTTATCAATATGTCAATCAAGCTGACACCCCATCGACTCCAGCTGCGGCAGGTGGCTTGGAACCACATTATCATCATCATCGGGCGAAAGCCATCAATCCGACAACTATGAGAATTCCATTCTCCGAGGATATCGAATTGAAGGATGGTGAGAATTATATGCTTATTTATTTCCAGAATACAGGAATTCGTGGGGTAACTAGTGTGGCTGGAATGAGTAATACGTTTAGAGCTGAGAAGAGGCCACCAACGCCACGATTTGAGATGTTGGATTAAAAAATTTGGTGGTGATGTGTTTTTATTTTTTTTTTTTTGTTTTTGATGAACAATTTAAGCTTAATTTTTAATGTTACTTTATTTTTATTTAGTTTTGTTTTAATCGATTATGTGAAAAAATGTTTTACGCAACTTAAGTTTTGTTAATTTAATTTTATGTAGTGCACTCTTATTGAAAATAAGTTCTTATTTGTTTTATAAAAATAATTTTGTGTTAAAAAATCAATTATTGAATAATTGTATTAATTTTAAGTTTGTGTAAAATATATACAATACATACTATATATTAAATATCATAATAATTGTCCTAAGTATATTTTAAAATTTAGTAAAAATAAAAGTTCAAAAATGTTTAAAATATGAGCTGAAGCCTTAGATACTTTTTATATTTAAAATAAAAAGTTTTTGAAAACATGCATAGATTGAATATATGTATGCATATAAGAATTTATAAGAAAAAAAAATATATGTATATTGTTTTTAATGTAATAATTAAATTGTTTATTTCAAGCATTGTGTACACTTAATACTGAAGTTAAGGTTCATTTAAATATTTCAAACATAAAACTAAGGCTGAGAAATTTAAGTGCAATGAAGTTTCTCTTTAATCTTAAACTTGTAGATTTTAAGGCGCATACAAATGTTTACCTTAAATGTTTCCTTAACGCAAAATAAAAAGAAGCTTCGAGATTTATAAAAAAAATAACAAACATTTCTTATCAACTTAAATGCTTAAAAAATATTTTATGAAAAGTAAATTTAGTAAAAATAATTTCAAAAAAGGAAATTTAAAAATATCAAGGTTACAGAAAAATAGAAATACATATTAAAATGTAAATAAAAGATCAAATTAAAAAATCGTTAATTATAAATTAATATGGATCGCCACAACCTAATCTGCTTTAGTAACTTGAGCCTAAAAAGAAAGCAAACAGATTATTTTAATACCTATAACATTTCTTAAACAATATAGAAAGACCAATATATTGGCAGGTCTGGAAGAAATGTAGATTTTGTCTACAATAATATAAATACAGGGTGGCGCATTAAGTTTTATTTTGAATAGTTAATTGTTTTTAAAGATGATAGACGGCAAATGACATCCACGCTCACCCACACATATGCACAAACGTGTTTACCAGCCTCATAATTGTCCATTTGCTCGGGGGAGTACCGCCATAATCCCGCCTAAATTACATTTGGACGGAAATGACGTATTGCAAAGCATGGTACCATTGCACTATCCAAATTCTTTTTTCAGTATCTCAAGCAGTCATGTTGATAAATCTAAATAGTAACCTGACGTGATGGTTAGGGCTGTCATTCCAAAGGTCTTGGGTTCAATCAGTGCCTGTAAAACCTAAAAGCTTTTTTCACGAGTATTGCCTCTTTCGAAGAATTGACAAATATTCCAAGATTAATTCATGTCATGAAAAGTGCTTTCTAAAATTATCCGTTCGGATTCGGCATAAAAACTGTAAGTCAATTCTATCCATGTTATTACTCTCACACAGGATAGGTTGAGAGTGGTCACTAGACTTTGGTCCTCTACGGACTGTTGCGCCACCTAAATTATTTTATTTTAGGTCCATAATTTAAAGTAAAAACACTCCTTTTGTGAGCTCTTCTTCACTTTAATGTTTAATATCTGGAATTAGATTGTTTCTTTGACTAATTCAAAAATACAAAATTTAACACTTAGGCGCCAGTTATAGCTATCATTGGTTTTCATCATTGAAAACAAACATTGGAATTTTTTTGGCAGGTCGTTTATAGCTTTCATTAAAAATTTCTGTCATTGAAAAAAATTTCCTGATTGAAAGCCACCGAAAAACTTTTACTGACAGAAATCTGTCATTGGAATTGTGTGAAATTGGAACACAAATTAGTGGAACGATTCGTTTCACTTTTGAACATAAAAGTATCAGCTGTTCAGGAAAATGAATTTCCGTCCGGAAAATAGAAAAATACATTTTTAGAGAAAAATAAATGCGTAATTACACTTTTTTTTCTCAAAAAAAAAATTCTTTGTGTGATTTCCGATCGATCAGTATATAATTTTCATTTCTAATCAAAGGGAAAAACCGTCAAATATCGATTCAAAAATTTTTCCGGATCGATTTCAATGATAGCTATAACTGGCGCCTTAGTGTTATTCAAAAATTTGCAAGATTATAAATAAATTTGTTAGTTTGATATTTTTATTTCACTAAAACATAAATAATATACAGAGTTGATTAGGAATTGAGCGATTTAGACAATGAAATCGAAAAAAATTGTTGTCATACAAAACTTCATGAAAATCGGTGGAGCCGTTTCGGAGATAATATATGATTTTTATTCTTTATTAAAAACACTTTAGGCATTGTCAATTTAAGTATCGTCAACGCACGGTCCGACAACTGGGGTCTGGCTTAAGTTTCATTCAAAATGATTATCCATCTATCTTGAGGGCTTACAAACGTCTCGTTTAGTTTCAGTCTCAAAAAGCTTCTGGAGTCCTAATGAAGCCAGTTTAAATAAAGATTTTGAAACTTTTTCGTGTGCACAACAATGCTTTATAAAAATATGTACCAAATTATTGTTTTATTTGTTTTAGTAAGAAATCTAATATTAGTTTGTAATTTTGAAAATGTTGTTATTTTTTTTTGGCAAAGAAAGTTGTATTAGAAGGTTAAAATCTAGAAATTAAGTTTAAAAATTGAAAGTTATCTACATAAGTGATTACAAAAACAAGAAACAAAAACAAATGAATATTTTAGTAAGAATAATTTGGATCATTTAAAAAATACAGTAAAAAATTATGTCAAACGCCTGTGTTTAGACTTATTTCTTGTTAAAGAAGTTCATATTCTAAACTGTTACGGTATTTTAGATCTCTAAAGTATGCATCTATGACTAGAAATGTGACACAAAACAAAGTCCACCATAGCATTATTGATAAATGTGTAGTTTGTTAAAAATCTACTCTAGCCCTCTTTTCCAAATCATGGCGTAGCTTTTGCTTGTAGGAATATATAAAATTATTTCTTATTAAAATAACAACAACGTAGAATTATTTAATATAATAAATTTAATTTTAATTAAAATTTTATTTCATTATTTTCACTATGTATTTATTTTGTTGACAAAAATAATGTGATAGTTTTTAATAATAATGTGTAAAATTTATATTTGTAATTAAATTACAAAAACTACTAAAATTCCAATATCACATCTAATGAACAAAAATAAAGAAATAAATAAAAATTACATAATTATGAAATAAACATGACGAGAAAAAAAAATGAAATTATGTTATTAACATAATTTTGGTTTTGGGATTCAATTAACAGAAAAGTAAATCAAATTTAAAGCTTAATTAATTTTAAATTATTCTAAAAAAAAAAGGAAACAAAAATCAATTTTTACAATATTATATTTACATTTTTAAATTTATATTTTTTATTACAAAAAGGAAAAAATATTCTTTCGAATTATACCAAGTTTTGTAGTATATTTAAATAAATTATATTAAAAAAATCGTATTAGTATTATTTGTTTTGGAGAAGCAATTAATTGCTGAATGTTCAGATCTGAATATTCACTCTGCGAAATAATGATAAGGACAAAGAAAAAACTCTGCTGTTCCGTCTGTTTTTATGAAAAATTACTATCAAGGAATGGCAACCTTTTTGTTTGATCTTATATTTTTATAGCGGTTAAACTAAATTTTTCTCTTTTGTACCGTTTGTCTAACAATTATTTATTAATCTGTATTTATTTATTGCGGTACGAAAAATGTAAAAGGCCTAGTGATTGTATTTAAGAATCGTTATTAGAAAGGACCAAAAATTAGAAAAATCTTCAGATAACAAAGGTTTGTTAGTTATAAATACTTTGTAAATCATGTAGATAGATTTCATTTATTAGAATAAAACACGTCGTTACAATTTTAAAAATATAATGCCTCTTGAAAGCCATTATCCGAAGAAAAGCGGGATCTTGTTGCTGACTTTCAAGAACTAAATCTGTAATAGACATTTTCTTAAACCTGAGTAAAAATTATGGAGTTAAACGAAGTTCAGGTTAAAACCCAAATTAAGCTAGGGAGAAATCAAACGCCTAACCGTTATTGAATCGATAAGCCCCGCGAAAACTTTTAACATTTTAAACCTCAATGTGTCACCAAGGCGGGTGCAACAAGTTTTGAAATGTGTAAAAATATTGAATATGTGAAACGCGTCCCGAAACCAAAACTTGTACTCGTATCTCGTCAAAAAGCGAACAAATTGATTTTCGCTGAAAAGTATAAATTTTTTTGAATGAGACAAAATTGAGGAGGCCCCGACGACGCACGGTTGCTAGCAATTTCGGCATGATAAACGAACCCAAAAGCAGCATCGAAATGGTTTCAATTTTGAAGGTTGTACGTTGATGGTTTGGGGTGCCATAAGCTTCTGTTTCTACCAAAATAAATTCCCAAAAATATACGGACGAAATATTTTCTGCGGAATGTATCTTTTACAAAGATAACGCTGCTATTTATGTTTCAAAATATACAAAAGGCCTCCATACAGTCCTGATTTGCACCCGATTGAAAACGTTTGGCCAATTTTAATACACTATAAATTATTTGACAAGAGTTGTTCAAGAAGAGTGAGCCAACATTAATATGTATCAAATAAAACCAATAATAATTTCAATACCACGACGTCTACGAAATGTTATTCAACGAAAAGGATCAAGCACCAAATTGTGAACGCCTTTTTAGAAACTTTAAGTTTTACTAAGAATTACTTCTAAAAATTGGCCTTAACATTATTTCGTTCTGAAAAAAAAAAATGAACCCATATCAAAATTATAAAGTAAAGCCAATTTTTTTACATTTTTGTTTTTCCTTATAAGTTTAGTTGTTAAGATACTAAAATTAAAATTAGTTTGGTAAAATCCAATAATAAATGAAAATAAAGTGCACGACTGCGTCGCACGAACTTGCTCCTGTATTCAAAGAGTCTGTTTAAAAAAGTATCTATATAATATTTAAAAATATACCTGTAAAATAAGTTTGTCTTCAAAGATATATATGCCATTTGATTTGTCGAAAAAACCTCCATTTTTCAATTTTTTGGGAGGGGGTTACATTTAGTACAGTTAAAATAATTTAAAAAAAAAACTAATTTAAGATTCAAAATTTTACCTGAAAAATAAGTTTGTCTTCAAAAATTTAAATGCCATTTTATAAATCAAAAAACCCTTGATTTTTCAAATTTTTTTTTTGAAAATCGTTAGAGCGGTTTTTTTTTTAATTAATTTTTTATATATAAAATTTTTCAATTTTGTTCTAAAAATATTTTTGGTATGCAGTTGTTTAGTGATTGTAAATATACGCTCTATATTTCAATTTCGTAAAAAAATGTTCACCCGTTTTTGAGATATAGAATTTTGAAAAAAAAAATTTCAATATTTTTTTAAAAATCCAAACAATAAAAAATTGCACTTTTGATAATCAATATTGTTAAGGCAATATAAGAGATCGTTCAGAAAAAAAAATTATTGAAATCGGTTCAAAAGTTGCTGAGAAAATTAAAAAACAAAAAAACGGTTCTATGAGCGGTACCTTTCCTGAGCAATACAAAAATATGTTTTTCTTATTAAAAGAAGCCAAGTTAAAAAATAAAATTTTAGAGAAAATTTAAAAAAAATCTATCGGTTTGTTTTTGAGAAAATTCGAATTTTCGTTTTTTGATCAAAAAAATTGTATGGGGGCCACTGTTAGTTTTGATCTTAAAAAAAAAAATGAAAAAAACGCCTAACGCAAATCTGCTCAAAACCTTAACTTCCAAGTTTAAACTCAATCGACCCAATGGTTTAGGCTGTAGGAGCGTGGACAGACAGACAAAATTGACCGGACGGAATCGCGGGACCCACTTTTTTCGACTTCTCTACCATCGTAATATCATGTTTGATTAAAATCTCGAGTTCGAAATTTTGCACGAATGCAAAACTTGCCATATAGTTCCTATATGTCGCAAGTAAAAATGGTATTTTGTGTTTGTCCTTATTATTATTTCGTAGAGTGCAGTTAATTCATTTAAGACGAAAGGTACAGTACAATTTTTAAGGCGTGGCGATATCAAGAGAATGGGCAGGTTCAGACGACATAAGGGACTTGAAAGTAAGGCAAGTTTCTAGCATCCAGCATCTAGCAAAAAATTGCCTTATAATTAAGGCAACTTTATTGGAAAGTTGACTGGAAAGTTAGTCAAGAAAAATCTCCCTAACTATCAAGTCAAGTCAACTTATGTCAAAATGACAATTGATCATGTTTTTTTCATTCAACTAAAAGCTGAACTTTATTACTCAATGATTTATTTATTTTCTGCACAACTTCGTTTAATGCTTTCTGTTAAAAGGTTCCTTGTAAAGGTGGAAAAGAAATAAGTAATATATCTTTACAATACAAAATATAAATCATGACGGACTTTTAGCTTGCCTGAGGAGTGTTTTGTAGACAATAATGATTTTGGTAATGTTTGTACTATGAACTTGAAGTTAGAGGTTTGTGAAGTAAAGTTCTGAATTTGGAATTCATGCCACTTAAAAAATTAACTTGGTCAAAATTTACGTTCAAAGAATGAAGTTGACTGCAAATGAAGTCCCTTATGTTGTCTGAACCTGCCCAATGTATTAGGTTGGTAAGATCAAACGTATCAAATGTCATTGATTGCGAGTACAGTGGAAGTTTTACTTAAGCTTATAAAAATGTAAAAAAACTAGAAAATTTAACGCCTATCATTTAATTACTTTATATGTTATAATTCCTTGAATTGTAACGAAAATAATAATAAATAAAGTGATATTAAACAATAATATACCTACTCTTAAAAATGCAGATGCAGATTATATTCTTTCTTAAACTTTTCTGAGAGCTTCGGTTCATTATATTGCGTGAATCCTCATTAATTGGCACGCGCCCTTCAGCAAAAGACATCATTTCGATGCTTAAGCGGTCCCTAGACTATCAATATTATTGTGCAATATTTGATATTGCACAATATTATTGAGAGTCTAGGGCTCATATTGAAGGGTTGTGCAATATATTGTACAAAATCAAAATTCTTTTGATATTTATTGTGCAACCAAATTTATTGTATAGTCTGTGGATGTGTTTGCACAATATTTTGTCATTTGTTATGAATTTTGATAACATCTCCCTGAAAATTCTAAAATCATTGGGTTCGCTCAAAGCCAGCTCATTTAATAAATTTTGATGAGTAAACACGTTTCGTTTTTTGTACCAGTCCTTCATCCATCTGCGTTTGTTTTTTTCTTTTCTTTTTAATGAAATAGCAAGAGCAATTGCCACACAATAATAATCCATATCATCGAGCATGATGTTGTAGCAAAAATAAAGAACTGTCAAATGATTTATTGTGCGAAATATTGTTAAGTGTGGGGTACCAGTCAATAATATTGTACAATATATTATTCAATAATATTGATAGTCTAGGGACTGCTTTAGAGTCCGAATTGAGTCCACAGCAAATGTTTTTCATTTAATTACAAAAATTGGCCTAGTGCTGCCAAGTGCGCTGCAACTGCAAATGTAGTAAAAGGTGTTTTTTAGATGTGCGAACCAAACCATTACATATTTTGGTAATAACATTGCATGATTTTTAAATGCTGTTCAGGATTATGGGTGAGTTCAAAAATGCAACTAGTTGCACAAGCTATGCCGAAAAAATTCATGCAATGCATTTATGAACAAAAAAACTACTGCAAGAATGCGGCAGATATACAATATCAAAAAGCAGTTCATAAATGTCACAAATAATACATTTTTTTCTTTGAGTTACGAGGGTTTAGGTTTTTTAGTGTCTTAACAAAATTCTTTCAAAATGTCCAATAAAAATGTTTTATTAGGACTTATTTTAAATGTTTTGAATGGAACAAATTCATTCATTCATTGATTCCTATGAAGTATAAATATTATATTTCAACTTATTAATAACAAATCATTTTATTTTTGCCAAAAATTTTATAAATATTCAATTATTTTACCTACTCATCTTGTTCTGACATTTTCCTGCAGAGCGGTAACAGAAATAAAATGACTGCAGGTTTGATCGCATTTCAGCTGTCAGACTGTTTTTTTTGAACAGAGCTACCGACTGCAGTAAAGTAATGCAGTGTATTTACATTTATGAACGCAAATCTTGAATTACTGCTGCATTATTACATTAATGAACCTAACCTATGTCTATTGATTATAAAATAGCAAACGAAACTTTTGTATATTTTTGTTTTAAAAATTTAAATATGTAAACATTAACGGTTTCTCGTGTTCTCGCGCTTACTTTCAGGTCGAGTTGAATTCGATGATATGAAAGGGTTTTTTTAATTACTTTTATTATAGCAGAATCCTGTAGTTTTGTCGTTTTTCTTCGTCTGCCACCTAGATAAACCGTTTGAAATAACTTTTTGGATTTGTAAAATTTTATTAATCGATAAATCACTGATTTTGGAATACAACATTTTTCCGATATTTAAATTTGACTCATTCGACTTTTAAAATCTTTTATAATTTATTCTTTTATTTCGTTACGAGTATTCGTGACGGGCAATTTTACAAATGTAAGCTAAGAACACTGATTAGCATGTCCGTGATCTGAATAACACCTAGTAATAGATTGAATATATAAATGTATAAAATATGTATATTTCTTTAAATTTTATTTTAATACTATAAAATAACTAAAGTTTTCATTTTGTTTCACTTCGACATAAATTAATTCATACTTTTATTAACATTATAGTACATTTTTAACTAGATAAAAATTGAATTCTTATAAAGTTTCAACAACAACAACAACCATTAGGTATCTTCGACAGGCACACTTCCTTTAAAGTTACAATAGTTTTTACTCATCTCAATCTTTTGATAGATTTTGTTTTTTAAATTATAAAACATACAAAAGCTAACTACTACTAATTGGTGGTGGTCTATTTTCTGCTGGAATTAAGTCTTTCATTGGAACTGCTGTCAATCCATGCGGGCCACGGCCATGCCACCAACGGACAATTGCATTTCTCCGACGACGAACAACAATAAAAATCATTAAAATAAAGGCACCCTGTAGGGCATTTATGATTTCCATAAATGCGGTATAATTATCCTGTCCCGGTGAATAGAATGTTACAACTTCGAGAATCCACGTTATGATTGTGACAATGTAAAGGCAACATATGCACTTTGTACTGAAACGAAAAGCGAACAAAAATTTGAAGAATTGAAATTAATGATTAATTTTACTTCCGATTAATTCAAAACTTACTCTTTTCTTATCTCCTGATAGCTTTCTTGATCGTAGATATGAATTGGCAGTGTTGTCTGTGAATAGACTTGTTGATACGTTGCATATCGGAAGTTGATTTTATCCAAATATTTATATCCGAAGAAGGAAATAACCAGCAGGAAGAAGCTCAAAAGCAAGACTCCTGTCACTGGAGGAATGAAATAACGTTGAGATTCACGAACCGCTAAAAGTTACAAAAATCACGTCAAATTTTAATCGAATAAATTGTTGGGGGAAAAGAACTTACATTCAGTGAAGCCCTGGTAAAAGTAGGATGGCATTCCAGGTAAGCCCTTGTAATTAGTCCATAAAACCAAGGCAAATGGAAACGAGAAGGCAATCAGACAATAGGTATTGAAGTGACAATAACGAATTCTTCGATTTATGATGGATTTGTTAGGCAGATAGTAACTAGAAAAAGATACAAATCTCTACAAACTATATCATGTGGAACTTCAGCGATCTTACCAAACATGCACCACGACATTGCAACAGAGACAGAAGAGCCAAAAGAAGTACGCCAACATAAAGAACTGCACAGCGAAGCCTATCCATGACTTCCCAGCGTCAGAGAATTGGGCAAATGTATGCAGGGTAAAACCAATGGCCATGCATGAGGACATCACACCCAGTGAAAGACCATGCACTGAACGCAACTCCTTGATGGCAAAGTGTAGAAAGCTCACCAAACAAAGACACGGTATGGAAACAATCATGAAGCACGTGTAGAGGATCGTCTGGCCCCGACTCAGATGTTCATCTGTTGCTGAAACACAAACGATCGCATAGAGTTCCCCAGTCTCAATGTTTGTGTCGAGACAGTAATTCGACTCAACGGTGTAGGATTCATTCAAGAAATTATCCATGACCAATAGGGATCCATCCTGAATGACCATGATGCGATCATTGGAACTAGCCGAATACATGGAACCACTGAAAGAAACTAAACACATTAGTCAGATGTTTAAAGGACAAAATCGTAAATTAACTTTACTCAATACAAGGATTTCCCACTTCGATGTCAAGCTTCACCGGGATCTCCAGATCTTCAATGCAATTCTCATAGAGTTCCACCGAAATGACTTCTGGTGCAAATTCTCCCACTTGAGCCTTGCAAATTTCCACAGTTTCAATACCATTCTCCTCGGAAACCAGAGTCTCCCCGTTCGGACAACATTTACGTAGTCTGGAAGTTGGAGAGTTCTTAGGTTGCTTGCGATTTTTACTACGATGTGAGCAATCCGGGGGAATGTTTCTCGTGCTGTGGATGTCCTTCGAGGATGGTTGTTTCGTTGATGCATTATTATCTGGTGGCTTTTCACTTGACGTCAGAATGTCTTGCAATAATCTTGGTTGTAGGAAGGTGCTATTATTCTCTACAGGAGCTGCTGTCTCATTGTTTGTACTTGGCAGGACTGTGCTTATATCTAAGGCAAGTGTCTTGGTTGGAGCTGATGATGTGGATGTTGATGATGATGATGATGGTGGAGGATTTGCTGTTGTTGTTGATGTCGTAGTGATGGCTGGTGTGGAGTTTTGTTCGGTGATGTTTTGGGCTGAAATTAATCCTATGATGAGTGTGAGGGTTATGACCAAGACGCCTTTGGGTGAACATTTATTTGCAATTCGGTGGAAGTGTGCCATGTTTTTTTCTGTTTAATTTATAGTTTCAAGTCTGTAAGGAAGAAAAATATAAGATAAGTAAATAATTTGCACTAAAGTAAAACATGGTGGGAAGCTTAAGGATTCAAGGGAATTGTGGTTGGGAGAACTTTGAGCAAAAGATGCCGGGAATTGTTCAAAAAAACCCAAAAGTCTTTATTTATTCGTCTTAATTCATTTTATAATCCTATGTTTAGCAAATAGCCAAAAGTCTGATATAGTAATAAGTCATGCGAATATAGTGATTCCAGAACTACATGGGTCTTAAGCTACATTAGATGTTCTTGAAATTTTACTTTTCTGAGGCCCAAATGTTACTTAAAATGGTTTTCACTGATCTTACCGAAATTTCAAGGGTCTATGCATCAGTAAGATCATCAATCGGCGATTTTTACGAAATTTCACCAGCATCTTCCGTCGCTTTAACAACGCATTAAAATTGTTAAAATTCACTACAAAAAGAGTATAAGTTTTCCAATCACAGATCGCAAAATTAAAGATCGTTGTGAAGCACCTTCTCCAACAAAATTGGAAGCTGTTATTAAAAGTTTGTGAGATAGAAAGAATGGATACCGTGTGCGTGTCGTTAAAACAACTGAGAATATTGTTGATCCCGATTTTTTGATCGTAATTAGCCTTATATCACAGATAATAACTTTATTGTCTGTGCTTATACCTTAGTGCCTGAAATCCAACAAAGCTGCTGGAGCTGACGGTATCGCTGCCGAATTATTCAAAACAACAAGCAATGACTTGGTAGGGAGTTTATCTGCTAAATATTGTCGGAAGAAAGCATGCCCGATAAATGGAATCTCAGCATAGTTTGCCCAATTCTCAAGAAAGCAGACCCTTTGAATTGCACCAACTACAGAGGCATCACTGTCCTGAACATCACAAATAAGATCCTTTCTGTCATATTAAGTGAAGGTCTGAAGTCATTCGTCAACAACCTGATAGGTCCATATCAGTGGGGCTTCAGGTAGGTCTTGGAAATAACTCATTAACTTCAAATCGATACCCACCATCTCTTTATCGATTTTAAAGCCGCGTATGACAGCGTCTATAGGGAAGAGCTTTACAGATCTCTCTCAAACTTGTCCGTTTGTGTAGAATGCCGATAATCAAAACGACTAACTTATCTTTTACAGACATCTAACTTCTAATTTTCTATTTCTTTCTCTTTTTTTTCCTTCTTTTTTCTTTTTCTTTTACTTTTTTAAATAATTACCAATAGTAAAGGTACAATAAAGTTTTTCGCCTAAAGTTTTTTTTTTCTTTTGTTCATAGATGTACATTTATTATTTATTTTTATTATACTTTTCTTTTTTTGGCTATTTAAATTCACTTTTATATTATATACAAATGTAACTTATTATTTAAAATGTTATCATATATTATTTATACATAAACTTTCATTACCTTATAAGATTTATCTTAATGTGTTAGTAACAATTACCAATAAACTAAACTAAACTAAACTAAACTAACTAAAAAGATCACACCGATGCATTTGATGTCAAAAAAGGTTTTAGACAAGACTGTCATGCAACTTCTTCAATATTTTTCTGGAAAGAATTGTGAAAAACTCAACCTTCAACACTAGAGGCACAATCTACCAAAGATTAATCCAATTACTCGGTTACGCCGATCATATTGACATAGTTGAAAGATCAAAGCGTGATTTTAATAGAGCGTATTTGAGCATTGCGACGGAATCAAAGAAGATGGGTTTAGTGGCCAATGACGGCAAGACCAAGTCTATATATATTTTATATAAAAGAACATTGAACGACGACACCTTGGACAGAACGTCACCATGGACAGCTATAACTTTGAGGTAGTTAAGGACCTTGTCTACGCTGAAATCAAACGAAGAAAAACTCTTGCAAATCGATGCTTCTTTGGAGTTAGAAGGCAATTGAGTAGAAAATTCCTCTCTCGAGCATCTAAATCACCATCTACGAGGTGTGTTCAAAAAGTACCCAAAATTTTCGTGTTTTTCAAAAAAATATTTATTTATTCGTTTACATCAATGTAGTCCCCTTCAAAGTAGTCCCTCCCAGATATAATACACTTATGTCAGCATTTTTTCCAATCTTGGAAGGACTCTTGATATTCACTTTTTGATATGTCCTTGAGCTTTCTCAGCGATTTTGCCTTTATTTCTTCAATCGAGGAAAAACGCCGTCCTTTCATGGGTCTCTTCAACTTTGGAAACAGGAAAAAGTCACACGGAGCCATATCTGGTGAATATGGAGGTTGGGGCATGACTACGGTATTGTTTTTAGCCACAAAATTACGAACAAGCAGCGACGAGTGAGCAGGTGCGTTATCGTGCAAAAGCCATGAACTGTTTTTTCATAAATCTGAGTGTTTTTTTCGGATTGCTTCACGCAAACGTCGCATAACTTCAAGGTTATACTCCTTATTAACCGTACGAACTTGTGGTAAGAACTCTTGATGCACTATACCATTATAATCGAAAAAAACAGTAAGCAAAACCTTCACATTTGATCGAACTTGACGTGCCGTTTTTCGTTCTTGACGTTGGATGCTTCTAGGTGGACGATTGTGCTTTGGTTTCGACATCATAACCGTACACCCATGTTTCATAACCAGTTATGACCCTTTCAAGCAAACTTGGATCGTCGTTGACGTCATTTAACAGCTCTTGAGCGATGTTCATGCGATTGATTTTTTGGCCAAAATTCAGCAGTTTCAGCAAAAATCGCCGAGCTCATAAAAACACGTCGAACCTTAGCAACTACCACAGACAAAGTAAACAGTGAATATAGCTGAAAATTGCATCATACTTTAGGGGCATGTATACCAACACAATAAAACAATAATTTTGACCTTCGGACTCTCCAGACCCGCGGAATTTAAAAATTCCGGGTACTTTTTGAACACACCTCGTATAAGACACTCATCGTCATCATCCCGGTTCTCATTTATGGCGCTGAGGCTTGGACCCTGTAAAAAAAAAATGAGAGCGTCTTAGGATGCTTCGAGAAAAAAATGCATCGGCAGATTTTTGGCCCCGTCTGCATAGATGGAAAGTGGAGGAGAAGATACAACGACGAACTTTTGGGGCTGTACAGCGACACTGACCAGGTTAAACGAATAAAAGTCCAATGACATCACCACTCCAGTCCGGCAGGTCTTGAAATCCAATCCCAAAGGATTGGATTGCGTGCGAAACTGGAGACAGCTAGCTAGGGACCAAGCTGGTCGACCCCCAACTGTAGCGCCACCTTAAGTAAATAAGTAAGTAAAATCTTATAGCTTTGAAAGTTCAGTTAACACAAAAACTCAAGCCAATAATGTCGTATTGGGTCCTTGAATTGTATCAAAATGATCTAGATTTCCATCCAAAAATCATCTTCAGTGATAAAGCCTTCTTCGGAAGCATTTGGGGATCGGAGAATTCAAATATGATTGTTACAAAGCCTCTCCATCCTCACCAAGTTACCATTATAAAAGTTTCTCGACATTTACCAGTCGAAAGTTCATTGTCAAACAAATTGACTACGTTGCATAAGACGCCAAACAGGCTTCTGATTTCTTTTATATTCGAACATTTCTAAGGTTGCCGGCTGGTTAGTCTCAATCTCAAACAACTTCTTGACAGTATCTCAAGTACATACAATTTTTATAAATTAGCTACACTTATCTGGCTATTTGAACATTCCCATCAATGTCACTTGATTCTACTTGAGTATATATCTCTACTCTCGACACCTTTCCATGGGGTACAAGATCTATCGTCCATGAAAGAATAGGTCTACTATCATTATAAATAAATGGTTTAATCTATTTCATTATTGGACAATTTATTTCACTTGAAGAAGAACAACACAAAAAAAAACTGTCAAATATACAAATTAGAAATACAATGGAAGATAAACACAAAAAAATATATCATTCAAGACATCATTTTCTGCTTGAAAAACTGCCTTGAATTCTTTTAAATTATTATGGGGACACTTCTTCTCACTTCTCACTAAGTGGGACGATAGAATGCGTTCGTTGTTGTTGACGGAAGCAAGCTCCATTATAGAGCGGAGAGAAAAAAAATTATAATAACTAATAATAAAGATCAAGCTCACTGTATTTTGTATATTTGGTCTATTTGCTTATGAAACAATGATAAATTCAACAAAGAAATTCCTCAAAATACCCAAAACAAACACACGGAAAACTCATGAACAAATATTTCAATCTATTTTTCTTAAAAAGTATCTCACACTGCAAATATAGACTTAACCGAATAAATAATTTTATTCACCTGACGCCCGCGATGTCACTCTGGAAATATTGAATACCTAACTAAATGAATACATAATATAAATTATAAAAATAACCACCATATTTCAGTTAATATACAAAAAAACAAATACATACATTTTATATCTAATCTCGATTTATTTATCGATACAATTCTTACGTCATATCTAATACCTGTATTTACCTATGTTATTTATTTAAACAAAATAAAAAAAAAAACATAAACTAATTCAAAAACGAAAATTCCAACCATATTACTGTATTCGAAATGCAAACACCTCACTTCACCTAGATAAACGTTCAATTTGTTGCATTCAAGTGAATTGTGCATTGTGCTTCAGGTACATTTGTGTAACTATTTTGATTTGATAGTAATTTATTAGTTTAATAAACACAACGAAATTGTTTTACTTATTTTTCACTGTGCACATTGACCTGGAGCTGGAAAAGTGATTTCATTTCGATGAGTTTTGAAAATATGTAAACGTGCATTTTTGAAAAGAAAATAAACAAAATTTCAACTTAAATTTATTGCTTGGTTTTCTAAATAATTTTAAAACTAACAAAAAGGTGTTAAGTGATTTGATTAAATTTCGAGTTTAAGAGAATAATAAACTATATTTTGGTTTTTCTGTCTATCTAAATATATTGTAATGTATGTATGTATATTCTTGTTGTTAATTGTAAATTTTTGTAACTACTTTGTTGTAATTTAAAACTTGAAATTCTTTTATCGTTAAAGCTTAGTTAAACATTTGTAGGTTGAGATATTAATAATAATAATATTTATTTACTTTATGATAAATAAATAATAAATATTTATTGTTAAACTTAGAATCGAATTTTGAATAAATTTATGATTCATAATGTAAATATTTGCAAAATTTCTTTAAAAAAAGGAAACAGTTGTTCTTTGCTTACCGGGGCTTATGTTTTATTAAGTTTTATTTCAAAATACGAGCAGATTTTGTTTTAATATGTTTTATCTTAAATGGGTTCAAGTGGTTGTTTTTAAAAGATTTGGATAATATTAAATTCTGTGTGGAAACAACACTTTTTTTTATAATTTACAGGCACTCAAGGGATTGTATTTTAACTTAGTGCGAGGGGTACGAAAATAGGGAAGGATTCCGTTGCACATTGGTCTTAAAATTATGAATATCAAAATTAGAGGGAAAAGCAGAGTTGGGTAAAGCATTCCACATTCTCGATGTGCTGTTGAGAAAAGTATCTCTTCAATTGACAGTACGTCTGAAATTTTGCTCAAGAGTAAACTGATGAGCATTCATGGACGTGCTAGTATTTTGTTGTCTGAATTGTTTAAGGGAAAAAGCAGAGGGTAAAGCATTCCACATTCTCGGTTTGCGGTTAAAAAAGAATCTCTATACCTGACAGTACGTTCAAAATTGAGCTCAAGAGTAAACTGATGAGCATTCTGAATTGTCTGATGTCTGAATTGTTTAAGGGGTGGAATGCAACTGGTTAATTCAACAGAACAATACGTGCGTTTTGTTCGCATTCCATATATAGTAAAGTGAGAAATTGCCAACAAAACGATCCGCAGTGGTCCGGTTTTTATAATTGAAAGTTGATACAACTGAATATTTGCCAGAATAATTTATCAAAAAATTCCAAAAAAAAATAGCGAAATTCTGACCAGGGGTGAAATCTTGTAAGCCGATTTTTGATAGTTGACTATCAAAATCAAGAAAATACGTCTGTGTAATGTGAAAGTCGATTTAAAAGTTTTAACCAAACAATTTGACATAAAATAAAAACTTGAAGAAAGCGGTTTGTTCGTAGACTACTTCATTAACATGTGGTGTTGAAGCGAGCTTGAAGCTCGCCTAAATTCTTTATATACCTGAATCGAGTTGAAATGAGCTTGATTTGCTCGATTCCGGTCGGGGATCGGAAAGCTGTTAAGAAAAACTTGTGTGGAGGAGTTGGTTTTACAGATAATGCGTTATGGTCTGTTTATTTGCATGTTTTTGTACAAAAAAAATAGTTTTGTTTTAATCAAATTAAAAAAAAAAATTGCACATGGAGTAGGTAGCATATTCCTATATGGTGCTGAACTTTTCATTGCTTAAGACGAATCAAACTATCTCACTTGCACTTCATAAGCAACATCGAAACACCATTTGCATTTTAGAAAGTGTTGTCAAACTTAATCATTTTTAAATCTTCTTGTGCGATTGAAACACCAAAAGAAACTGAGATAAACCTTTGGTGGAAACATAGCAAAACATAAATATCTGTTCTATTGTTTTCTCTTGCAAAATAAGCCCAGTAAGTCCATTTTCACTAACAAAACTAAATAATATCAACAGTAATAGATTGGTTTTTTCCCCAATGGAAAACACACATGATTCCAAATGCACAACTACTCAACGAACACAGCCATCGAGATAAAAATGCAATATCAATCGTACCAACATTTGAGAACAAAATCACATAAGATCCATTCGAGACTCGTATAAATGTCAAAAACCTATCCATAGTGAGATTCTACTCTAACTTTTATCGGTGTTATTCTCACTATGGATATTGTTTTTGTTATTCGTGTAAAATCCTACTTTACTATGGATAGATTTCCAAACAAAACACGGGTAATGTTTGTAAAAATATCGTTAAAACAACGAGAGGCATGAAACATTGCCGTGGTGTTCTAGCGATGTAATTGTTTCATCTATAGTTCTATCGCCTATCATTTTCAAAACCCTTTTTTGGATTTTATCCAAGAGGTTTTAAACTTGTTTTTTTGGCATACAAGCCCAGATCAGAGAGTTATATTCAAGTTTTAGACGAATGAAAACTTTGTAAATTAAAACCAGATCAGAAGTTGTGAAGAATTTCTTGCACTGTCGCGTCGTCGGAGGAATTTTAAGCACCTTGAAGCGTTTTTAACGATATCGAATATGTGATCATTCCATAAGAGGTGATCTGTAGTACACATACCGAGTACAGGAGACAGCATTGAGTTTTTGAACCAATAAATTCTACACAGTTCTTAATTCCCCATTAAACAATGCTGTCGAGATCGGAATTTAATGAGCTTATCATTCGCTACCGTTGAAGATCCACATCCGAAGAACAAGGATGTGAATCTAGAAACGAATGTGAAAAGCTGAGGGTACTGTCGTTAGCAAAACAGTAGATTAGAAGTGGCAGACAAGAGATTGTTTATGAATATGAGGATAAAAGTCGGAGACAAAACGAAGCCTGGGGGACACCAGCATTTATTTTATGACTTTCAGATTTAAAACCATCCAATACAACTTGTATTGAATGGTTTGAAAGGTAGTTTCTAATCCAAAGAAGAAGAGATTTATCAACAACAAAAGCACTAATTTTCGATAAGAGAGCTTGGTGCCAAACTCTATCAAATGCCTTTAAAATATCAAGTGCAATAATATTATTTTCTCCAAAATGATGTAAAGATTTGTTCTACTGTTCGGTTAGATAAACCATCGAATCACAGCCGGTGGACTACGGTATTGGTACGAAAGCCATATTGCCAGTCATTAAGAAGTTTCATTCTTTGAGATATTTCTTAAGCTGATAATATTAATCTTTTTTTGGGATTGGCTAAACAAATGCTGTTTTCCAAATACTCGGAACGAGCCCAGAAGAATAGGATACGTGGAAAAGCTTACGCAATGGTTTTGCTAGCTTAGAAGAACACCTCAATAATAGCGGGGATACCATTTCGAACCAGCAGTTTTATGAATGTTGAAATCTTTTAGGACCTCGCTACAGTTCGAGTACGAAAAAAAATTAGTCCCATAGAATCATTAACGCGTTCAAGAACTGGGGGAGCCATGACACTATCAGGTAAGGTGAACTGCCCGCGAACTGACTTGCAAACAAGTTAGCATTCTCAAGTCCAGTTGTTGAGAATATCCCACTCCAAACCATTCGTTTTGTTTCTATAAACCAAGGCTTGGTTAACTTTTCAGTATACATATTATGTACTTTGATTCCCTATTCTACAGTAAACCCCTAAGAGGCGTATTTTCAAAGGAAGTAACTATTAAATATTATGCTGTCACCTAAAAGTTTCAAAATTGGTTTTATAAGCATGACTCATAACGCTCCTACAGGGAGAATTAAAGATTTGCACATCCAATAATAAAAGAGAGGTTGAGATGCGAAATTTTCCAATAGTATTTTTTGAAACAAGTCAATGTTTTTTTTAAAGAAATTAAAAGAGGTGCAATCAAAAATGTAAGTCCTATATGTTTTCTTTCGAGGTATATTCGAGAAGATTAAACATTATGATTAGGAGTATTGATGTGCATTGAGGTAAGTCTCCTGTAAGATACAAAGAAACATGCTTAAAGTGACTTGGGTCCTTAAACTTCGCTATTGACCTATTGATGGTTACTTTTGATTCATATATGGTATAACAGTTCTGGAAACAGATTAACATTCTCCAGTAGCTTTCATTTAGAGATATGTGACATTTACTACAAATTTGTTTTTGGACATTATAAATAACCATCTGACAGTAAAATTTTAAGACTTGATTACAAACATTTTCCAAATGTCGAAACAGATAAATGTTCATTAAAAAATATCAAGCTATTCTCAGGTCACTGGAAGTTACTGTCCCTTTAAGAAGAAAATATATTTTTGATTTAAATTTAATTAACAAGTTCTTGTGCGATAATTTTATTCAGGAAAAAGAATAACGCGATGAGCGATCTCTTAATATCGATCTAAAAATCTGAAATTTCGACCGCTGTATTATTAAATGAAAATAAATGAATCCACTAAAAAAAAATGTTGATTTTTATCTGTCACGCTGCCAAATTATTATATTTCTACCTACAAACATATGTACATATGTATTTATTATTGTATTATGAAATTTCTGAAATTGAGGAACTGCTCTTAAAAAAAGTGTCTTTTGTTTTCGAATTAAAACTGTCTAGCATTCAGCAACATTTTTGCAAAAATTGGATGCAAATGAAGAACGTCCTCAATAAAAAACAAAAAATAACGAAATCAGCGAAAACTTGCCAAAACACATTAAAAATAAAAAACATATATAATTTTTCATATTGTTGATGATTTATTTTACTAAATACTAAAATGTCAGAGAGTGCCAAATAAACAGAAGGAAAAATATATTTGTCAATATATTCAGAGAAAATACGGAATTCCTACACCTCATGTAATCAATGATGAGATTTAATTATTATTAATTTTTGTTTTATTTAAAATAAATTTTAATAACCTGACCTGGGATGGGTATTGGTTATTTATTTTTAATGATTTTTGAAATTGGAAAAAAAAACATTGAGATAAGAAAAATGTTAAAAAGCTAAAACATTATATTTTTAAATGATGAATAAAAAGTTTTCGAAAATCTCGTAAATTATACATTATTAAGACACTTTTTTTTATACAATTTAATACGTTAACTAAATTTTGGTACATAGACACTTAATTTCAAAATCAACTACATACTTAAAGAATGTAGAATTATGGTAAATGGACTAAATAAACAACCCTGGACTTCAAAAACTTTGATTAAAATCTAAAAAGATAAATAGTTTTTTCGTTTTCCGATATTTTTTTTAAAACAAGATAATTGACTTGATAGTTTTTTAACTTCTCTTGCTCCTGAGCTTAAACTTTTCTTTTTACTATAAATCTTTATCTACTATGTATTGTGAGTAAAAAGTAATAAATATTAATTTTGAGATAAAACAAAATATCAAATTGTACACATTTAGCTTATGACAAAATTTTATCTACCTATGTATATTTTTGTTTTTATCAGTTTTGATGTATGGGAATAACATTTCTTGGGATTTACATTTTAACGCAGGCGCCTCTGACCGGCTGCCAGTTTATTAGCCTTTCTGTTATCATTTTTATGATTAACAAAATCAGAAATTTGTTTTTGCGTTCATTAATATTTATGTTTATTAAAATTTATAAACTGGGAACTTTATTGGCACAATTCATCATGTTTCATTTATTAGTTTTTACATACCTAACTATCTATATTTTATTTATAAAATAAATAAAGTATTTTGAGTATTTATTTTACTCATCGTTTTTAAACATAGCAGAGGCATTAACTTTGAAGTTAAGGCCAAAACTACTTGAAATTCCTTAACATTTTGATAGCAAGAAATACCTTCAAAACGGAAATATTTTAACACTTTGCAAATCGTATTGACACCATGACGACATTAAGTATCTGGCAACACTAGAGATAACGGGTTTCGCAATAACAAATGATCAGACCGGTTGATAAGAATTTTTTTTTTTAATTTAAAACTATTGGCGCAAAATTTTAATCTATACTATTATATAAAAGCGAAACCATTTAAAAGTTTGTAACGCACGATCTCAGAAAGTAGTCCACCGATTTATTTGAAATATATTTTATTATTTTCTATATTGTTATGAGAGTGTTTATGGCTTTAATTTTTTTTTCATAAATTATTTGTCAAACTTAAATATTATTAATTTTACATTTTTTGTCCATTTTTTTTCATTAGTTGACTTATACAACCACTCATATCCTTAAACCTATACAATAATCCACAAAGATTAGCATTGCTTCATAAAGTCAATATTGTTGCGCAAATTTCAAGCCTAAAATCACTTCTAAGTTAAACATACAACCTGAGAAATAAATAAAAACAAATTATAAAATTATAAACTTTTTGAATTTATTTTATCCAGGAAATTAGATTCCATCACAATCGCGAGGTCGCTGCTTTGTTTCATTTCATTATAGTTCCAACATTTTTAATTTTCTTTTCTTCCCATGCTCTTTCTCTCTTAATATGTGTTCCATTTAATAGTTACGTTTTTTCTCTTACCTAGCTACCTACATATTCAATTTTTCTGTATTGTATAGTTCATCAACAACTAACCTACACACAAACATTATTTTTTTTTTTCTCTAATTCTATCGTCACATCGCTGAGCAGTGTGGGCTCTTGTTTTTAAGTTACTATGGACATTTAATTAACTACAGTGCCGTGCACATGAAATGCCGATTTATCTAAAGAAAAATTAGATCTTTTTTATTTTTCTGGTTCGAGGAAGTGAATAGATTATAATTCTTCCAATTTAAAAATAAAAAAAGTTCTATTTTAATAGCTTGAATTACTAATTTTGTATATCTTTTTCTAACAATAAAACTGAAATTAAGTTAAAATTTTCTTTTCAAATAACTCGAAGAAGGTACTTACAATGACGTCGATAAAAAGAGCACACACTGTGGGTAGGCTAAGTCAGTTGCACTGCACTGAACATGAGCAGATGAATAAAAAAATGTGTCTATGGATATTTACACACGCATACCTATAGATGTATGAGAACAATAAACACACAAATTTATTTTTTTTACCGCAAATCTATACTATTATATAAAAGCGAAACCATATAGATATACATATGAACTAAAATTAATATTATTGTAGAAAATATGCTCAGTCCCATTGAGACATTTTTTCATATGCTAATACTAATATTCAAAAATTTGCGAAGCAACGCGAGCACGGGTCGGCTAGTAAGATATAAAGCTAAAAGATGATTTTGATAATTTTAAACATTTTATCATTATAATCAATCATAATTTTACCATTTCTTAAAATGTTACCGAAGTTATAATTGAAAAATAGTAACTTTAAAATTTACATACATCCTTGCTAAATACACATGACTTCTGAGCTCCTGTTTTTTCAGCGTGTTAAGGTTTTTTTGCTTTGTTTTTTGTTTTTACGAACTGTTTACGTTAGAATGAAAAATGTTTATTGTAAAAATGTATTGTTTGACATTTCTATTTGATTTAGTGTGAACGTTAATTGTCTTTTTTAGAAAAAATCTTATATTAATTTCAAAGTTTGTAAGTAGATTATCACTTTCTTACTTTAATTTTAGAAAAACATTATAAATATGAAATTTAACTTTTCGAAATCTAAACTAACAGTTTTTGTTTGAAGTACCTGATTGCATTTCTCCATCAGACATTGAAAACAAATTTCTCTTATATTAATTTAAAATTTTGTAAGTATATTATCGCTTTCTTAGTTTACTTATAGAAAATTATAACACATAAGCAGTAAATTTGACATTTTAAAAACTCAGTTAAGAAATTGTTTTTAAATTTAAACATGTACGAGTATGTCGTCTTAATAAGTTTTTGAATTTTATTTATAAATTCAACGCATATGGTAACACTTTTCAATTAAACTGTTGAAAATCAAAAAATCAAAAATCTAAACTCGATCTTATTTGTAAATTTTGAAAGTATTCAACATTTTTAAAAATGGAAAAGCTTTTTAGATTGAAAATCTAAATCAGATTTGATCTGTTCGAGTTTGAAACACAAAATTGTGAATATAATTTGTTTTTATTTAAATATCTCATGCTTAAGTGTTTAATAACATATTTGGAAGTATGCGCATATGTACATATGTATATCTTTGCAACTGGAAAAAACTTAAAGACACAAAATGACATTTAATTAACGTCTTTCAAAAGCCAAAGTTTGCTTTTTTTGCAATTTCTTCGAATTCGACTAATTTCCGACTGAAAGCTAATTTCAATCTCGAGTAGGTATATCATAACAGTGAGCAAAACACTAATATTTTAAAATAGCTAGTAAATTTCAAAATCGCAGAGAAATTGTTGATTACCATTATGACAAGCTTTTAACAACAGTTTGTTTAAGTTTGCCTCCATTTTAATTTTAACATTTTGCTTTATTTTTGATGTTGTGGAAGTAGCAACTTTAACTCCTTGACTACAGGAAATATACAATTATACAACCCAGCAGAAATGTATTGAGATAGGTATTGGAAATAAAAGAAATTATTGGTCACAGTTTAATAGGCAATTCTATTTATGGAAATCGTAAGAGGAAACCGATGACAAAATGAAAATGAATCAACCGGTTACTTTTTAATTTGTTTTTGTTTTGTTGTTGTTGATTAAATCAATCTTAAACAATGCAAGCGCGTCAATTGACTAAAATGATATGAGTGCTTGCATTTTATTTTTCATTTATTATAAATTCTTTTTATTGATAGAATACTTTTTCTTTTAGAAAGTCGGTTTAGGTAAGTAGATATTTGAAGTTTCCAATACAATGCAATGCAATATGCTAATTATTATGTGACTTTATATTAAGAACAAATTAATATAAAATATTCATTACAAAATAAGTCGTTTCGTAGCAGTTACCTTTTAGATAAATTTAACTGGTTATATTTATTTATGGTTAGAAATTGAAGTATTGACTATTCAAACAAAGGCATATAGACGTATAATTAATGTACAGCAGGTTAATATAAAGTTAATAGGAACTTTTGATTGGGTCGAAATTCGTTGTCTTGTTTTTATACTATAAATATGTATCTACAGTAAGGAGAAAATTGTTTGCTTGAATTAAAACTTACTTTTAGGAGTTCTTTTAATTTCATTGAAATGGTATGGAAATTTTGTAAAGTAAAATAGCTAAGCTATTTTTTGTTTGCATTTACTAGCTGGCACGAATATAACGCAAGAGCTTTGATTTGTCCACATAGTTTCCTAGTCCAAATTCACTAAAATCAGTTTGGATGATACTTAATTATTCTCTAAGGTGTTTTTTTCTTTTGCCTGAATGAGAAGTTTTGATAGTAGGAAAACCATGCCGGTTGACATTTCAAACTGTATTAAAATTTCTGTTCTTATTGATGATTTGGCAAACCTTCTTGAATCGCTGAACGTCGGAACAACGCTTCTCAATTGTGAAAATTTACTTTGAAATGTATAAATCTATTCGCGAAGTTCATAGAGCATTTCGTCCGAAGAATTATGTATGGTTATGATGAAGCTCATTTCTGTATTAATAGCTTCGTCAACAAGATTGCAGAATATGGCGCGAAGACAATCCTTAAGCCATTAAAGAAAAAGAATCACTGTTTTGTGCTTTTTGCAAGCTGGCAATATATACGTAGTCAGTCTTCATTTCTTTCAATGTGACGAAGCACCTGCCGTTAATGTGAATGGGACGCTGAATGTTTCCTTTTTAAAAAAAAAATACTCAAATAAATAATGACGACTTTTGGTTCCAACCATCAATTTCTTTTTTGATTTGGTGATTTAAGATTTTCTCCTGAAGTGAACCTGCCAACTGGCTTCCTAGTAAGTGTGACTTAAAGTCACTTGGTTACTTGAAATAGGATTAGATTAAGACATTAGTTTATAAAGGCAAACCAGCAACTCTTGAAGTATAATAATCCAATTTCTAAGCCACCATTGACGGACAAATGAGGCAGACCTATTAAAAAAAAATACCATGAAATAAACAAAACGCTCTACCAATATTTCTGTCTCCTATTTTTATTAAAAGCTTAAGAGCTTAATCCTTAAAAATATACATGGTAAAAAATTTGAAGAAAAAAATGCGTATACGTCTGAGTGTAGATACTATTAAAATAATATTATTAAATACACATACATACATACATATTGATAAAAAAAAATCACTGGCTTCATTTTGATTGAAGTAAGCTTTTAATATTACCTTTAAATTGTAACAATATCTGTGATTTTACCTCTTAAAGTGAATCAGTTCCAAAATCAGCTTACCAACATTTATTGGTAGCCTATAAATGAATCATTTTATTTAATCACTATAGAATTTGTTAACAATTCGATGACAGTGTCATGACTTCTTTAAAAAGTTGTCTAAATTATTATTTTAAAATAAACATTCAAAAATGTGTCATAACAAAATTCTTGTTTCTTGCATACAAATGTGTCAATTGCAACAGGTTGCTTAGTAGCAATAAAAATGTAATGTAGTCTTGAAAATCACAAATACATAAATATATTTTTTGACGTAGTTTGCAGTTCAAAAGATTATTTGAATTTAAAGCTACCTGCACACGAAACTTCACAACTTAGACGTTGATTTTGTATAACGTAGGAGACAATCCCATTGCAAAATGTTTTAAGAAGTATTTTTTGAAGGTCATCTTGCTTAAAATCCATGTTTATTAATTAATCATTTCCATTTGGGAATCGAGAACGTTAACCTTTTATGTATGTATGTATGTATTTATTTGTTTGTTTTTTTATTAATATTTTATTATAATTTTATTTTCAATTTATTATGACGTAAAATAAATAATACTCTGTTGTAAAGACAAGAAGTTGTTGAAGTTCATTACTAACAGCTCTCTGAAGTGTGTTAGAAAGATAGCTTTCAAGTAATTTTACTGCAGAGTTTGAAAAACCAAACTGATTTTTGAGTTTCCAGCATAGAATTTTATGGTTTACTTTGTCGAAAGCCTTCGAGAAATCAAGCAGATAAAGGAGCGTTACATATCATAGTCTTGTCTTATATCTTCCAGTATTTTAACCATGGCAGTAGAACAACTGTGCTTAGACCTAAAACCAGATTGGCCAGGAAATCAAAGGTTATGTAAGGATAAGTTCTCAGGAATCATTAATCTCTCAAATACTTTCGATATGCGCTGTAAAATACTTATTGGCCTTAGATTACTTGCAGGCACAGAATTTCTTACACATACGAATTTCCATCAAAGCCTGTCGGCCATTCAAAAAGTTTTAGGAGTGGATATTTTTAGAAAAGTAATTTTTAAAAAAGTATGGAAAAAATTTGTTTGGTCTATTAAAAATATAAGATTGCCTTAAGAGTAACTTTTAAGTACGAAGTTTGTGAAATTTGGTTAAATTTTCAAAAGAATCTAATTTCAAGTTTTTTAACAAAAAACGAAAGCCCACAAAAAAAGCAACCAAAAATGTTTTAAAACTATTTTTCGACCAGAATAGCTTGAGAACGATTACAAATATTGCTGCAAAATTTTAAACAAATCTAATTAATAAAACCGGCTCTAGTTAAAGCAGTTCTTTATTTAAAGAGTCTTGTTTATATGTGGTAGATAATTCTGGCAACGCTTCGCCGGCCGGTCGAGAGTCGACAGAAGCCACCTAAAACTGGCCAACCAAAATGCAGTTTTGAAAGTCAATAGAAGCCGCCTGAAAATGGCCAATCAAGATGCAGCTGTGGCTTAGCTTAAAGCAAAGAAAAAACTACAAAACAGTTTGTCAGTAACCGATCACGAGATCACTTCTCAAAACATTTCTTTTAAATAAATTACTTTAAAAATATTAAAGTCTTGCTTCAATTCTATTTTACAGCGCCTAAATATGTTTGTCTTAATTTTAAACAACTCTTCTAATTAAAGAAAATTTATAACATATAAAAAAAAAAGAGGCTGGGATGCGACCCACACTGATAACTTCCCATCCCGTCTGTCGATTTGTCTTGCTTAAAAGTTTGTCTACATATATGTATCAGTTTTTACCAAATTTGGATACTATTTTTTGTAGATTTTATTTTTTTATGAAAAGACAGTTGGATTTTTATAAAATTTTCTGTGAAATAAAATAAGTTTGAAGCCCATATTTTTAATTTTTGAAAAGCTATTTGAGTCGAAAGTAAATTTTTACCAAATTTTATTAATTTTTTGTTTAGGTTTTTATTTTTTGTAAAAAACTGTCAATTAGATTTTTCTCAAAATTTTATCAGATGTCAAAAAAATTATTTTTCGTTGCACAAAATTGTTTTAGAGATAAAATCATATTTTAGTCGTAAAATTTTCGAGGTGACAATTTTTTTTTCAGTTTTTTGATTTATAAAAAAAACCGTTAATTGGATTTTTTTCCAAAAATATACTTGTTTTGTATTACGTTTCAATATATAATATAAAATTTAATTCAAGTCTCTAGCGTTATTGGTTCATGAGATATTAAGGGCTAACCAAAATGTTCACCTTTTTTCAAACTGCTATGGTAAAAAAACCACAAACGCAATTTTCTTGGGAGCCCTTTCTGCATCTTTCTGCCTTATTATCTGTATAAAAAAATGTATTTGAAGTCGATATCTCTTCTGGTTCTTGAGCTATGGACGACGAAAAAAACGTCGCGAACGTACAGACGTACACACGCACGCACAGACATCTTTCTAAAAATCTTTTATTTCGACTCTAGAGGCCTTGAAACGTCGAGAAATGTCAAAATTTTCAATTTGACAAATCGGACCCATTACAATAACTTCCTATGGGAAGTTAAAAAAGTCAGCCTACAAACTAAAATTCATTTTTAATTGCGACACATAGGAACTATATGGCAAGTATTGCATTCGTAAGAAATTTCGAACTCAAGGTTTTAATCAAAAATAATATTACGATGGTATAGTAGTTGAAAAAAGTGGGTCTCCGTCTGTCTGTCCTCGCCCCTACATCAATTGAGTTTAAACTTGGAAGTTAAGATTTTAAGGAGATACGCGTTAGGCGTTTTTTCCTTTTCTTAAGACTAAAAATAACAGTGGTTTCCATACGAATTTCTTGGTCAAAAATCGAAAATTATAATTTTCTCAAAAATGAACCGAAAGATTTTTATTAAATTTTCTCTAATTATGTTTTCTTAACTTGGCTTCTTTCAATAGAAAAATATATTTTTGTATTGCTCCAGAAGCTTACCCCCACAGAACCGATATTTTGTTCTTTACTTTTCTCAAGAATTAATCAACCGATTTCAATAATTATTTACTGCACTACCTTGTCTTAATAATATTTGATGATCAAAAATTGTATAGTTTTCAGTTTTTATTTAAAAAAAAAATATTGAACATTTTTTTGTCGATATTTCGAAAACAGGTCATAATTTTTTTTTACGAAATTGAAATAAGAAACGCATATTAACAAGTTCTAAATAACTGCACACCAAAAATATTTTTAAACTCAAATTGAAAAATTTTATATAACACAAAAATCATTTCAAATACAAAATTTTCAAAAATTGAGTTTTTTTTTTGAGAAATCAGAATCATTTAAATTTTTGAAAATACATTTTTTTGCAGGTACATCTTTAAAGCTTTTTAAACATACTCTTTAAATACATGTACAAGTTCGTGCGACCCAGTCGTGCATTTTATTAAAGTCGACTTCGAATTTAAAAATGATTTAGAGTAGGTTTTAAATAATTGAAAATTTGCGCCATTGACTTCAAATATATTTAAAATTATATACAATGTTGTCGTTAGCATCTTATAATTTTTGTTTATCGAAATTGCTACTAAATAGTTTGAACAGCTCTTATAAGAGGTTTCATTTTGATTTTAAAAAAAATCTCTACTTTCAAGGAGAAAGCTTTGAAAAGATATTTAATTGTAAAGAGTTAAATAAACTATCAACAATAGAAAATGATATCAGCCCAATTATCGAAAGCGTTAAATTCTTGTGTAAACTGCCTTAAGGCCTAAATTTGTGGATTGTCTGATTCCAAAGATCTACAAAGAATCGAAAAACATGGTTTATCATCAGTACAACAGGGTTAAGCGCTAATATTATCACTTGTCTCAATAGCTCAAATTTTGCCACCCGTTTCACAATTATCAGCCGAAAAAGTGCTTCACGTAGATCCAAAAGTTTAGTTTTTCGAACTATGACAAAGTGTTCTAATTTTTGGTTAGAAATTTTAACAATTTAAATGCGTTACTAAAGCATGTTTCGTTCCATGTTTAGTAATGACGTAGTTTTTGTTTTTCTCAAGTGTCAAAAGATAACCGCTTCAAAAGTGACAGTTGTCCAAATATCTGTTAACCTTAACTAACCTTTTCGAACCCGATTCGGTTGCATGTGTCCCACTCGTGGTTTAACTGAATTAACATGAAATACACTACTTATTTGGGATTTTTTAACTGAATTAACATGAAATACACTACTAATTTGGGATTTTTTCGTACAAGAAGTGCAGATAGGGTTGGGGTTGTAAGAGGTTCCCAATAATGTTTAAAATCCGTGTCGAAAGAGTTAAGAAAACCCTTTACTTGACAACCATTTATTAAGTTCATAAGCACTGTGAATACAAGTAAACGAGAATATGGAATGTCAAAAAAAATATTAAAAACTAGACCTATCAATTAGCACGGAGTGTATAATCTGCTTATGCCGGTAAATAAATCTATGTAGCCATACACCTATATCGGCGAAAAATGAAACAAAACATTGTTTTAACTATTGTAAAAAGTTATAAACTATTATAAAATTGTTGATGGAACCTTTCACATTAAAATAGCAACAAACAAAAAAAACTCTTCTGCGGTTTTCAGTCGTTAAATTGAGTGTAACCGCGTGCCAACCGATTAACCGCCATCGTCATTCCTTCCCCACCCAGCCTATAACATATACCGCCTATATATCTGAATCGATTGCGTGGAGACTAAGACCGATTTATGGAAGTCAACAATTTTATCATACCTTGACTGAGTGTATTTAGTTTCACTCAAAGAGTAAAGATATCTACCTTGATCACTTCTTATAAGTTATGTCTTATCCACCTTAACCAACAAATCGGATATTGAACTAATAATGAAAAATATCGTCACTCTTATAGGTTATGATATGTACTCTTGGTAAAATCAAACAAACCTATATAATAATAATACAAAAATAAAGTACAATTACCTTTTCTTCAATTCCAGTTCCAATGTTTTCGTTTTCTTATAAAATTATTATTATTTTATTATATCCGATGAAATGTATATAAACAGGTAAGTATCTGGAAAAAATGTGTGAGCTGCGCGTACGACTTTTCTTCAAGACTTCAAGTTGTTAAAAATTATACTCGTAAGTATTGTAGGTATGTATATTGTGTATAGCTGCTACTATTAACAACTTAACTTCACAACCAAGGTATGTAAGTAAACAATAGATTTAATAGAATTTTACTACACATCAGACTTTAGGTTTCTTCTTTTTATTGTTGTTGTTTATGATGAAAATTAAAGATATAAATTTTCTTATCACGAATATAACATTATTATGCAGGTAAGGTAAGGTTAGGTATAGGTATAGGTATTTATATATGATGACTAGGAAAAACTGCAACTCAAAATAATTAAATTGATCACAGTTGGGTTTTAAAAAAAAAATATATAAAATGTCAAAAAAAACAACTCGTATCTTATCAAAACATGAGTTTTAATTTTATCACATTTATGTTGTTTTGTTATTGTTGTTCTAGCTGTATAAAGATTTATTAATTATTATTATTGTATTATTACTATTATTTGGCACACTTCACTTCACGGATACGGATAAGCGAATAAGTTTTGATAATAATGACTACAAAATACAACAACTGCCTTGGAGGAGTGAACTGAAATGACTGAGAAACTGAGAGGTGACTTTGAGACTTTAGACTTAGTTGAGGCATTTTTTTTTTTCAAAACATGGTTGGTATTGCCATTGTGTAAATTTAGAAGCTCAGAGCTTGAGGTGATCGATAAATCTTTTTTGTGGTTGGGTTTTTAAAAAAGGTTATAGTTTCTACCTGAGTAATTTGAGAATGTTGATTTTTTTTAAAGGGCTCGAGTAAGTTAAAAAATTAAAAATATAATAAAATAGAAGATTTTGTAATTTTTCATTTCCTAACAAACTACATAGAACCGTTTAATATTTTTTTATAAAAACATCAAATATAAGAAAATCAATTATACGCATTTTGAAATTTTTTAATACAAAAATATATTTAAAGATTTTTTTTGCATTAAGCTTGAGCTTGAAAGTATTTTTTTTTTTTTTCAAAAACTACTAACGCAAATAAATATGTGGAAACGACTGATAAGTTTCCTGCTTTCAGAAATTAAAATATATATAAAAGACAGTGCTATAGTCAAAATTTACTTTTTAAGTGATCTGGAGAGGGCTTAAGTTAAGACTGAATGATTATTCATGGTAATGATTCACGTTTTCTGACTTTAAAAACTGATAGCTCTCGAGAACTTCAAGTTATCGGCAATAATATTAATTTTGATTAGAAGATTTGTGTTTTTTTCTGACCGATTTGTTTTGAGAAATTTGAAAACTTTGTACTTTCTTAAAATGTATTATTTTTTTACAATTTAAAACATTTATTTATTTATCTATTTACTTATTTATTTATTCATTTGTGTATTTATTTATTTATTTATTTTCCTATTTATTTATTTATCTATTTATTTGATTATATATTTATTTTTTGACTGATAAAATAAATCATCGGAAATTAATTTCTATTAAATTTTAGCATAACCTATCTGTGATATAATTATAAACTTAATTCGAATGAAGGTTTTTTCTTTGCAATGTTTTCCTTCAAACTTATAATATTAAGATATACACGTGCTGTTTAAAAACTAATTATTATTTTTCAGTAGTAAGATACAATGTGATATCATATCTCTGTGCTGCAATGACTTAAAAATATTGTAAACTCTGTAACTTTCTCTTAAAAGTATGTTTATATTTTTAAGATTGAATACACGAATAGGAAAACATGGCAGTGTATATAAAAAATAATAATAAGAGATTTTTATAAATTCACTCCTCATTAAAATATCATACTTAGCTTGCAAAATGTCTGCCAAATACAATATAAAACGAATAATTAAGACCAAGATATTTGAAACAAAAAACAAACATCACTTTTAGTGGCTTAAAAAAGCGAAAAAAAGCAGTTACAATTTTGAACTCAACTTCAAAATGTTTTTTGTACTTTTGAAGTTTTTTCCAAAAAAAAATATATTTTGAAAAGTACGCACATTTTTCCTCTTAAACCTGCATAAAAAATACAAAATTTTACCTTAAATGGATTTCGAAATTTAGAAAACGTGGAGTTTTATTATCAAAACAAAATTTTGTATACTTAATTTTGAAGTTTTATTCAAAAATGTTTTTATTTTTAAGAAGTATGAAACTTCTTCTATTCAAAGCTCAATACTGTATTGAACCTGCTCATGTAGGTATCCAAAGAGTCTGTTTAAAAAAAATGTCTTGTATTTTAAGATTTAAAAATGCACCTGCAAAGAAAATTTGTTTTCAAGATCTACGCGTCATTTAATTTCTCAAAAAAACATTAATTTTTCAAAATTTTTAATTGAAAATCGTTCGAGCGGTTTTTTTATGAATTAATTTTGTATATATAAAATTTTTCAATTTTAGTTTAAAAATATTTTTGGTAAGAAGTTTTAAAGAGCTTATTAATATACTTTTACATTTGAATTTCAAAAAAAAATTATGACCCATTTTCAAGATATCGATTTTTTTTATAAATCAAAAATAAAAACAATGACATTTTTGATCATATATTATTAAAACAGCTTAACAACTTGTGCAGAATAAAAATTATTGAAATCGGTTGATCAGTTCTTGAGAAAACTTAAAAAGAAAAATATTTGTTTATATTGAAAGAAGCCAAATTAAGAAAACAAATTTTAACGAAAATTAAAAAAAAATCTATGGGTTTGTTTTTGAGAAAATTTTTCGAATTTTCGATTTTTGACTAAACAATTTGACTACTGTTTTTTTTTAGTTTAAAAAAACTGTTATTTTAAGTTTAAAAATATAAAAAAAAACACGCCTTACGCGAATCGGCTCAAAGCCCTAATTTACAAATTTGAAGTCAATAAGCCGAATGGTTTGGACTGAAGGGGCCAGGACAGACAGACGGACGGAATCGGGGATCCCACTTTCTTTGACTTCCCTACCATCGTAATGTCATATTTGATTAAAATCTCGAGTTTGATTTTTTTTTACAAATGCAAAACTTGAAATTACATAGTTCCTATATGTCGCAAGTAAAAATCAAATCTACAAGAATAACTTCAGGTTTTCGAGGTCTTTGAAAGTTTTCCAGTACTCTAAAATGATTTACTCAATCACAGCAACAACTTTAAAAGTAATTTCACATTTTGTCTGTTGTTTTTTAGGAGTGCTCCCCAAATTTTCTTTTAAGATAATAGCTCTTCCTACCTAAAGAGAGGAAGATAGACCTCTCCCCACAGTTAAAAATTATTATTTAACCCCTTTACAAAAATAGTCGTTATTTTGCCTTTCCTTTTAAAGTGTTTAATTAATAAAAAATAATACAAATTTATAAAAATACATGGTTTTTGTTTCTAAGAATAAATTGTTAGTCTTAACATTTTTACATTTTTTTTCTAAAAATTTTGGATGAAAGTTATTTATAAAAATTAAAATTTGTAAAAATTTAGTTGAACAAATATTTGCATATTTTATTTTTATGACTATGTCAAGTTTTAATTTATAATAATTTCTTAAATTATCAAATTTTGTGTTAAAAAATGTTCGAAAGAAAATTTGTTTTCGTACAAAGAATTGTAAAAGCTTAATTTTTGTTCAAACTCTTTGTAGATCTGGAGACATAATAAAAACATTGATTTTGGCTCGAGAACGCTAAAAATAAAAATATTATAAAAAAGTAAATTTGGTAATTTTCAATTTTCTCTCAAACAACATAGAACCCTTTAATGTTCTCTTATGGAAACATCAAATAATAAAAAAAAATCAATTACTTATTTTGAAAAAGTTTGAAAGTATTTCTTTATTTCAAAATCTAGTAACGCAAATAACAAATGATGAAAGAACAAGTTTTCAGCTTTCAGAAAATATATGAATAACGCTGTGCTACAATGGACATTTACTTTTAAAGTTACATGTAAATGGCTTTAGTTAAGACTGTATTGATTATTTTACCAAGCTTTATAACTTTTAGAACTGTCATAGCATAGACCTCGAAAACCTCAAACTCTTCTCAAAAAACGATTTTTTTTCACTAATGATTCGACGATTTTCAATTTATTTTTACTATTTCCTGAATTCAATTTCCTATTGATTCAAAGATTTGTGTTTTCTTTCTGACTGATTTGTTTTTAAAGTTTTTTAAAATGTAGATATATTAATATTTTTACAAATTAAATTATTTGGAAGAACTCTTAAGAGTAAGTATAGATTAAAAAAAAACAAAGAAAAATTGCAATTTTCTAATTCAACATAAAAATGTATTTTCAGTTATAGAGTTTTTTCCAAAAAAAAATATGTTTTTAAGTAGTACGCAACTTCTTCTTTTCAAAATACATAAAAAAGTAATTACATTTGTTGCCTTTAGAAAATACCTTCCAATGCCTAGAGAGAAGAAGTCAGAACCCCCCCACCTCCAATAAGTTAAAAACAACTATTATCTACAAAAAAAGGGGTTATTTTGCGGGGGTTTACTGAATTTTATGTCCTTTTTGCCCTTTAAAATTTTTAACTTGATACAAATTAGTAAACAACATTTTTTAACAATTAGTTGTTAGACTTAACATTTTTAAAGTTTTTTTTTCAATCAAAACGTGTAATAAATTTAAAAATTAGAATTTTAAAGTAACACATTTATTTTTACCAACAATATACTCTTATTACAATAAATTATTATTTATAATAAATTTAAGTGATTTAAAAAATATGTTTTTAGTTTTTAGTTAATTTAATTATTTTTTAAATTGGGGTCCTCTAACTTATTTTATTGATTTATTTTTGTGACCATTTTTTTTTTTTGTTTCAAAAAACTCAGAGAAAATTTAATCTCCCACAAAGAATCTTAAACACTTCATTTTTAAATTTCGCTTAAATTTTAAGTTATAAAAAAAAAGATTGTTAAACTGGGTAGTTGTAGAGATTCTTACAAGGTTTTCATGCTTTTAGCATTTTTAGTAATTTTATACATAGGTATATTTTGTTTAAATACTTTTTTGTTATTATTATTTTTTTCAATTCAATGGCAACTCTTTTTTAAAAGATAATATTGTTTGTAGTATCCCTACCATTTCCATGATCCATTACTTCTTGGAAAAGTAAAAACTCAACACATGGCAACCCTGTTTGAAAAGAGCAATTATCATACCTGATTGTATAGCTGTAGGTGCATTGAATTTAAATGAGTATTTTTAGTTGTTTCGTTTAAAATTTTGATTCGAACTGTACCTCTTCCTATCTTGTTTTGCTTTTTCGGTGTTTCTTGTTTTGTTTTCAGTTTTGTTGGACGGTAGTAATAATTTTATTTGAATTAAATGCATGCACCCAAATCAATTAAGGGGTGCCCTATTGATATTTTTGCAGCCAGTGAAGCATTTAATAGTGAAAATGACATTTTAAGTGAAAGAAGAGAGAGTAGATAGAGGTAGAGGTAGAGAGTTATAGGTTAGGTACTTTATTATTAATTTAGGTTATCAATTGTCATTGCAGAAAGCTTATTCATTCGAATCAGTTTGAATCGAGGTTTTCTTCTTTTTTCTTTAGAACGAGTTTATGATCAAGTTAATGAGAGTTAAATTAAGTCAGAGTAGATAATAATGAACAAGTAAAAAAGCGCAAATGCATGACATGAGAGTAGGGTTCGTAGCAATTATTTATGTAAGTACATAAGTTGAACAAAATAATTGTTTTATAAAGTAAAGGAAATGACGATAAAAATATATTTGTGAAGACCGAAAAAAGTGACTCGCACAATTATGTCTTAACTGCAGGAAATTACATCACAAGAATTTTTGTTTTTGTAAGAAAATGTAAAACATGTTTCCTGTTTCAAATTGATAGGTGTTAGGGCAACTTTACTTACTTTTTTTTGAGAGAAATATTCATAAGAATATTTTGTGCGAGATGAAAAAAATTGAAGTTAATATCTTGTTTTTATAATACAAGATTCGCAAACCATTTCTTATCAGATTTGTGTTGTTTTTGTAAGTTTTTGGTGTTTTTCCTAAAAAAGGGGAGCGTATCGGAATCCCGCTTTTTAAAATCCCGTTTTTAAGAAATCCCGAAAAAATTCCGTCTTCTAAAATACCGATTTTTTGAAACCCCGTTTTTTAAAATCCCGCTTATTTAAAATCTTGATCAATTTTAATCCCACTTTTTAAAATTCCGTCAAATCCTGACAATCCCGTTTGTTTACAAAATACGTGCATTAAACTAAATAACAACAGGAGTCAAAGGTTTTTATGTTAAATTACTTGACTAAAATATAATAATAAACATTCATTTTTTGTTTACAATATTAACTCTTGCACAAACAATATGCATCCTACAGCAAACCTATCTCTCAATAACGGTTTTACCGCTATCGTTGACTTTGTTAATTGGTTTGAGTTTGTTTTAAAAGAATACTGCTTTATACTTCATATTCTTTTTTTTTGGTATGGGGTTGAGTTCGATATCCTGGTGTTTATATTCATATTTCTATCCCGATTTCAAAATCCCGTTTTGTATAATCCTGATTTTTGTAATCCCTTTTCTTATAATCCCGTTTTTTATAATCCCGTTTTTTTATTATCCCGATTTTGTAAACTAGTTGTTTAATTTAAAAAAATCGCGCGATTTAACATTCAAACCTTTGACTCCTATTGTTATTTAGTTTAATGCGCGTATTTTCTAAAAAAAACGGGATTGTCGGTAGTTTACGGGATATTTAAAAGTGGGATTGTAATTGAACGGGATTTTGAATAAGCGGGATTTAAAAAGACGGAATTTAAAAAAATCGGTATTTTAGAAGACGGGATTTTAAAACTTTTTTTTCGGGAGTTCTTAAAAACGGGATTTTAAAAAGCGGGATTCCGATACGCTCCCTTTGGTGTTATATTTGTTAAAGGTTAAAATAAAATGAATCTAGAAAAATATCTCATTTTTTTATTTGTTTTAATTTTTTTCTAATTTTGATTTTGCAATCAAAACTAGTTCTTTAATTTTAAAAAATCGCACGATTTTTAAAAATTTAACAACTAGTTTTGATTGCAAAATCGGGATAATAAAAAACGGAATTATAAGAAACGGGATTACAAAAAGCGGGATTTTTAAAAATCGGGATTATAAAAAGCAGGATTATAAAAAACGGGATTTTTAGAAACGGGAATATAAAAGCCGGGATATCGAACTCAACCCTTAAAAAAGTTGTCAGTTGAATTTTTCTAAGAAATTAACTAAAATTTACCAACAATATTTTGCATATAATGAAACAGTTTGATTTCAAAATCTATTAACATTTCCCGACGTTTCAAGGCCCCTAGAATATAAATAAAAGTTTTTCAGAGAGATGTTTCTTCGTGAGTGTGTAAGTAACTGTGTACGTACGTTGGCGGCCCGAATATTTTACGAACAAACAATTATTTTATCTGCAAAATAATAAATTGTATGCAACGAAGAATAACGTTTTTGACATCTGGTAAAACTTTGAGGAAAATTCGGATCGACAGTTTTCTTACAAAAAATAAAAACCTAAAACAAACTAGTAGTGGGTAAAAATTGATTTTTGACTTAAATATCTTTTCAATAATTAAAGATATTGGCTTCAATTTGATTTCATACTATACAAAATTTAGTTTTCTAAATTGTGTAAGATTTTGGAAATGATCGAAGTTGATAGTTGTTTTTACAAAAAGTATAAGCGTAAATAAACGTTACTAAAACCTGATACAAATTGATTTTCAAATCAAATATCTTTTCAAGATTTAAAAATATTCGTTTCAAACTAATTTCATCTTATGGAAAATATTGTTTTCGAGATTCAGTAAATGTATTGACTTCAAAATGATTTCCTTTTGTGCTAAATTTTGTTAGAAAAATCCAATCTGTACTTGTTTGTGCATAAGAAACAAAAACTTTCAAGAAATGCAACTAAAATTGGTAGACATTGGTTTTCGTCTAAAAACATTTGGAAATCAAACTGTTTCATCTATGCAAAATATTGTTGGTTAATTTTAGTTAATTTCTTAGAAAAATTCAACTGACAACTTTTTTAAAAAAAACACGAAACTCATAAGAAATGTGTTTCGACTCAAGTATTAGGAAAACGAACTTCAAATTATATTTATATAACACAAAATATTGTTATGCACATTTTGTTAAAGTTTTAAGCAAGACAAATCGAAAGACGGAATGGGAAGTTATCAGTGAGGGTCGCATCGTAGGCTCTTTTTTGCATAATTGAAAGGGATTTTCTGTAATGAAAAGTTGTTAGTATAAAGTAAATTCCATTCTGCATAATGTAGTACAGTTATCAAACTACTAGTAGTGCACACGACTTCTAAGACTGAGCAAATCTGATATGCGTGGGTTCGAATCCTATGTTGTGTATAAAGTTTTTCAAATAAAATTGGATTAAAGCTCAGCACCACAAACAAAGGAGACTGATGAGTGCAAAAGTGGCAAAGCACGAAATAGCTATATCTCCAGCCAAAAACAATGAGTGGTAGCACCTTTAAGTTGTTGTTGTTGTTCAAAAACGTTCAATGAAATTAAAAGGAATGGTCAAGTCTAACAAGCTGACATTCTAGTACGAATAGTACAATAAAAATAATAACATTAAGCCTTTTGTTTTAATTTAATATTGGTCACAACATTTTCAACTATATTTTGTACTTATTTTATGACAATCTTCTGGATTGTGTCTGTTAACGTTTGTCCCAAAATTGAGCGAAGGTATTCTTTTGAGTAAAGGAAGCCATGTACGCAGTGCTTGGAATAGATGAAAGATCGTGTATTCTTATTGTTTTGCCGTTATTGTTAAGTTGCCAGTCGTTCTGTGCTATCGATAGTTTTTGCTTGAAGGGTCCCAAAACAGGTCAGTCCGTAATTCATCTTCGAGCTTCGTATAAAATATTTTTTAAGCATCTGTTCTTCGCCATTAGTAAAAACTTGCTGTGTTGAATATTTGCTTGAAAATTTAAAGTTTTGTGGCTCCTTATTACTTGTTAACTTTTTAATATGGTAATACAATGTAGTTTTCAATATTCAGAAGGCAGCAGCCTGGACTGTTGTCTCTTATAAGTGCACACCATTATTCCCTTTAAGACAAGAAAATGAAATATTGAACCCATCTGTTGACTAAAATACAGTGAAAGGTCTAACAATAAGTAGAAGAAACTGATCGGGTCATTTTTGAACATGTTCAATGGTGCCCCAACACAAGTGTTCAAATCAAATGTGCCCCACTCTCCCCTACATTCATTTGAAAATAAGTAATTCGTTACTTTTTATATTTAAGATGCGACGTTTTTGGCAAATACTTTTTAAATGCTTTTACTAAATTTCAATTACTTTATTTGGGTCTGACGGAAGCCAAATTGTTTGGAGAAATCCAGATAGGCAATTCAAGAATGATAATTTTTGCATGCCTTGTTAAACAAGGAGGAAGTAATGCCTATGCTTAAGAAGTCTACGGATGCAAGTGGAACGGGAACCTTTAAATTCATTGACACAAATATGGACAAATGAAAATTTCTAGACATTCTTAAAAGAAATGTTCGGCACGCCGCAGAAAAACTGAATTTACGAGCAACATTTTACTTTCAACAAAAGATACCAATCCTAAAAATACATCGTTTGTTGTGAAGGAATAGTTGCTTATAATGCCAGAAACATCCGCAAGACCCCATTTTAGTCACCGGACCTCAATTCAATTAAGGATTTGTGGGACGAAATCAAACAACGACTCCAAAACTGCAACCCAATCAAAAAATCAGTTAAAATTGAAGGTCACAAAAATTTGGAAGAATAATACCCCAATCTTTCAATTATGAACATTTGTCGAATCGACGAAACAAAATATTAATCTCAATTTTAACACACTTTATCATTTCTCCTTGCTTTTAACCTGCATGTGTACGCTTAATTTTGTGATAACTATTTGAATTGTTTTTAGCTTTTTTGCTTTTGCAACATAAAATATTAAACAAGGTTGCAACATAAAATATTAAACATGGAAAATTGGACAACATTCACCAAAAACATTGCATTTTAATCATTTAAAACAGCAAAACAGTTTTTTCTTGTTGGTGTACGCTTAAAAATAAAAGTTCTTTAATTTAAATAATATCGTTTTTTATTTGTTTAAAAAAAAGCTTATAGAACCCCATCAGTACTCAAATAAAATATCGTGTAATCGACTAATAATTCATACTTATCCACTTATGAATGTTTAAATTTTTAATTATAATCTCTGCATGATGTTTTAATTCAAAATAGTATGTTTGAAATATCTAAACAATAAATTAAAAAGTATTTTCAAATAATTAATTTGAAATAATTAAAAGCAAAAAACTTTTAATTCATGGACTTGTTGTGTATGTAAAGCTTTTGGATGCTTTTGGTTTGTGTACGAGCTATTTGTTAACCGAATACACACATCTTTAAGCTTTAAGTATAATAACTTATTTAACTCCGAACTCCGAAAGTGAAAAGCTTAAAAAACTATAGGGTGAGTCTGTACTGTATTACTTTTTAAATATTTTTGGAATTAGCATTTTAGTTTATAAAGATATATAAAGTATTTAGAGTCATGAATATTTTAACTGATTGCTGCACTTTTTTTTTTAAGTAGAGAAACAAAAAGTGAATTTTGTAAGAGAAATATATTGAGATTTGTACTTACAACATTTTTTTAATTTACAATTTTTGTTTCTCATTTACAAACTTTAAAAATTAATTGTTAAAAAAACGGTAAATTTAAAAAACATTTCTACATCCTTTGGCTTTGGCCGCATTTGCAAGAATTTGTTTAATGGGTGTTATTCAATAAACAGACAACGTCTCTAAAATTAAAATTTCTAAAACCCGGAAATAATTATTTGTGGGCAAAAATTCAAGAAAATTATATAAAAAATTGCCTTACTTCGATAACATTCCGACTGAAATGAAGTGTGGAGGAGAGCTTCAAGTGCTTATAAGTGCTCAAAACATACTAAAAAAAAACCTATTCTAAATTTTAAGAAACAAAATAAACAGATTCATATTTTAAATTTGTTTTTAGTTTTAGAAAATGTAGTGTGATTAACTACATCTTCTTTCTTAAACGAACTTAAATCTAGGTTTACTCAAATATCTCTATTTGCATTTTCTCCATTACGCCCCCAAACAAAATATTTGAAAATCGCTGCACATTTTTTTTTTAACTGAAAAAATCTTATGGAAATCTTATTTTTGGCTGTCTTACGCGTATAAAATTGCGCATGGATAACTCTAGCATTCGCATTTTTGAAAAAGCTGTGACACCCAAGAGCTAGCTTCTTCTTTTAAATCCAAGTTTTAGCTTTATATTATTTAGCTCACAAAAATATTTGATTATTTATTGAATAGAGAAAATAGCAAAAACTATAATTTGTGCAAAATTTGAGGTCCGTAACACCGCATTTGAAATTTTAATGATGCAGGAATTTTGGGCTATTTTGTCCAACTTGTGGTGTTTCCAGCTAGATACCAAACTAGATTAAAAACTAATGATGTTGGGGTTTAGTTTTTTTTTTTTTTTTAAAGAAAACAAATTTTTGTAACTAAAGATATGACCTTTGAAATTAAGTCGAGAACCTCAAAGTTTTGGAGACTGTCCAAATTACAATAATGGGTGATTTCAGTACAATTTTTGTGCTCTACAGTTCTCCAGACTTTACCATTAAAAACCTGAGGTGCGAGATGTCGAACATTCAACACAACAGGTTTTGGGGGTAAGTGTACACAAAGACATCTTAACTTCTGCATCATTGGAATTTTCAATTTTAATTTTGTTTAGTTTCTAGCTTAACGGACCCTAAAATTTGGATTCAAATTTCAGTAAAAAATAGATTTCATTTTTCTTACCCACAAAGCGTTAAAACAGTTTTGAAACTATAAGCTTATAAGTACATATATTAAAAATAAATTCTTTAATAATTTTCGCAAACTATTCAGAAAATTGCACGCAATGTGCTTATTAAAATTTCAAAAATATTTAATCCAAAAATTCCATTAAAGGTTATTTGTTTTTTGTTTGTGTTTTGTTGACGTATTGAAATTCATTTTAAAATGATTCACTCTAGAGAAATGTAAGGGAGGAACACTGTGTTCTTGTAGCAGTAGAAATGGGGTGGTAATGTTTTAAAAGAGATTTATACAACAATTGGGGATTACGTAATTGTTTTCATATTCATAGACAAAAAAAAAAAACAGATATACAAAAATTCCATATGTTCCAAAATGATTGATAGGGTCATCCTCTCCGTTAGTAACCAAAAAATAAAATTTGTTATGTTACGTGCTCTCATTGCTTTTTGTTGATGGATGATGTTGCGTAAATTTTCTTTTGTATATTTATCTAAAATTTTATAAAAACTCCTTGTAGCAAAATTTAAAAGAAGAGGAAACACATTTTCCAACCGGAAGTGACTACAAGCTTATTTTTCTCACATCCATTCACATCAGGATCAACAGAATATTTTAAATATAGAACATAAAAAACATTACCAACAAAAATAAGTAAAAAAAAAATAAATTCTTCTTATAAAATCCATCAAGGATTAAGATTATAAATAAATTAAAAAAAATAATTATAAAATTCATGAGGATTCCTTTAGGAATAAAAATATATACCTAATACATTTTCTCTAGAACTTTCTGCCGCAATTAGTTGGAAAAGCGGAAATTAGGTGCTCATTAGGATTAACAATTTGAGAGGGAGCGCACGTTTGTTGTTAATGGAAAATTATTGATTTTTGCTGACTAATGGCATCCGCAGCTATCCAAGGATGAATAGTGGTTTTTAAAGGGGGTTTCTGGGAAGCGAGATTGAGAGTGGGGTTTCGTGGTGAAGGAAAACTGTTTTCTATATATACTTAGTTGGAAATTATACATCACACTTCCTCTGCATGGGGTTGTATATAGTCTATATAGAGTTGATAACATTTGAACCACACCAAGCGAGTGAGTAATTAAAGGAAAACTAATTATTATTATAAGTTTGCTGTATACATTATAGGGTATATTATATGTGTTTATATCGATCGATATCTTACATTGTTTTCTACATACACTGAGGGAAAATTGAATAGACTCGATATAGACGATTTTATGTAAAATGCTTGGACTGATGTTTTCATGAAACCTCTTTTCAATGATTAAAGTTAACATGTGATGGTTACATCTCAATTTATTTACCAAATAAAACCTCAATCAATGAGAGCTTACGTATTAAGTCAATAATAACTTTTTAAGCTATACTTAATACAGACAAAAAGCACTAAAAAAATTAGTCTCACAGGTTACGGCAAAATATGTCTTCACTTATCCTTAATCAACATCCAACTATAAAAAAAATCACAGAAAAAACGAAACATGTATTCAGTCTATATTAGCTCCTCTATTGTTTTTATTATTTATATGTAACAAAGCAAATAAATAAGGTTCATGCAATGAGTACATAAATGTATGTTATAAGCACATGCATTTATTAAATAGGTAAATAGGTTTATTTGATGAGAACGTGGATTTATGTAATGAGTACATATGTGTGTCTTCTCAGTACGTATAATATTTTAATATTAATTCAATGAGTTCATTGTGCATACAAACTTTAATAATTACATGATCCTGTACTTATTCTGGATAAGTTGCGTTTAATTTATGTAATAAGTACAAACAGAATTTAAACTTATGTAATGTTTCCATAAAATCTGGAAATTCTTTAAGAAATAAACATGTGCTCACAGTTAGCTCGTAAAATGTTTATTTAATAATTCCTTAATTAAAGATACGTATGTAATGAGTGAGTAGGATAATGACTGAAAATGTTTATGAGTCCATGAAGTCCTTATTGACTACATGAATATGAATACCTGTTAGGCTAGGTTGAAGTAGCTATCAGGGTTGAAATAAGACACTCTAAGGGCAATTGTGATATCACATGAATCTTGAAACTTTCTTCTAAATCTAAGAACTCGAAAGGAGGAGAGACCTAGTTTTATCCATATCAAGTAATTATTTCATTATGTAATGAATACATAAATTATGGTTTTAAAAAAATCTATGCGATTAGTAAATATATTCTTGTTCTAAATCCATATATTTTTCTCCCAGTGTACAAATGTATATAATTTTCAATCCTATATACACCGATCCGATACATATGTATATGAACATTTACATGTATTTTATTTTATAGATTATGTGCAAATGTTTGTCATCATTTATCTCAAGGCGGCAGAAGGCTTCATTTTGTATAGTAATTCGCAACGTAGGTTGTTTGATGATTTTAATCAAAGTGGATTTTGGTTTTGAAGCGACAGACACAAGTGTCACACAAACAGTGGAAGAAATTCACAAACCAAACCACTGGAAACTTACAATTAATTGGAATCGTATATAGTGGAAATATGTACATAAAGACGTACATACAATTTATATACATATGTCTGGTTGTTTGTTTATTTGTTTGGCTGTGATAGATATTTCTTATTCCATAAATGGCCAAATTAAGAGGAACTTTATAATGCCAGGAAACCCAAGTAGGAAATGGTCATTTGATATGGTGTTATTGTCACACTAAGCGACTGGAATGGCGCCTGTCTTCCCCACATAATTGGGGGTGAGAATGAGTTTTTAATGTTGTTCGATATTGGCAACATGAAGCGAGTTGTTGGCTGTGGATGTTTTAAAAATCCATAGACTGAGATTAATGAGTTTTGTATTTTGGAAAAAAGCCAATAGTATTATTTTTTTCCTTAAAGCAATACAATACGAAGGTATAGGTATACATACTTGAATACATACATACATCCCGTGTTACGTAATACTTTTCGGAACTTATGACAAAATAATTAAAGGATAGCGTCTTGGAAATGTTTTTTTATTATTTTTAAACCCTTGAAATACAAAATACATAACACATTTCTTTAAAAATAAATAAATAATAATTACTTTTTAAACGATCTAGTTAAGGTTGTGGCTATAACTGTGTAGATCATTCTATGGTTATCGAAGACCTCGAAAGCCTATTTTCAAAAAATTGATTTTTTTAACATTAAATTTTAAATGATTTTTAATTTTTTTATTATTTGAACGATTTAAAATTTGTATTTATAATTATGGATTCCTTCTAACAACCTTCAACATTAAGTATACATTTTTTGTATTGAAAACAAGATTTTCAAATTATTTTGCACTTTTTTTTATCATATTTGTTTTAAATATTGCTACTTTTTTTTTAATTGAATTTTTATTAAGTTGTTATCAGTTCCGATTTGTAAAATTAAAAATTTGAACATTTCAAGACAATTCAAGTTCGATTGAATCATCGCGTTTTTTTAGAGGCATTTTTATAGGTCTGTGCGTGTTTAAAAAGCCTATTGCGTCCAATATATTTCGAAAACAAAAAGAGATATGGATTTAAAATAGGGGTTCAGTTGTTGTATTTTATTACATTTAACAAAAAGTTACAAATTCCTTTGACCCCAAAATATCTTAGGAACCAAAAATGCTATAAATTAGGTGACGCAACAGTCCGTAGATAACTAGGGCCTTGTGACTTACAAGCCTCAACCATTAATGTGTGCGAGTCCTTTCAGGGATGGATGGGACCTACAGTTTTTATACCGGCTAATTCGAGAAAGCAGTTTTCATGACAAGAATTACTCTTGGAGAATTTTTCAATTCCTGACAAGAGGCATTGACAGTGAAAACAATTATTTTAGGTGTTGAATGTGCCAGGGTAGATTAATCCCCATTTTTGAAATTTTGTTTTGACACACTTGGATTTTTTTTTTATATATGGGATATTGCGAAATTACAACACACTTGACACCCATAAAACAACATTGCTTGAAACATAACCTTTTGTATAACAATCTTATTTTCATAACTTAAATTCAAATTTCTACTTACTTTTTTATTTTGTTTTATTAAAATGTTCATTAAAGATAAGTCGCCTCTTGTCAGAGTTTATTCCTAGATATTGAACATAAAACTTCTATTTTATAAAAGTGCCGTTGACTTCCAGTTCGTTACTGCCGAAAAACATTCGCTTTCTTTTTCTCGTGAAAACAATTGATTTTATCTTTCCAGTATTTATGTAGTTTAATTTAACATATGTAATAATATCTTCATAAAATTTCAAGTGCAATTTGAAGATTGGTCTCAATATTGCGAGAGTATGCAGGCGTCCGTCATCTGCATAAATCTCTGCTTTACAAAAAGTTAGATGTGGAAAATATATAAAACTGGACCAAGAACTGAACCTTAAAGTACACCATACTGAATATGAAACTTGAAAACATCTTCCTGATAAAAAACTTTGAAAAATTTGTATGAGTCAATTTGGAATCGCGAATGTTTCCAATTAAATAAGAGCATTATGTTAAGCAAAATCGAAAGCTTTTTCGATATCTAGAAACTTGATGTGAAGTACTGTGGTGACTCCCAAATCCAAGGTGTTGGTCAGGAAAAATATGTTTTTTTTAAATACTTTTTCATACACCTTACTCAAACTACTTACAAGACTGATAGACCGATAGCTACCAGGATTTTCTCTGTCTTTACCAGCTTTCAATATTGGTATGACCTATTTTCAAGATCTCAGGAAAGTATTTGTTTCTTCAGAGAGATCAGATACATTCTTCCTGATTTGGGTAAATGTTTGAGGTATACACTTATATATCTTATCAACTCCATTGGTTTTCCTTACTCCTAACTCCTTTATTATAGCGGAAACATCATCAACAGAAACGTATTCATCGTGGGATGTTTCTGTTATAAGAGATACAATTCTATAAGAGGTAGAGTCTACCAATTTTATATGATCTAAATAACTAAGCACAAGCATTCGCTTTTTCACTATCAGTATAAAGGAATGAATCTGGTCTTATTTTTTAAAAATAATTTTAGCAATGTTCCAAAAAGGTATATCATTTTTCAGTAACTGGCTATGTGTTTGATTGCATGTGGTATTTCGATTTTTTTGATTTTCCATGAAAATGAGTTAATTGAAATACTTCAACTGATGGCGATGTACTGGCAAGCGATATCGTTGCCCCTATCTTTTAATATCATTTCTGACACAAATACATATATTCTAAAACATAATCAGCGATGTTACTAATGTGATGCTTTTTAAGTAACTCCGGTACAGAAGAATCTATTGAGCTAAACACTTGATCAGAGAAATATGAAACAATAAAGTCAACACCTTCTTTCGTTCTAACATTATCTATTTCCATAGGCATATTTCTAAGTTTCATGCCCATGTTCTGCATTTCACTTATTGTGAATACACTTTGCGAAAGTGAATTTGGGTGTTCCACAATTCGTTATAGTGAATTGGATTTTCGAACATGCAAATGGATGTTCTGTATTTCGGTTTGTTCCATTTTCTGAACGCATTCAAATCACATTTTTTATTTCTGTGAATTGATCTTTGATAGCTTTCAAAAACACTCTATTACCAAGACCGGAATCTTTCGTACGTTTCACTCTCCAAAACCCGTTTGTTTACATTGTTGTATTTGTAATTTTGACAATTAGTCCATGAATAGATGTGAGCACAAACAAAAAAAAAACGATGCCGTGGGCTAGCGGCACTTTGCAAAGCAAAAACAAAATGGAGGGGTTAATAAGTTTTTTTCAGGTTTTTCTTTTTACTTTTTTTCGATGAAAAAGTCAGTTTTAAGGTTTAATTTTGCAGGCATTTTGTGGATAGTGAACAAATGTACCTTTTTGTCTTGAAAAAAGCATGTTCAACATCAGTTTATTATAATTAATTCACTAATTTACAGTAATCACTACCAAATTCTTTAAATTTCATAATAAACCTCGGATTTTTGTATCAAAGATGCGTTCGAAGAACCATCAATTTAAGGGTGCGAGTGCAATTTTTGTATTGAATTCTAATAAATTTTCGTTAACGAACGGCCCAAATATTTTGTTTGCAAGTAATTAAAATCTGTATCAATTTAATTAATCCAAGTATATTTAAAAAAAGAGTTATAATCGAAAAATATCTTATCCATAACATTCTTGATTGATGGAAGCGTACACATATTTGCTATCAAAAAAAAAAACTATGCTTCAAAGGAACACAAATGTTTTAAAAACGTAATCAGAACGGAACGATTATAGCGAACCTGTTGAATAAATGCAGAGCAAATAAAATGTAAATTTTGACATACATATATCACAAAATGAAAACGTCTTAAAATCGTTCTGAATTCATGCACAACTAATTCAATAGAACATGTAATCGTCATGAATGTTTATTGTTGACGTACAGAAGTTTTTTTTAGTGAATTTCCACAGTTTAACGCAAAATATAATTTTCATTCATTCCTTAAAAATGTTTAGTTACCAAAGTTCAAGTTTACTTATTATTGTTTGAAAAGTATGTTTAGTAAAAATGCTGCTAATAATGAAAAAAAATTAATAAGTTTTACGTATATGTTTTTGTTTTTCGTAATATAATAAATACTACCGTAGATTACATTTTATAAATGCAGAACATAGAAGAAAATATACAATTTCAGATATAAAGCAGAGGTTAGCGTAGAAAAATATTTTTGAGAAAGCCAATAATATTTTAAATTTAATTTAAATCATTAAAGAAATTTCCGCTTCGGCTAACCTTCATCAACTTTTTAGAAAAAAAATTAGCATTAATAGTAGCCAATTATTTCATAGCATAATTAATTTTTCAGATTGTAAAATGTCTAGAAATTTTCATTCGCTACAAAATTCGTAATTTTATGCGTAAACATAGAAGATAACATTATTTAGTCAAGAAGTATGGATTTTGGCGCGTATACCGGTTTTTTTCTATTGGGTGTTCGGTTTCCCCATACTGGAGTTAAAAAAAAGTTACTTAAATCTATTTATTGCACTCATTTAGTTGGTATTGTGTGGAAATATATTGCCTATTTCTATTCCTTAAAGATGCTTTACACAAAGCAACTTATTTTTAAAACATGGTTCCCTCAAATTTGTATTCCAAAATCTAACTACAAACAAAATTCTAACTCTAACATAGTCCCTTAAAAAGAAATTTTCAGGAATATTTCTGCAACAAACAAAACTAAAATTTGGTCTTGCAACTACCGAACTGCTTAAATGATGAAAGTACTAATCTAATTGAGGAATCTGAACTAGCTAAAGTTGGCAATGGAACTTCACAAGTATGCTTCTCGTAGCATTGTCTGTACAAAAAAATACGGAGGCACCCGCCTATTGTTTTTACCTGAACTTCTAACGTCGCTCGCTAAGAAAATGCTCTAAGCAAACTACAGCTGAAAAAATTGTCTGTTTTGTTGTTTTACAAAGTATTGAGTTACACTTTTGTCCATTTCTAATTATACTTAACCAGTTGAAGCGCATATTGCGTTCGCAAATAATTTAAGTAAACAAAATACAGCACTAATAAATCATTTACTATGTATTTGGTCAATTTTATTTTATTTAATATACATTAACAACATTTATTTGTATTGAAATTAAAAAGCTATACAAATCTTCCAATTTAAGACCATGTCAGCACTTCAGATTTTGTTGGTTAGGATTGTTTAGTTTTTGAACGAGGCCATGAAACATTCAAAATGAAGCATTTACATGGGGCTGATTACTATAATGAAGCGTTTTGATGGGCCGAAGCACTAAATGTGAGAATGTGTTTGGTTTTTTGCATCATTTCACGCACACTTTCTCACATTTAGTGCTTTCTAGCTTGTAGGCAAACCGAAATGTCAGTCTGAGATTCCGGTCTTGGTAATGGAGTGTTTTTGATAGCTTTCTTCTGCTAGGGATCGGAGATTTGCAGCAAGTTTTTGAATTGAAGGAATCGATGAAGGTATTATAAAAGGTTCTATTTCCCTTAGAACATATAAAAAAGCGTCTTTGCTTAATCAAAAATTACGATGAAAGCTTAAAAGAGGAAATCAAGAATTTATCTTTATTTATCAGAACAATTCTACATAATTTTTACACACTTATATTGTGTCAGGTAAATCCAATATATTTGATTTGTCTCGCAAAATTCGTCTTCTTATTTTTTCTCTTGAATTCTGCTTACTTTTTTCACTTAAAATTGGCAATAATATTGCATCCATCTTCAAAACAGCAAACATTTTACTTTAGAAACAAAATAAAAATGGATGATCCTTCAGTTCTGACATTTCGAACCAATTTCGAAGTTTTCGAAATCGATCGAATTTAAGAACATGCAATTTCATTTCACGTGAAATTGAAAAGTGATTTCAACTCACTTTCGATCGAAATTCGGAACATGGGCGTCAATTTTAGATCTTATTTGAAAATTGATCGGTTAGTATTTTTAACATCAAAATAATATTCCTATATTATTTGCAAATGATGAAGAACTTGTAATAGCACAGGGTTATGATCAGAAGAAAGTTCCCCAAAAACTGTAGGCTGAGACACATTGTTAGCAGTGTTAGTGACAAAAAGGTCTAACACTGAAGGACTTCCTTTTTGACCAGCTAGTTTATGTAAGTAGGACCTGATAAAAACAATATTGAAAAGGGAAATATACGAGTATTTATATGATGTGGGGAAAGTAAACTTAAATATTTGTCTCGGGTAAGACGTTACAGACTTATGTTTTAAGTTAACGTCATTTAAGAAAAAAAAATAATTGACTTATGTTTGTAAAATTGTTCACATATACATAAATATAAAAATAGTTACACTCTAGAGAAAATAGTTTGGTCTCATGTTTCTTTTATTTTTACAAGAGACAAATTCTCCAATTTTTTAATTGAATTCACACTGGGGCATATTCATAGTCAAATTTTAAACCCTAGTATATTTGAACTGGAGTCTAAATTTAACATCTAGGTTAGACACAGCTGCTATTCATACAGAATTTGGCTTTGGTTTAAGGTTTATTCTACTACAACTCTAGTACAATTTTATTTAAACCTATACAAAATGGCTTGTAGAGGGGAACAAAATAGATTGCGTTAGCTGTCTGTATTCTGTTTGCAGTTGAGAAAAATTATGTAAGTCGCGCTGCGCTGGTGCTGTTAATACTTGGGAGTACGCAGATATTGGAAAACCTTTCATTAAATTTCGATCTTCAATATTTAAAAGGTCAATCATAAACTTGACAGTTTTTTTTCTCAAATCGTTCTCATCTATTTAAAAGGGGTCGATTCGGGTTAAGACGGGCTTTCATTTTCTGTCTGTTGGTAACATTCCAATATCCAGCAAAATATCAAAATATTGATATGATGCTTAAGTCTTTTGACATTTTAATTTTTATTTTTGAATTTTCAAATAAAATGTCTCGCAACGTAATTTTCATTCATTCAGTTTGTTTATTTTTGACGTTTTATAGATTTAAAAACAGCTTAAAAATAGGTTTAGTCGTGTTTATTTTTAAACTCCAGGCTATCGTTTTAAAATGGGTTTAAAATGTCTATATGAATAAAATAAACTGAAGTTAAGTTTAGAAAAGACAAAATGAGAACTTATCAAAGACCTATATCAATATGGCCCACTCGATTTAAGGGCTGAATGAATTATTTCCAAACACGTCATCCTTCAAAAAATAAGGATACTGAGCAATAAAACTTAGTGTTTTTCAATTGTTTTTCTCTCTAATTTATTTTGTCTATATGCAATGCTGAATCACAATATCAACTTGACGTGCGATGCATTTTAATCTTTTTACATTCTTTATTATGTCAGATGGGAACTTCCAAATCATCTCAATGACTCATCAAAAACTAAAATAACAATAATGGCGTGAGTCGCTCCTCAGAAATAACATCAAGACCGACAATGTAGACACTTTACGTTTCTTCAAAGTCTCGTCGCGTCTCGTCTCGTCTCGTTTCTAACCATCAAAGGAAAATTCTAAATATATAGGAAACAAAATAAAATAAATGTCTACATTCCATGCAGTTTCTAGGTATATATAAGATAGAGCTTGATTCTTATGCTTAACTCACCTGCCATGATTCACAGACATCATCTTTTCTTCATCGTTCTCAAACGAGAGGTGTGAGTTGTTTTCTTCTTTCATCAACAAAAAAAAAAAAAAAAAAAAATGAAAATGAAAATGAAAAACCATCTTACATATGTTTGGGAATTTTCACGAAAGAAGAAAAATCACTCTTCAACTTCAACTTACATTCTATACCAAAAATATGTATGTAGGTACATACCCACTTTAAAGAAATATGCACTGCACATAGATATTTAGATATGATGCCAGGAAATTTCCTCAAGCTACCATTTTATGCTTTTATTATTTAGTAGATATATTTTCTGTACTTTCGAAATATCATACCAAACATTTTCTTATCCTGGCTTCCGGTCCTTCAAAAAGAAACCCATACCCAACCCATATTTCCTTTTCCTTTTCATATCTAAAAAAAAGATTAAAATTAAAAAACTTTATAAATAACTCATACTTGTGTCTTATAAATATACATAGTTATATACAAATAAATACATACATATATGAAGTAAAATGGAAACATGAAGTTAGGAAAAGAAAATGATAGATGGGTCTACTGCCCTGAGGGAAAACATAAGAAAAGTACCAACAATTTTCCATTAAATTATGCTCAAAAATGAAAACTTCAAAAAATTTGTTTTGATATAATAGGTATATGTATGTATATGTATATGTATAAGTATAACTACGTTAGTATGTATTGTATATATATTTTCGTTTGTTTCTTTTCTCTGACACTTTAATTCGTTATCTTATTGCACAATCTAATTTCAATTAGGAGAATTTCACCAAAAATAAACAACGCTATGGTTCAAAACGTTGTTATTCACAATGCTCTTGGTTTATAAATCCAATTTTTTAAAAGAATATTTGGTATTTTTATGGGATAAGTCATCAAGAGTGTCGGAATCTTTAATGTTAGTAAATAAAAAAATATTAGAACAGAATCACACATAATTTATCTTAAAATTACATGTTTTTTGACCTTTTTTCACGTGAACGTATAAAAATGGGTATTGAGTTGTAAGTACCCGTGACGTGGTGGTTAGTGCGTTGGACTGTCATGCCAGATGTTTTGGTTTCAGTCTCTGCCTGCACCATATAAAGTTTTTTTTTTCACGGGTACCTACTGACTCTAACGAGGAATTGACAAATCCTATAAGGGTACTTCTTGTCATGAAATAAGCCGGTCGGATTCGGCTTAAAATTGTAGGTCCCCTCCATCCCTGACAACATTACTCGAAAACAGAAATGGTTGAGAGTTGTAAGTCATTAGGCCCTAGTTCTCAACGGCCCTAGTTCTCAACGACACCTAATTTATTTATTGTATTGGATTGTAATGTAGAACTCAATTTCTGAGTCTATGAGAAGTTAAAACTTTATTAAAAAAACCAACGGAATTTTATGAGCTCATTTTGTAAGGAGTCACTAAAATTTTAATATTTATTTGTCACATTAGAATATCTTCACTGCATTTAATAGAGTTCAAATAAAACACAGTTAATTTATTTTATTTTATATTTATTTTGTTGACTTAGTTAAATTATTTTAATACTTTTTACAGCCTCCTTTATTTTAAATTACTTCGAAAATGCTAGGGAATCGTTCAATTAATTAAAAAACATAAGGACCTAGTAGCGCAGGCCAATTTTATACTTTCAACTAGCTCCTCTTTACTTCTGTTCTGCTTATCATGTTCACAAACCTTGAGCTTTAGCCAACCCCATACATTTTTGATGATACTCAAATCAAGGCAGTATGGTGGCCGTAGCAAAGTAAATTGATGCATTTCTAATGTTAACAAAAAAAATTGTGAAAATAGACGAAATCGGCTTTAAAAAATCCGTTAACATTAAGAAATTCTTTTAAGTCCTCTTTATTTTAAGAGCGTTCTCTTACCTTGTCTTTTAATACATAATTCCCCATGTTCAGATCAAGGAATATCAAAAATAGTTAACTGTAAGAAAGTTTAAGTGTTAGGCTATTCAAATGTAAAACAAAAACGATGTAGTTTTGTGTTCTGCAAACAAAGCTATGCTATCGGGTAGAGTCAACAAAAATATTGCTGAAAAGGGTAATTTTTTAAAATTTGAGCTGATGTTAAAACTGGAGTTTTAATTCGATTCCACCACCAAAAATTAAATAAAAAACGTATTTTTGAAACCAATGAGAGCTCAAAATTCAAGATGTTTCATTTTTTATCAACTGGCGAAATTTCTGCTGAGTTTGACAGATACATTGAAATTAAAACCACAAAATGAATCGCACTATACATTGGACAAAAGGGTTTATTTTTTTACTAATGTAATGAAGGTAATTAGCAATGGTAAGGCACATTTTCTTCTCATATCTCTAGCGGACTGTTGATAAGCTAAATCATAATGCATCTCCGGAACAGGAATTAATCAAGCGTTCCCAAGTTTTGGGGAATCAATCAAGTCGTATTGATTCCATTAAACCAGAATTACCGTAAACTTTTTGGAGCTCTCAGTTTGCTTCAGCAACGCGCTGTATTCTTCGAATGAGAGAAGAAAATGAACCCTTCCCCAATTGATTTTTTGATTTAAAAGCCAATATTTTCAAAATCCCACGACACCGAACCGAAATTTCTTAGTTGAAAAAACGGTATGTCAAAATTTATAAGCACTTACTGCATGAGTCATCTGCAGAGGCCACTTGAACGAAATCATTTTTATTTTAACGGCAAATCTTGGAAAAATCTAAGAAAATCAAATCAACACCCACCATTTCTTCATCGATTTCAAGACCGCATATGACAGCCTAAATCATTCGGATGACCATGGAGAATTCGCGCTGCCCCATAAAGGTTAAAAATAACTTAACAGTACATTTCGATGTCAAAAATGGCTTTAGACAGTTTGATGTGCTGTCATGCGATTACTTTAAAATCGTCCTTGAAAGAATAGTGTAGAACTCCCACGTCAGCACTAGAGGCACTACCTTTCAAAAGTCTGTCTAATTACTAGCATATGCTGATGACATTGACGTATTTGGAAGAACTCAGCGTGACTCAAGAATTACTCTTGCTAACCGCTGTTTTTTTGGTTAAGGAAGCAATTGAGTAGTAAAGCCCCTGCTCGAACGACCAAAGTGTAGCTATATAAGACCCTTATCATCCCAGTTCTGCTATCCGGTGCAGAAGCATGGACTATGACAAAAGCGCATGAAAGCACTGTTTTTCGTTTCGAGAGAAAAGTTCTTTGCGTGATCTACGGTCCCGTATGCATAAAAGGTAAGTGAAGGAAAAGATGAAACGACGAGCTGTACGGGCTGTACAGCGACGTAGACTTAGCCAGAAGGATAAAAGTCCATCGACTGAGATGGCTGGGTTGTGTAGAGCGCATGGAAACCAATGCTCCGGAAAGTCTTAGAATCCACGCCCACAGGACAGCGCTGTATACTCGTAGGAAGACCGCGAATCAGGTGGCACTCACAAGTGGAAAGTGACTTCACCCAACTTGGAGCGCGCAACTGAAGACATTTAGATAGGGACCGAGGTAGATAGAAAAGTGTGTTGGGTGAGGCAATACCACAGGACTTAAGCGCCACCTCAAGTAAGTAAGTAATTTTTTTTTTTTTTTGAAAACCACTCTATCAAAAAAAACACCCTTTATAATAATGCACAATAAATCTTATTTAGTGAGGAATCCTAGAAACCATGTTTTGTTGAAAATTTTCTTTAGTATTCCACAAAGTATCTCAGGAACGGGTTATACATTTTCTGTTGCCAAACGCCTTATTTAAATCTACAAGACAAGGAAAAAGTATCGCATTACGATAAAAAGGAAAAGAATAAATTGTATTCAAGATTTAATGGTTTTGAAGGGTTTAAAATATCACTGAATATCAAGTATATGTAGTTTTCTTTAAAAAAGATTAAGATTGTTTTAAATGAAAATTTCATAAAAATATGGACGGTATGATTGTTTAAGGAATCAAGAGTTAAACAAAAATTTAAACGTTCACTACATTTTCGAAACATTAAGCTTTTGAGTTAAATTTTTGGAAACAGTATGAATCAAAACTCTAATCAAACCTCAACTTAAAATAAAAATTGAAAGTTTTTTTTTAAAGGATTTTTTCCTTTTTAATTAAAAAAATTCTATTTTTACCATTTTTCGGGCATAAAAGATCTGATTCGACGTTGCTGAAAATGTTAACATTTTGTTCTTAAAGAGGAAAGGTCAAAAAAATTAGTGCCGACATTTTTCTAAATATCATTTTCTACCCTTGATTTACTTCTTCCTTCCTCTTGATTAATCCTTTTTTTATGTCTTCAGTTTATTTATCCTGGTTTGTATCTTCATTTTCTACAACTTCTTCTTCGAAAAATATTTTGTGGTGAAATTTCTTCAAATTAAGATTTTTCAAAGAAATGCCCCCAGGTGATTGGTGTATGGCTTCAAATCGGAAAAAGAACTTTATTGCAGGAAAGATCCCTCAGTTTTTGTTTTTGTTTGTTCTGGTACTTGTATCTACACCTACTCCTGTGTATATAAAATAGGTTAGGAACGTACCTCCTGGGGGAGCAATACTATTTAATTTGTTCAATCAAAGCAACCCTCATATTATTCAAATGCAAAAGCCCGATTATTGCCAAGAAAACTTTGTTGTTTTGCCTTTTTTTGTTGTTGTTGTTCATGTACTTTCTTTTATTCTGTATTCTATAGTCAAGTACGGGTACGAGTTCTAGGATCCAGCCAGGCTTAAAGATGACAATGCTTTAGGTATAGCTAGCTAGTGGCCAAAAATAAGTTACATGAGCAAATTGCCGCCAGCTATGCGATACCTTCTTTTTATTGCTAAATGTGTGTCCAAAATAAAAAGAAGAAAGATTCTAATGAAGGACATTCTCCTGGGGGGACTCGAAGCTAACTATATGTTACATGTTCATAGTCTTAGATACATATGTATATTGTATATGTGTCACAAACATGAGATACTATTTTCAAGGTAAGAACACAGTTTCTTGGGATAATTCAATTTTATACAAAACTTTACCACACTTGTCCATACACATAACACTACACACACATTCTCATGATTTCATCTTCTGTGATACAAGAAGAAAAAGGAAGTGCGGTTGTGAAGAAGGAAAGGGAAGTAAATTTCACTCAGGTGCTTAGTAGCACGTTGACAGTTTTATCCTTTCTTTTAAGGATGTTTACTTTCACTTGCAGCGAGTGAAACTAATTTTTCTATTTATTCCTTAATGTGTGGGTGTGTTTGTTTTTGTATGAAACATACTATACGACTAGGGTTGCCATGTCTTGAACTATTTAAAGAGACCAGTTTAAAAATATTAGTAATCAAAAATGTGTACCGAAAAAGTAACCCAATTGTTAACCCAATGACTTTAGCGGAGTAATTATATTTTGCGATGTAGTTGATATTCCACTAGTTGGAAGACCTCGCACTGCTAGAATTGAAGTTAATGTAGAAAACATTCTTGAAAGCATTATGAAGAGTCCAAAAACATCAATACGAAGGTCCTTTGGTAATATTCCGCTATTAATTGCATTTAGTTCTAGAAACTGAATGTTTGCAACAATAATGGATGGATTTGATTCAACTGCTTCAAATGTACGATTTAATAATTGTAAATGGCTGTACAGTGTACAGAGGAAGGACACTACACCTTCATAAGAGGACAGGAGAGTTCAGTCATTAAATTAGGACAAACGAAAAGCTCTGTAGATTTCTGGAATATTGCAAAGGACATTAATGGAACTACGAGTATATATAAAATAGGTACAGAAATACCGTGTCACTCATTTTTGTCGCCTACTCTATAAGCATTCAATACCGCGGATCCTTTAGTCATCCATTGAACGTTAGATGTTGATATACAAATTTAAGAAAAACAGAATTTACCTAAACAAACAAGTCTATTCATTCTTCGTTGACTTTAAAACTACCTTTGACCTAGTCAACAGAAATGCACTTGTTCAATGTCAACTGTCTACAAAATTCTAAAAAATTTATTCGAGAAATGAACACATGCACAAAGGCAGCTGTTTGGGATGGAGAAGATTTTTCGGAATGGTTTAGTTCCAGTACAGGAGTAAAACAAGGATGTCCGCTTAGTGCTCTTCTGTTATCTTTATTTTTAAACGGCATTGCAGAAAATCTTCCTGGAGGAATAAGAATTGCCAACACAACTGTTAACGTACTGTGCACCGATGATCTCGTCGTGCTTTCGGAGTCGCCTGATAAATCCAAAATAATGGTCTTCGCTAGAACTTTAAGTGACCGGAATATTAGAATATGGAGATACAATGATACTCCACTAGAAACAGAAAAGGAGATAAAATATCTAGGCCTGAAACTGAATCCAACATTGGATTACAGTAAACACCTATGTGAGAAAGCCAATGGAGCTGAAAGCTCGGTAAATCTAACGTGGAAAAATACATTTTTGAAAAAACGTCTTATTCTTTTAACTAAATTTAAAATTTTTGATTCAATTGTGTCATCAACTAAATGTGTGTCCATGAGCAGATGAATGTGAAGACATTTAAAACTTTTATAGGAACTTCCTAAAGAAACTTTTTAAACTTCCCCCAAATACGCCCAGCTGTGCAATATATTTTGAAACCGGGCTACCAAAAATATTAACAAATATGTACGCTTAAGTTCCAATAAGCTGATAACATAATCAAAATCTGCAGCAACTATCCAAGTGCAAGCCTTTTCAAAAAAAAACTCATATATAAAATGCGAAACAAGGACTAGTGGTTTGCAAGATGGCAGTCTATTGCAAATGCTTAAACTTAAATGTTGCGGTAAACAACATAAAAATTATACTGCGTTATACGAAAGACTCAATTATACGCGAACCAAAAGCAAAGGCTCGAGAATCTAACAGCAGGATAATTTACTTTCTGCTTAATTTCAATCTGGGTGGCAGAAACTAAGCTATAAAGAAATATTTCTACCATTCAGGGCAAGATGCAAAGTTCTTCGAGTTAGTTTTAGTTTTAATTGACTCTTTATTTCATTTTAAGTACAAAGTAACAATTTGTTATATATTCAACAAAAGCTTATCTTAAGTCACAATGGTTTGGCCTATGGCCGTCTACCAGATTGACATTTTGAAATATACAAATAATATTTATAGTGGCAATGGTTAAAACAAAATTATAGCAAATAACAATTTTAGGGATCTAGAAATCTTCGTTTACTATACAATTTCTATATCTAAGCGCAGCAACAACATACGAGTAAAGTGCATCCCATCCAACGGATCCGTTTAGTATGTCAAGCATCTCAGTATCATTCAGACTTTGTTTACCGAAGTGTCTGATCCTAAACTCATTTAAAATTGGACAAATTGCAATGAAATGCTTTATGTCTTCACGTTCGTTGCGATTGCACAGACTGCAGAGTATTGGCAGGTCAGGACGGTGGGGAATAAAATTGAGAGGGAGAAGTTCTCCTCGCGTTTTGAAGATAATACTAATCTTATGTAATTGGTTCGAGTTGAGGAAATATGTATTGAGTCTATTGTCAAAAATTAACCGACTGTAGTAGCTTCTAAAGGTTGACTCTCGTGCCTCGGATAAGTATCTGTCATAGAGCGCTTTTCCAAATCGTTCTAATAATGCTTTGAACTTTTTCTGGAGCAAAACGACTTGTTCATTTTGATTTACCGTTAGCGTTGAGTTACAGAAAGCCGCAAGATTTCTCCACTCTGTTGGCATACTTCCTGATGTTCTAATGGTGTTTTTCAGTATGATTTTTGGCAATCTCTCATCTGACATTTCGAAAATTTTAACGATGTAGTTAAAATGTAGGTATAATGTTTCCATAAACATTGGAGCGATTCCTGTCTCAAGATACAGCATGTAGTTTGGTGTATTATTTGGAAGACAAAATATTCTTTTGATGAAGTATCGGAGGCATTTTTCAACTAGTTCGAAAGAGTTGTATCCCCATACCTGGGAGCCATATAGAAGGATAGCTGACGCTGTAGATCGAAAAAGTTTTTGCTTAGCACTATGCTCAATACATCTATTTTTGAAACAGCGTTCCCAAACTGCTGAGATTGCACGCTTTGCTTCTTTCAACTTTCCTTCTAGATGTTTTTTCATGTTAAGATTCGAAGTAAATAAAACCCCGAGGTATTTATATTCTCGCACTATTTCTACCGTTTCTCCATTATAAGACCACTTTTCATTTCTAGCATTTCTGCCACCACCACCTCTGAATATCATTACCTTCGATTTCGATAAGTTGACTTGTAGGTTCCAACATTTGCAATAGTCCTTCAATTTGTTCATCATAAGTTGCAAGCCATCTACTCTTTCCGAGAAGAAAACTATATCATCTGCATACATTAGGGCTGGTATTTTGATTCCTCCAAACGAGATACCACCGCCAACAGCATCTGTTATGTCGTTTATATATAAGACAAAAAGCAAAGCACTTAGGATACATCCTTGTTTGAGTCCCATTTCTGTTCTAAATTCATCGGAGATAGATTTTCCGTCCCAAACATAAGCTGTGTTGTTGGTGTACAGTGCTCTTAGCGTATTTATTATTTTGCTTGACAAACCAATCGTGGATAACTTATAGAAGAGGTGATCACGGGTGACGGAGTCAAAGGCTGCACGGAAATCAACGAAAAACACATACAGTTTTTTCGTTTTCTGAAGATAATAGTCAACTATGTTGTATAGTGAAAATATATGGTCAATCGTTGAGTAGCTCCTCCTGAAGCCGGCCTGGAACTTTGACAAAATTCTTTTTCTTCGAACCCAATCCGACAATCTATTTTCAATAATCCCAGCAAACAGTTTTGCGATGGTGTTTAAGAAAGCAATTCCTCTATAATTAGCTGGATCTTCAGCGTTTCCTTTCTTGAAGAGTGGGAAAATAATGGACTTCTTGAATTCATCAGGAATTATTGAGTTTTGGAAGATTCGGTTAAATTCGTTTGTTAGTAGGGCAATGTACTCATCAGTGGCATTTTTGTAGAATTCATACGGAATTCGGTCATCTCCTGGTGCTTTGTTTGATTTGCAGTTTTCAATGATATTTTTAACTTCAGCTATCGAAAAAGGTGCATCAAGGAAGTCGTCTATCACAAGAGGGGCCGCGTACAGGAACAGAGGAGAAAATAAACGGCAATCCTTACAATGCAATGGTAGTTTCAACCAATGTTGCACATTATGTAATTTTAAATCAAAAGAAGATTGTCTCCACTTCTTCAATATATGTATATCCAATATTTAAACTGCAAAGGCGTTCTTTTTTCGGAGAAAATATTCCTACCCTACAGAAAACTATCTACATCCTAAACGAGCACGACTGGAAAACTTTAAGGAATTTCAAGCTTTAATATTTCAAATATTGTATTCAATTGTTAAGAAATGAATATTAGTAAATGAACTACTTACTAACTTACTTACTCAATACTGGAACCAGAAATGGTGAAGTGTATCGGGCTTTGATCGATCCTTTTTTTGAAGCCATCGATTTTTGATAGTCCTGAAATGGTCTTGTACAGGGTTTTTCAACAGGGACGCTACAAAAGTAGAGCGACAGGGACAGCAAACGACGCCATATTTCTTGTTGCCATTTCATGATGGAAAGATATACGATCCAACAATGAGTCGAAATTATTAAAATTTACTACCGAAGTTCGGAGTCAGTGGCTTGAACGTTAAGAGCGCTACGTCAAATTTATGGTTGTCATAATCGTCCTAGCAGATCAACAATTGAGCGTCTAGTGGAAAAATTTCAATCTACAGGCACAGTACAAAATGTGTTCGTGCCAGTGAGACAAAGAAGTGCCCGTAGTGTCGAGAATATTACTGCCGCTGAGGCTTCAGTTGCAGAAAGCCCAAATGTGTCTCTCACACGTCGTTCTCAAGCGTTGGGCATCTCTGTGACGTCGCGTCGTTGTTGCGAATTTTGCGAAAAGATTTTGGCCTACATCCTTACAAGATTAAATTGACACAAGAACTGAAGCCGCTTGACCAACAGAAGCGTCTCATGTTCGTGAATTGGGCTGAGCAACAACTCAGCCCGGATTTAAATTCATCGAAAAATCATCTTCAGCAATGGGGCTCATTTCTGTCTAAATGGCTTCGTCAATAAACAAAATATGCGGTATTGGTCAGCAATCCACGCGTACTCCATGAGTCATCATTGCATCAGGAAAAAATACAATTTGGTGTGGTTAAAGGGCCGGCGCGGCGGCGTCAATGGGCCGTACTTCTTCCGTGATGATCAAGACCGGCGCGTTACTGTGAATGGGGATCGCTACCGTTGGATGATATGGACTTGGAGGACATGTGGTTCCAACAGGACAGCGCCGCGGCGCCGCAAGCCACACAGCGAATGTCACTATCAATTTATTGGAAACCAAGTTTGGAGTAAGTGTTATCTTACGAAATGGTCCAGTCGCTTGACGCTTTTTTCGTGCGATTTAACGCTGTTAGACTATTTCCTCTGGGGCTACGTCAAGTCTATGGTCTATGCCAACAAGCCAGCGACGATTGATGAACTTCGTAAGAATATCGAACGCGAAATTGCAGTAGTATTGGCCGAATTATGCTTGAAAACCGGTGAAAATTGGGTTCAGCGTCTGGACTTCTGCAAGCGTGTCAGTGGTGGCCATGCAAAAGAAATTGAGTTCCATACATAATCGCATCGAACGTTCTTTTACAAGATTAAAGAATTTCATTGATATCCAAAACCGTTTTTGTTTTCTTTGAAAAAGCTTTTGTAGAGCTCTTATTGAAAAACCCGATATATGAAAAATAAAGCTACTGCTTGCGCGGCAATAACGCTACTAAGGGAAATTTTTAGCGACCGAACAATTTCCAAAATTCCAGTATTTAATTGGCCTCCACGTTCTCCGGATTTTACTGCACCAGACGTTACAGTTTTCAACGTTAATAAACCTACCCCCGTTCTGCAGTTGAAGGAGAACATTCGTGCTAAAGTACAAGCACTGATCCCAGATCTGAGCATTAAGCTGGTGCTCATTTGAGGGACATTTTATTCCATACTTATCCCGACAATCTCCATAAACCAACCTTTGTGATTCTAAAAAAAATAATAATACAAAATTAAATCTATAAAAGTTATTATCAATTTTAACTAGGAAATTGCATTTGACCCACCCTGTATAACATTTATTTTTATCAGCGAAAGAATTTCCCAAGATTAGATTCGGCGATATATTTATAGTCAAATTATGATTTAGCTGTCATAGATAAAGATATAGCCCAATTTTCGATATTATCCCAATCTGGCAAGCCTGCATACGATTACCCTTTTGGGTAGACAGACATAGATAAATGCTGCAACCGTCAACTGTCATGTATTCCATGGCAAAGCTTGAGACAAGAGACAAGAGAAACGAAGAGAAGTTTGCCATGCGATGCGATGAAATGTCAGAAATTCTTCTGGGGATTAGTTTAATACAATTTCCTGTGTATTAGTGTATATAGTATAACGGTATAGTAACTATAGTAGAAAGTGTGTAAGTGTATAGAGAGAAAGTATACGTCGCAGCACTAAACATTAGCCCCAGGCAAATGTGACGGCGGCAGTGGCAGCAGCGGCGGCGGTGTAGCAGCGGCAAACGGCAGTATTATGGTAAAAGTTGGATAGCGTCAGCAAAGCCTTGGGATTGCAGCTTACATAATTAAATTTACTGTTTTTAGCACTTCCGCTGCTGGAGAGGATGGCCTTTTGGGTTTGCCAAACAGGGGGATCGTGTATAGGTATATTCAAATCATAAGATTAAAAAGGTTACTTATTGAAAGGTCCTGGGATGCTGGCGCTCGCTGGGCGGCTGGTTTAGTTTAGAAGGAGTAAGGTATATCAAGTTAATTTCACTGTAAAACATACAGATTGCCCTTCTTTTAAAAAAGGATCAGTTGGAGAGTGAGTTTTTCAATCGATTTGGGATTATTTCTTATAAAGAAGATGCGAAAAAGTGAGTTTGTTATAGTGAAGATTGGAGTTTTGGTAATTATCAATCAGCAAGTAATGGATTTATTTTTTCTAATTTTACCCTTTTTGAGCAAATTGTGATTAAATATTATTAACATCGGGTGAAGGGTGATTAATCTTTTGCCTTTTCTTTAGTATTAAGTTCTTTATTTAATGGTTCAAGTTTTGTATGAGTCGTTTGACTTCGAAGTCAAGGAAGCATACAAAAGTCAGGTCATTCGGAAACTTATTGATACTCGAGGTAGAAGAAAACATAGAGGTAAAATTGCAGCAGTGGCATTTCATGAAATTATGTCCATGACTTAATCACACGTTTGTAGCTGTATGTCATTGATAATTTTCTGAATTCCATCTTCAAGGCCTTGAATCGATTGTAAAGCATTCGGATTATCTTTTACACGGTCCTAGAGAAAAAGTCAAATCAGCGCTAAAGATGAATTTTATGATGAAAACCCGGATTATATTTATCCATTTTAAGGACTCAATCACGATAATACGAACCGCGGCGTTGCTGATAATTGAGCAACTTACATTTGTGTGTTGACTGAACTTTGATGCAAAATACGGTATAATTTCGTATTCATGGAATGCCTGTTCCAAAGACCGACGACGCATAATCTGAGTTTTCGTTAACACTACGAGCTAGAACTACAATATTCTCAGTTCTTTTTGTGGGACTTTTATAGATTGGATTCTTCACAGAACTTAATTGTTCTTGCTACTCAAAGTTTTTCCATCAATTTCACTTATGCCAGCTCAAGAGTCGACTACCCAAAAGTGCTTTAGCATTGCCAATAAGGCACCATTTTCGTAGTGAATTTTAACAACTTCAATGAGCTGTTGTATCGTGTATTGATTCATTATTAGTAATGGCTAAGTTCTTACGTATTAAATGTCAAAAGATGGAAGCGTCAATTGGCATTTATCAACATAGAGTTCTAAGAAATTTTTGTCGCACCAAGTATAAAATGAGTGAAGAACATTTAGGAGTTAGACTGAATCAGATGGAGTAAAAATAACCTTTCCTATTTTCATCTCATCAGCGTAAATAGAAACCGATGAATTCTCAATTACATAAATAACGTCGTTGATAGTTAAGACAAATAACAAAGAACCAAGGTGGGTCCCTTGAGGGACTCCTGGCTTTGCATAAATGTGATCGGAGATTGAGAACCTGAAAACAACTCTATATTGGCGGTTCTCAAGGTAAGATCTGAGCCATGAAATAAAAAAGGGTGGGAAATCGATTGCTTAAGATTTAAGATAAATAATTTGGGGATTTTATGAAAGGCTTTATTAAAGTCTGTAGTGATAGCATCCAGTTCATTCCGTTTCTCTAATTCTTTAAAGTTTTGGACACAAATCCAGTATGAATGGTTGTAGTTGTTCTGCCTTTTAAGAAGCCATATTGTTGGGAAGAAGAAATAGATCTACAATGAAATTATAGAGAGTCGTAGACAATGCTTTCGAAAAGCTTGGGAATTGAAGAAATCTTGGTTATGGGCCCGTAGTTCAAAACATAATTGTTTGCTCGGTTTTTATGAACATGTTAAATAAAGGAATCTTTCCAAATCTTTGGGAAGATAGCTTGCGAAATGGAAAGACGAAACAGTACTGAATGAGGTTAACATAGTTTTAGGGTCTTTAGAATCGTGTAATTCAAATGTTAAAGGGAAGCCATCGGATTTAAGTTCAATGTTTTTAAATTGGTAGAACCATGTGGGATCCGTAGTCAATATGTTCTAGATATAAGAATTCACAAAGAGATTAAAATCTGCATTGTTTTAAAGGTCTTCTTTTATTTAAAACTGTTTTGGAGCTGAGTGGAATTTTCATTTTATTGAGAAGCTTATATAAAAGGTGATTTTTTAGCTATTATCTTTTTGGCAACACTGCCTGGTTTAAACATCTGACGCACGTTTTGTGGTTTGTTTCACTGTCAAACATCTTCAGTTTGGTCTATAATTTAACAATGATTCGTCTTACAAACGAACAACGCTTGCAAATTATTGAATTTTATTATCAAAATATGTGCTCTGTTAAGAAGTTCGGAATTCACTTTTGTACCGAAAAATTGTGTTCAGCGACGAAGTTCATTTTTGGCTCAATAGGTACGTAAATAAGAAGAATTGTCGATTTTGGAGTGAATATCAGCCAGAATCATTGCAAGAGCTACCAATGCATCCAGAAAAAGTCACAGTTTGGTGCGGTTTATGGGCTGGTGGCATCATTGGACCGTACTTGTTCAAAGTTGATGCGAATCGTAACGTAACTGTGAATGGTGAGTTCTACCATGAGATGATATCCAACTTTTTTTTGCCCAAAATGCAAGAGCTTGACTTGCATGACATGTGGTTTCAACAAGACGGTGCCACATGCCACACAGCACACGCAACAATGGACTTATTGAGAGGCGAGTTCGGTGAACATTTTATTACGTTCGGGACCGGTCAATTGGCCGCTTAGATCGTGCGATTTAACGCCTTTAGACTATTTTTTGTGGAGCTATGTTAAAGCTCATGTCTATACAGACAAGCCCGTACCAGGACCATTTGAGGCGCAGTCAAGGTCAACATTTGCATGAAATAATCTTCAAAAATTAAATTATGTGGACCGTTCTGAATTGTATGTGTTTTTTTTTGAAAAACTTTCCTATAGCTTTTAAAAAATCACCCTTTACATAGAGTGCGTGAAGTTAGCAATGTTCCAATGTTCACTCGTAGATGCCATGATAGAGAAGAACGTTTGGGTTTCGTTCTTAACATTTATTTTTTTAATTCGTTTGGTCCAATTTTCGAAGGTCTTAGATACACCAAAACGCTGCATCATGTTGTCGGATGAAAAATTATCAGTCGCAGCAACAGTGATTAGAAGTGTTATTGGTTCCAAGTTAGAAGGCGATGTAGGAAGTTGGATAAGCTCATAAAGAATTCATACATTTTATGACGATGTTGGCACATAATCCCCAAGAATTAGTTCAACATGAGGAATATCTCTGAATATATTTGAGTCTTTCACAGGTTCTGTGAACGCTTTCTCTGGTAGTCACAAGCTTAAAACAAAAAGTACGGATGTATTTCATGGCGTCATCAATAAGAGAAATATTTGCTTGATTGCTTAGAGAATTCACTTGAGAAGTACTCTGTAGGTGAAGGTCTAGGTCTGAACGAAAGGAATTAATAATATTCGCGGAAGAGTTTATTTCTTTTCGCATTAAATCAAATGTCTTACTGTTATAAAGATTTTTGATTGCACAGTTAATTTCGCTTTTGATTTCATATTTAAATTTCGATACATATTAACTTTAGCGGAGAGCTTCAATTATACACTACAAATACTTACTTACTACAATAAATTACATACAATTATTGAACAGTGAAAAAGTTTGGTTAAAGTGGGAAGTTCTTGAACTTGGGAACTTGGAGAAACTTTAGCCAAAATTCAAGTTACTGGGCTCATTTTGAAGGCTGTAATGCGTACCACACAACTTTAAAAAAAATAGCATTCGAGTAATTAAATAAATTAATGAAATAAGTATGACTTAAGTTATTTGAACCTGAGGTTCAAATTCGTGATCTGAGAGAGATACATTTCTAATCCTGCTCTGACACCAATATTTTACTTCTAGATGATTTTAATTTACCACAAATTGACTGGATTGCATCGGAAGACGAATTTTTACTTGAATCCCCTCTCTCTTCTTCACACTTGGAACTATCTTTTCTCGATGAAATCCGTACTCCCTATCCCTATTGACTTACATATGTACATCAAACAAGCTGTATTAAAAACTCAAAAAAATTTCGATTTATTATTTTCTTCTGACGCTATTCGCACTCTTGTTCTAGAATCTAGATCAGGAATTACTAATATTGATAAATATCACCCCCCTTGGACATATTTCTTGACTTAAGTAACCACCTTACTGAACACAGTAATTCATTTGATTAAATAAATTTCTAGAATTGCTGATACTTAAGCATTTTCCAATATTGACGAAAAACTTCAAATTTTTATAAGATCCTTAAAAATAAAATTTAGAAATTGTCATTCAGAACCTTTTGCTGCTCAATCTGGTGTTCCACAGGGAAGCCATCTTGGCCCTTTTCTGTTCATCTTGTCTATTAACGATGTATCATCATGTCTACGCTCAAGTAAAGTTTTTATTTTTGCTGACGACACGAAGATTTTTAAAATAATAAAAACAACCCATTATGGTGTTGCCCTTAACCCTTTAAAATGCCAGACGATAGCTTTTACTAAAAAACGAATCGGTCGGTAGTGTATTTGATTATTGTATATCACAGCAAAAACTCTGTCGTGTCTTTACATTTAAAGATTGATGAACACCTGTTCATTTCTGTTTCAATTTAGAATTTACACGTCACATAAATTGTATTGTCAATAAGGCAAGTTCTATTCTTGATTTTATAAAACGCTGGGCAAAGGAGTTCAATGATCCCTATGTTACTCTTTTTTTGTACAATTGCCATGTTCGTCCTCATCTTGAATACGTATCGCAAATAGTATCATAGAAAACGAATTGAATCAATTCAACACAATTTCATTCGCTTTGCCCTAAAGCCTAAAGGGTCTTCCTTGGATTGATCCTTATGATCTGCCTCCCTATATGAACATCGTATTCAGCTTCTTCAAATGCAATCTCTCCATCAAAGGCGTGTTAATAATGAATGACTTAGTATTTTTTCATCAACTCATTAATGGTGAAATTGATTCATCTTATTTGCTATCTTGGGTACATTTGAATTATCGAGGCGGAACTCATCACCTGCGTTCATTTGAGTTTATACATATTGACTTCCATAGAACTAACTATGGGAAGATTGAAGCTTTAAGTCGAACGAGCATTTTATATAACTTAAATTGTTCATCGATAGATTTAAATCTAAATGAGGTGAGATTAAAATCATTGTTTACAACCAGTTCTCCACTATCGTAAACGTCTTTATTATATTTTTTGTTCTGTAATAGTTCTTATTAAATGTTAATTATGTTTTGTATTTTGTGCGTGTGTTAGGCTATGATTGTATTATTTTCTTACTAATAAGTAATAACTAACACATGCACTTATGATGAGCCTCTTCTCATAGTTTGACGCTTGATATAAGCTAACTCCTTTCTGAAAATTCTGAAGTGTAAAAATATAGGAGACTTTTGGTACTATAAGTCTGGAATACAGCTTTAAATCTTGATTTTTTTTTGATTGATTGATTGATTGATTAATTTTTTATTTAATTCTTTCATCTAAAATAAATACAGATTAACAATAGATATATGCAAGTACATAGAGAATCAAATAATAATGTTCATTTTTTAACTTAAGAAAGTTAGTGTGAAATGACATTTCAATACAAATTATAAAATTATAAACCTATCTGATGTGGGGTGACAATCAGAATATATTATATATTCTTATATCCATTATGAGTATCACACATACAAATGAGTATATACATAAATTTGACCCTGAAACTCTGCCTAAAATAGTATACTCTAATAACTAATATTCCAGGTGACATCATAATCGACATATTGTTTGTCATATCAGCATTTAAATTTTCTGTAACAATAATTGCGTTAAATAACTTTTTGTTTTCATTGCTTTGTTTAAAAATCGAATCTATGAATCAACTTAAATCGATGTGTTTACAAAAATCATTATATAGTCCCATAATTTCATATGACCTTAATTACAATCATCAAATTTAATTATAGATAATTATATTTCTCCCATTTTTGCTTGTTTTTCGATTAAATATAGGCAAACGAATCACACAAAAATCAGCACGTTTAGCGCGTAAATATACAGAATTTAATATCACAAAACCACATTTTATTTATACATACATACATATGAATATATATGTAGATTTCTAGGAATTCAAATCGATTAATCATTGATTGAGAATTAAAATGAATTATCATCATCAACAACAATAATATATGTATGTAGTGCGTAATTATTGCACACAGAACATGATTCTATTGTTATGTCAAAAACAAGCCATTTATAGGTTTATAGATGATCTTATTTTACTTTTTTAATTAAATTGGGAAAAACCACATAGCCATGCGAAAACTATATCGAACGTTTTTAATAAATAATGGGGCTATTAATGCGAAGTCGAAAGTTTAGCACTTGTTGTTTCGTGATAAGTTTTCGAAGACATATTTTACAAGTAATAATTGTCTGTTAAAATCTTTGTAACGAACGTTTTTCGAAAATACAAATATTATTTGATTCCTTATTCCTAAGATGAGTAATGATTTTCGAGATTATGACAGGAGTGTCTCAGATCGATACAGAAATCTTATAGATACTACGTACATGACAATAGTTAACCGTAAGTAATTTGGATTCTTTTTATATAAAACATAAATGTTTGTATTATATATTTATATATTTCTAAATATTATTTTATGATCAAAAATGTAAACATTTTTTATTTTATTTATTTTTTGTAAAATAATATCAATTGAATTTTTCAAAAAAATTCCAAATATCCAAAATCCTTTTTTCTAATTTTGAAGGTAATAACAGCAAAGGTATCCTTATCGTCCGAAAGAACGAAATTTCGTACATAGCTTTGAAAACTATTGATTAAGGTTCAAATGACCTTGTCATGTTGGTCGTTGGCAAATGAAATTGTTGAATTTTTAGTTGTTTTTCCTTGTTTTTCTTATTTTTGTGAAAAATGGTTAGAAGATGTTCAATTTGGTGTAAAATACCAAAACTATTTCTTGCAATTAATCTATTTTCAACTTTACATTATCAAAAATTGATGGAATCGGACACACTTAGGCCAGTTTAATGGCCCATTGTGATATCACATGAATCTTGAGCCTTCCTCCTAAGCTCAATGGAACCAGTTTGAGTCTCTTACGAAACGTGAGAGGCTGATTATGCTAATATAATTTAGATCGTTGTAGTACCCGTGGCATGATGGTTAGTGCATTGGACTATCATGCCAGAGGTCGTATGTTCAATCCCTGCCTATGCCATCTAAAGTTTTTTTCACGGGTACTTCCTCTTGCGAGGAATTGAAAAATTCTCCAAGAGTAATTCTTGTCATGAAAAGTGCTTTCTCAAATTAGCCGTTCGGATTCGGCATAAAACTTTAGGTCTTCTCCATCTCTGACAACAGTACTCGCACACAGGAATGGTTGAGAGTTGTAAGTCACTAGGCCCTAGTTCTCAACGGACTGTTGCGCCACCCAATTTATTTATTTATTTATTAATTTAGATCGTTTAGATCGTTACAGAAGAATTTACCTAGGTAATTCTTGCGTGTTTGAGCTAGAGCAGGGCATGTACAGAGAAGGTGAAGAATTGTTTCATCCTCTTTCTCGTTCATACAGCTTTTGCAAAAGTCATTTGAGTATACGCCTATCCGCGTGGCGTGCTTTCCTATTAGACAGATGTCTTTTGTGACCTAACATGGTGGTGATGTTGATCCACCTGGTGCCTGCCCTCCTCACAGCGTCTTGCATTAGAAACAGTTTACAAGTAGCGATTGGTATGCCAGTACGTGCTAAACGTGGTAGGATGGGCTGCACTGTACCGTTCCTGGCGAGTTCATCTGCCTTACAGTTACCTGGAATGTCTCTATGGCCTGGCACCCAACAAAGGTGAATATTAAACTGTTGTGCCATCTCCTTTAGAGATGATCGACAGTTATGGACTGTTATAGAGTTTGTAGAGACAGAGTCCAGAGATTTGATAGCGGCCTGACTATCTGAGAAAATATAGATATCAGATGTTGATATCACGTTTTCTTTAAGCCAGGACAAGACTTCTTTTTTCGTCAAAGGTTCCGCCTGGAAGACGCTACAATGATTGGAAGGAGGAATTTTGTTTTTGAACCATCTGTATAAAAATGGATTGACTCGTCTTCCAGGAATGCCCTATCCTCCCAGAAAGATCTGGAAGGTATAGAAATCTGGAAGTTGGGTAAAAGTCTTTAAGCTTTCTGCAAGAACTGATCGTTTCCCGATATCAGTCTCAATCAACAACATACGAAATTGCAGATTGGTCCCATAGAATCGCTATCTAGCTCAAGTACAGGCGGAGTCATAACACTCACTAGTAGCGTAGAATTGGCGGCTAACCGTCTAGCAAAGAGATTAGCTTTTTCTAAAGAGCTAACAAAAGGAGTGTCATTGACAACGAGAGTAGGAACCGAGGAAGAGGAAGAATTCCTCATGTTTTTACAAACATTTTTACTGCCTTTGGGACATTGCAGTATTTTTTGCCGTAATTTTTGGTCTTGTAAAAATTTGGTCCGTCGAATATGGGCTTTGCAGGCCTTCCTGGCTTGTTTGAACTTTTTCCGGCATTCTTCAGAAAGGTTGGCTTTATAGCAACGGAAACTTACTTCTTTGGCCCTAATAACGTCTTTACAGTCGCATCAAACCATGCGTTTTCCTTAGGTCTTGCTTGTAACCCTGTTCGGGATAAAAGTTCTTATTTTTAGGAGAATTAAACTTGTGATCATATCAGCGCTGGCGTCAACGTCACTATCGAGGAAGCATAATGACCAGTTAAAGATCCTGAAGTAATTATTGAGACCGTCCCAGTTGGCTTTCTCGTATTGCCAAACGGTTTTTTTAGGAGCTCTTTCTTTAACTGGAGAATTTTGACACGAGAAATTTGCTGATATAACTCAATGGTCAGATGTGCCTAGAGGAGATAGAACATTAACCGTGTACTTATCAGCGCCAGAGGTAAGAAACAAGTCAAGAGTGTTTTCTGCTCAACCTTCCACGTCCGATATTCGGGTGGGCTCGTTGACCAGCTGAAGATCTCAACACACACTCCATCGGGTGTTGTCTGGCTTGAATGTTGAAGCCATGAAGAATTGTGCACATTGAAATCGCCCGTAAAAACGATTTCATTGCGAGGATAGGACTAAACAATTCCTTGGATGGAATGAGACAAAGCATCAAATTCACGAATGATTTGCTAAAATTTAAACTACATATAATTAGACTTACAATTCGTAGTACGTATCAAAGGGGGAGACATTCTAGTACGAATAGTACAATAACAATAATAACTTAAATAGTCTGGTTCGTTACCGATCTTCCAACCTCTCCCCCTTTGATACGTACTACGAATTGTAAGTCTATCAAATAAGGTATGGAGAAAAATGGAGGCGGAACAAAAACAGCATACTTAAAGGAGCTTATAAAAATGTTGATGCTTCAAATGCATTTGATAAACAATTAGCACATCTCGACCTGTGACGTCAGTGGTCTAAAGTAGTGGAGTGCGTATCCTAATTTTGTTGAATTTTCACATTCATCTCAGCTCTATATAATACCAAATTCCTGCTTAGAATAATATATAATTTTAGTCGACAGTATTAAATTTCCTCGTAAGACATTTGACATTTTAAATATTTACTTCCAATAGGAAGTTTAACAAAATCATTTTCAGTTATAAGAAGTTTAAATAGTAGTGTACAGTCTCCATTCTTCGATGAACTTATTTTTAATAGAAAATGAAATTCGATAGGTACCAAAATATATTCGTTTTATAAAAATGTCTCGAATTGTAGAAATATCATTTCAAATAACAAAGACATGACTGTAGTCATCATATCGTAAAAAAAAAAGATAAAAGAATGAAATAAACATTTAAATTCCACAATAAATTAAATTATTTATGTACATAATGAAATAAATTGCATTTGATGATGAATTTCTCAAAAACAATGCAAATCACACATGTTTACAAAAAACAAAAACAAAAGCTCTTCATCCGTCATCCCAACTTCGCCCCTTTTTCTTTCTTGTTGATGATTGTTGTTTGTTTGTTTGTTTGTTGCGTGGGCGAAACTTTTAGTTCAACATTTCTTTACATATACAATAATCATATATAAAATAACAAACATATATACATACATACATATATCGAATAACGTACATATATTTGAAGTATTAGGGTGTTTCAGAAAAAAAAATTGCGAACAGACTCAAAGTTTAGTACTGATGTAAAAACACTACAATTCAAATATCAGTCCCTGAAATTAATATTTCTATTTCTATAGAATTTTCTTGTTAGCAATTTCTGATAAAGTTTTATAGAACTGAATTTTATCATTTTCGCTAAATCTAGTAAAGGTCAAACGTTATTAAAGATCAAAATGACATATATGTAATTTTATTTGGTAAATGAAATCTATGAAATGAATAAAATATGCTAAAAACTTTATTTATTTTTAAATAAAACTTAGAGCAAAAAAAACAAAAAAAGTGTTACTAGATTTGTTCTACAATTCACTCCAAGCAAGCAACACGAATCAGAATCTGCAAAGGTCAATTTATGTTAAGCTTATTATCAACTTGTTGCATTTAAACGTAATTTAGATAAACGCAACTTTTTTGCACTAAACCAACATTTTAACTGCTGCTTTATTTTTACTTACGACAAATGGGAACTATATGCCAAATTTTTCATTTGTACAAAATTTCGAACTCAAGATTTTAATCAAACATGACATTAAGATGGTAAGGAAGTCGAACACAAGTGGTTACTGTTTATCTGTCTGTCTTCGTCCCTACATCCCGAACCACTGGAGCGCTTGAGTTCAAAATTGGAAATTAAGGTTTTTAGCTGATGTTATGATGTGTTAGAATTTATTTTTCAAAATGAAAAATAATGGTCGACCTCATACAAATTTTTTTTGTCAAAAGTCGAAAATTCGTTTATTCTCAAAAACAAACCAATAGATTTTTTTTAAATGTTCGCTAAATTTTGTTTCTTAATTTAGCTTCTTTCAATATAACAAACATATTTTTGTATTGCTCCAAAAGGGTGCCCCTCAGAGAACAGTTACTTTGTTTTTAAGTTTTCTCAAGAATTAATCAATAGATTTCAATAATATTTCTGCAAAAGCTCTTACACTGTCTTAATAATATTTGATGATCAAAAACATCAAATTTTTTTAATTTTTTTGTTTAAATATTGATTTTTTTTTTTAAATTCGATATCACAACAATGGGTCATCAGTTTTTTACGAAAATCAAATGTAAAACGTTTTTTAATAAGATGTAAACAACAACATGCTAAAAATATTTTTAAACTCAGATTGAAAAATTGTATACATAATGCCAGTACCCGTGGCATGATGGTTAGTGCGTTGGACTATCATGCAAGAGGTCGTGGGTTCGATCCCTGCCTATGCCATCTAAAGTTTTTTCACGGGTACTGCCTCTTGCGAGGAATTGACAAATTCTCCAAGAGTAATTCTTGTCATGAAAAGTGCTTTCTCAAATTAGCCGTTCGGATTCGGCATAAAACTGTAGGTCCCCTCCATCCCTGACAACAGTACTCGCACACAGGAATGGTTGAGAGTTGTAAGTCACTAGGCCCTAGTTCTCAACGGACTGTTGCGCCACCCAATTTATTATTTATTATTTTATACATAAAAAAAGTATTTGAAAAAAAGCGCCATAATGATTTTCGAATAAAAATTTTAAAAACTAAGGTTTTATTGAGATATAAAATGGCATTTACATTTATGAACAAACATTTTTTTACAGGTACATTTTTAAATCGTAAAATACAGGAAAAATTTGTAAACAGACTCAGTCGTGCATTTTGCTTCTCTTTAAACGATGAGAAAGAAATGAAATTTAAAATGTAATTTTTTAGGTAAGTTCAAAATCCAAAGATTGTATGGACGCGCATCGACTTTCACATATAGCAACTAACACTGTTACGTTGCACACACAAAATAATACTTTTTTAAAAGAGTTAGATGTCTTGAATTCGAATTCTTTCTTTAAAATTTTCTATCATATCATGTTTTAAAAATGTTCATTTTAAAAATGAATCATTTAAGTATCTAATGGCTGAATCACAAACACGCTTCAGCTTCGGCTTCGTCTGCGTTACGGTGGGCCTGCTTCGAGGTTGATTTGCATGACATTTCTATTATTTCATCCCTCCAAAGAGCAAATATTATTTTTGTTGACATTTTTTTACTGCTGCTGAGCTGTCAGACAAAGCAAATGTTCAGATAATTGAACTAGAGCTTCCGTTTGGAGTCACATTACGTTACATTACGTTCTTTTCCTTACGATTGTCAAACGAAACGTGAGGTCGAAGCTCCATTGTGATAGCATGCATTGAATTCCTATGGCTGAACTCGTAAACGTCAGGCGAAGCCGTAGCTGAAGCGTGTTTGTGATTCAGCCATAATGTAGTTTTCATAAATTTTCACTAGTTATGGGTCTTCATTTGATTCTATTTGAAATTTTGAAAAACCTTGAATGGAAGGCCTTTATGATTTTGAATAATAAATTTTTAGTGCTGTTTCTTAATCTCAGAAATACCCGTTTTCACCATTATTTTTATATTTATATTAAATATGTTCCAAAAACTTGACGATATAATTTAATACAATTTCGTAATAAGATCGAAAAATTGTTTTATTACCGTTTTACGGTTTTCTTTTAAGAGTTGTGTTAACATAAATACTTCAGCGTTTTGAAAAATAAGTGAGACGACTAAAATTTTTAAACGGAATATTGAAGTAAGCTATTGACATCACGAATTTTGTTGAAAAAAAAACTACTTCATATCGTCGCACAGTGTTTTGTCCCTTAGTAATAAATCGAAAGATGAGCTGCCACGTAAAAATTTTTTCGATACATAAACTTGATTATCACTTGTCAAGTCATATTAAAACGGTATTTTTCCAAAGAAATTCTTATCGCTGGATGAGATCTAAGCTCTGGAACTTAAACACAAAGGAGAAATGGAAAACACAAAGAAAGTTGATGCCGATGTTTGAGTAGTGTTCTTTTCCTAAAGATCAATTTTTTTTGTTATAGAACGTTATATTTATTTTAATTGTGTTAAGCTACTGAAGTAATAATAAAAAAATCAAGATTTTAAAAGAAAATGGGTAAGTTATAAGCTATTTTTCGGACGACTTCAAAAAATTAGTGAAACTGATATTCAAGTAAGGTTTAAAAAAAAACTCCTAAAAACACCTGGACAATTTTTTTATATTTTGTTGCCTTAACGTAATGCTTGATGTTGGCAAAATTTTATTTGCGTCTGTTTGCTTTTTCGTGATATATTGGTTTTTTTTTGTACAGCATTTCAGGTACTCGAAAACAGAGCTTGTTTCGAGAAATGGCGGTTAGTTAACTCCAAAGTCAAGAGTACACCCGTTTTCGATTTTGTTTTGGATTTTTATAAACTCCATGATGCTCCAGATGCAATTAAAATAAGTATAAAAAGATCCGTAAATTTATTTACTTTAAAAATGTTCAGTTATTGGATGTCAACAGGAAGAAATGTCAAAAAATTTAATACAAAATATTTTGTTTATTTAAATAAGCCTTTTAAGTTGTATGAAGATGTTTTAAAATGTTTAGAAAATAGAGCAGCAGAAATTCAAAGTCCCAAACGAGGCAGACCACGCAAAGATTTTGAAGGCCTTAATCTCTTGTCGAAAAAACGAAGAGTGGCGGATTTACTTCATGGCAGAGATCACAATGAAATCAAATTTGCTGCAACTGTATCAAGTAAAAAGGATGATATGAAAAAGTCTTTATCACCCTTAGACGCTTTAGCTTTGTTCATCGATCTTGATCTTTCATATCGATCATATGAAAGGCTTAGAAAGGTTATAAATAACATTCACCCTGATACATTCCCTAGTTACTATTCCATGATGAAAACCAAAAAGGATTTACTACCTCAGAATATCACTACTGACGAAACAAATGCAGAAGTAAATCTACAAGAGCTCTTACATAAAACTGCTTCATCTATAATTCAATCAAGCGAAGAAATACATTTCAATCCTTCTGCTCCCCTTAAACTTATCTGTAAGTGGGGTTTCGATGGTTCTTCGGGTCATAGCAACTATAAACAAAGATTTTCGGATTCAAATTTAACAGATGAGTTTTTGTTCATCACCGCCTTTGTCCCTCTTAAATTAGTTGAATCAAATACAGATTTAGTTAAGTGGAATAACACTGCACCGTCTTCTACCATTTTCTGTCGACCCATTCGTTTGCATTTTATCAAAGAATCCAAAGATATTGTTAATAATGAGTTAACCAGAATGAACCATGAAATTGATAACTTACTACCAATAACATTACCAATAAAAGAAGGCGGCTTTTTTATTGACATTAGTTTTGAAATGATTTTTACAATGATCGATGGCAGTATATGCAACATTGTTACTGATACTACTCGTTCCACACAAACCTGCTACATATGTGGTGCAACACCAAAACTTATGAACCAACAAAATGTTGGCGATCTTCAACCAAATGTACAAACTTATAAATATGGGTTATCGACCCTACACAATTGGATTAGAAGTTTTGAGTGTATCCTTCATATTGGGTATAGATTGTCCTTAAAGTGTTGGCAAGTACGTGGATCTGCGAATAGGGAAATTTTTGATCAAAATAAAAAAAGGATTCAAAGGGAATTCAAAGAAAAAATGGGTCTTCTGATTGACCAACCAAAGCCTGGATACGGTTCTACGAATGATGGTAACACCGCACGAACATTTTTTCGACAGGCAAAGCTTAGCTCTGAGATAACCGGGGTAAGCGAAGATTTGATTTCCAACTTTTTTAAGATTAATAGAGTTTTGTCTAGTGGCATAAGAATTAATACAGAAAACTTTAAAAAATTACTGAATGAAACAAAGCTTATATATTTAAATTCTTATTCGTGGTACTACATGCCAATGTCAATACACAAAGTTCTTATGCATGGTGCAGATGTTATTGACTTCTTCTCAATACCTATCGGACAATTATTCGAAGATGCCTTAGAAGGAAGACATAAGGAGTCAAGAAAGTTAAGGGAAAATCATACCAGAAAGTCTTCCCGGAAAAATACAAATATAGATTTGATGAATATGAGCTTATAACGTCAGATCCTTTAATTTCAAGTATTCGAAATAAATTAAGAAACTTTCAACCAAAAATTATAGATGGAGATATACTGGAATATTTAGAAAATTGATAAAAACCGATTCAAAATCTTTATATGTGTTAATATTTTTTTTTTTCATTTTGATTAATTGCTTTTTTAGTGTAACTATTGTTTTAAAATCGGCCAAAAATATATATGAATATGTTTTTAAACTTAAAATATGTTGGTTTGATTATAAAACATTACTAAAAATGTGAATAAAAGATAAAACTAGAAAAAACAATATCGCAAGTATTTTTGATCAACTTTTGTATGGGCTCGCAACACTGTGCGTCGCCGCCGTTCTATCAAAACTCCCTTAGTCCATTTTTTTGTGTTTTGAGATTTTGCATTTAAAGTTTGAAATTAATATGCAAATTAATAGATTTTGGGAGTTTTAATTCTTTATAATTTAAAAATGGTGCATCGTAAGGCTTAGGGAGTTTTGAGAAAATATAAATTTTGTCATTTACATGAACTTGGTGTATTTAGCCTTTAAAAGCTTAATATAAGTTTTTTTCGAACTAGTAAAACCTGTCGTGATAGATTGATGTTGAAGTCGGATTCGAACTGAAGCCATGAGAAAAAGTAAAATTTATTTATAATAAATATTTAAATGAATAGGGTAAAGAAAATTTCTTGTTAAATACAGGGTTATCCATTTCAAAAGTAAACGTAAATAAAACACATATAAAATATTTTGTATCGAGATTTTTTTTTTTATTATAAAGTTATGAACGTTGACAAACTTTAATGTTAAACACTACAAAATTTAAATGACCTCCACGCGAATTGGTGTAAGCATCGATACTCTTTTCGGCCACTTTTCGACACATATTGGGCGGTATCTTAGCAATAACTTGACTTTACTTAACTTGAAACAATTTTTCTTTACACATTTTGAATTACAGAATTTCCATTAACCAAATTAGTGAAATACAGAATTTTGCTATACAGAGTTTTGACATAGGAATTTTATAAAGATTATGATTCTTACAGTATATCGACCTCAGTTTAAATTCTCAGCCTGTATACTAAACACTATGGGGCGTATTCATAGTCAATTTAGAGGTGGTTCTAAGTTAGTTAGTTAGCTTTTGTTGATTGTATTTTTGTAGGTTTATCATTTCAAAATATTTGGAGCTATTTGTGAAGTATGCCAAGTTAATTGTCTTACAAAAATATAAAACCAAAAATCGGACTGTATTCATTGGCCCAAAATTGCCTTAAACTGTGGTTTAGTTAAACCTGGGTATATCTTCGACTATGAATATGCCCCTATATGTTTTGATTCATTTGAACCACCCTAACATTTGAACACACATAATATTTATAACTTTTAAATAAGCACACACACGTACTTATGTATTGTATATGTTTGTATATAAGTAATATAAAATTGCACATTATAGAACAAACATTGTATGACCATAATAAAAACCACACCGACTTAATACTTTAAATGTCGCCATAAAAATCCCAATTTAATGCCATAAAAGTACTTTTATTACATATATGATGTCTGTACTGTATATAGGAATGTTACAGAATTTTACTTATACTTACGAGTAATGTAATGTTATTTTCTTTTTCTGTCAGAATATAAGCACTCTCAATATTGTACGTTATATAAAATATAATGTACTATAGTGGTTTGCTTTTATAATATAGCGCATAATGGTATATGCAATAATTATAATCGTTTGTGTGATGCTATCACGTCATCGCTATATATTTTATAATGTACGATATGTGTGAGTGCTATTGTTCGATTCAGGTACCATAACAGGATGTTTAAGCATGGATAAGATCCTTTAAAATCCCAATACGTAGTTTAATCACAAAATGCTTTGTTGATAAAGATAAATAAAAACTATACGGACCTATTATAATCGATAATCAATTCGGACAACAGCTGAATGATTCTGAATGTATCCAAGACAAAAAACAGGCTGGGATTAGACCCACACTGGTAACTTCTTTCTTTCGTGGCCGTCTGTCAATGTTTCTAAAAGTCTTACAACATATTAGAAACAACATATGGTGAAAGATTAAAAAGTTTAAAGTGCATCTCTTTCTTTGTTCTCAAGACACTTAAGACGTAACCTACAATATTTCCATTTTATACATTTTTTTTTGTTCCCGAGACATTTTAGTCAAAAACCATTTTTACCAATTTTAGTAACACATTTTGTAATTTTGTATTTCTTATAAATAAAAAACAACGATAAGATTTTTCTAAGAACATTGTCTTACGTTAACAACAAAATTTTACATATAATAAAATTGTTTTGAAGTCAACCTTCACTTATTCTCGAGATGTTCGCGCCAAACCTCAGTTTTTACCAATTTTGTGTAATTAGATTTTTCTAACTGTTGATAACAACATTTTTTATAAGACAAAATTTGTTTGAAGACAATAATTTCTTTAATTGTTGCCAAGATATTCGAATCAATTATTAATTTTTACCAACTATTACCATCTTTTCATCGATTTCAAAGTCGTATATGACAGCATCTGCAGGGACGAACTGTATAGAGCCATGTTTAGTTTTTATATCCTTGTGCAGGATGACCATGGAGAATTCACGCGGCTCCATAAAGGTTGGAAACAACTTAACCGAACATTACGATGTCAAAAAAGGCTTTAGACAAGGTGATGCGCTGTCATGCGATTTCTTTAACATCCTCCTTGAAGGAATGGTGCAGAGCTCCCACGTCAACACTAGAGCCGCTATCTTTAAAAAGTCGGAAGAACTCAGTGTGATGTCAATGGGGCTTTTGTGAGTATGGATGCAGAGGCGGCGCAAAAATGGATTAATGAGGGCAAAACAAAGTAAATGCTGTCATCAGAAATGGGCCTTTAACACCGGTAGGCTCCGCTATGAATTCAGAAAACAACACCAGCGCTGAAATCAAACGAAGAACTACTCTTGCTAATCGCTATTTCTTCGGGCTAAGAAAGCAATTCAGTAGTAAAGTCCTCTCTCAAGTGACCAAAGTGTCGCTATATAAGGCCCTCATCCTGCTATACGGTTCAGAAGCATGTTCCATGACAAAAGCGCGTGAAAACGTTCTGGGTCTTTTCGAGAGAAAAGTTTTTCGTGTGATCTACGGTCCCGTATGCATAGGTGTTGAGTGGAGGAGAAGATGGAACGACACGAGCGCTGGAGAGATGACGTATACTACGACCGACGCCTGAAGCTTTGCGGTCTACAACTACAACTGGATTCCGTGTCGGCTCTCGATCGAAATATGTAAATGGAGACACTTGTTGTATCAGGGCAGGACCGGATTTTGGTTGTCGAGCTGGATGATGATATATTTTTAGGAAATTCTAGCAAACATTTTTAAATTATCATTTGACTCGAATGACTTAAAATACATGCAAATATTTATATTTAAAATTCTTCTTAAGATTTAATATGTACACATATTTCAATGGACAGATTTTATCTAAAATATTACTAAAATGTTCAAACGTCTTGAATATTACATTCTTATGTATATGTAGATATCTTGTGTCTTATTATATATATCAACACATTTTCTATAATCTGTTGCTAAGCTTAAAAAAAATATTTTTTAAAAAAATTATAGAAACATCACTTCCAAAGTACACTACATTGTGCAATCAGTTCTTTTATTAAAGGTACCTTCGTTGATCGAAAGCTGTATACCAGTTTTTTTACTACAAAGTACAAAAGTACAAAAATCAATATACAAAATTCAGAAAGCAATGGATATTGCTATGATAGTTTTCGAAGTCTACAATACTATAAGAAAAAATCCTAGATGCAGCGATATTTTGCTTTATAAAGGGTGGTTACATTTTAAGGGCCTATGTTGATTTTTATTATTATTGAATTATATCATCCTTTAGCTCTTGAATTGTCATTTATCGACGTACATATTTTCTTTCAAATAGAAAGAAGTCCAACGGTCTTAAATCACATGATCTTGGCGGACAATTGACATCGCTGCCACATGAGATAACACGGCCATTGAATCACGCAAAAGAACCATTTTTTCGTTAGCTGTGTGGCAAGCGTTACGGTCCTGTTGAAACCACATAAAAAGTAACAGTAACTGCCTGAACAATCTTATTTGGAACAAATACGGCCGAATGATGCCGCCAGCTCATAAACCGCACCAACTAAACAATCACCGTTTGTGGGTACAAAAGCGGCAATTCTACCTATTGACGAATCCACTGAGGTGAAAATGTTCCTTATTATTGAAGATTAATTTCTTCGAAAATTGATCATCCACGGTTGCCAAATTTTGCCACCATTGTGACAACTGCATACAGAATATTCATATCAACGTGAGAGGTGTAATTGTTGGGCACGACGGACGACGACGAGTTGAGATAGACGGCTCTTCAGCGACACAGCAATATTTTCTACAGTAAGAGCATGGACTTTTCACATCTTCTTCAGACCCGTTTTGCTCAAATTTATACACGATTTTTCCGATTGTACGCACATTTGGCTGATTAATTTGACCGAAAAATTAAGAAGTGTGCACGATATGCATTTTGATTTGGGCGACTATTTTCATAATAAGCCTGAATATCTTTAACGCGTTGCTCGATTGTGTCTACCCATGGTTTAAATTGGATTAGTCTGAAATTTTGGAACTGTCAATTAAATGCAGAAAAAAACTTGACGTTTAGGTGTAATTCACATTCAACATAGGCACTTAAAATTTAGCCGCTCTTGATATTTAAGCTTATAATGTGATATAACTGCTAATAAAAAGCATTTGCACTAAAATTTTATAAGGTATGTACTTATGTATCTGGCAATAATACTTTAAAATGATTTCTGACATATGTCCTCCACAACTGTGCTTTATTAACGCCATCTTGTTTAATTTTAATTTAACAAAACGTTTGAGAATATACTCCGGCTATTTCGTCTTAAATTGGCTTCTAAATATTTAGCATAGGTCAATTTCTTGGTAAGATTTTATACAAACTTCAATAGATTGATATGAGCCATGTTTAATTGCTTATGTTAACGCTTAAAAGAATGACATAAACATGCTTTTGTTCAATCGGCATTAAACTCCAGCTTGAAAAATAGTGGACCTACGCATGCTCAAAACCGCACAGAGTCACATCAGGCTATCATTGTATTGTTCATTTTGAATTTAATAAAAAACCTATTCTTATGCTCTTGTAAGTATGAATAACTTAAGGACTAGACTCTAAGCACAATACAGCACTACATAGAGGCAGCCCCGTCGAGAGGGGGGGGGGAAGGGGGGGAAACCCCCCGGGCCCGGGATTATCTAGGGGCCGTAAAATTGAAAGCAATGAGAATATGGCTCAAAATCACCAAGGTGCAGAATTGGCTTCGCTAGCAATTTTATGTCTTAAACCTTGACTTAATTAAAAAAAAAAATTAATAAAATACTAAAACTGACCTGTTTTATGTTTCTATCAAACAATATAATTTATTAATAAACTAAATTTTAAATGAAATCAATAAACACGCATAGAAAATCATTTCGGGAACGCGTCCCAATCTACAATCTTCAACTTCAAGCCCAAAATACAATTGAAAGATGTAAGGTATTCAACCCCGGTCATCACTTAATACACCGTATTTTTTATACAGAATCTAGTTTTAGAAACGGTACTAATAGATTATTTATTTTTAACTGTAAAAAATGCAAAAACAGTTTGTCCGATACCGCACAAGTCATTTCAGGGAACATATCGATAATCGATCACAAATAATTTTAAGTGAACGCTATAATTCTGTGTCAAACGTCAGTCGAGGAAGAAAACAATAACAAAGCCGGCTGTCAGAGTATTTATCGTAAAATAAGTTATATCTAAATGGTAATTAAATTTCTATTCATCATTCGTAGAGCGTACATCAATAGTCCGTCATTCCGTGCACGCATTTATTACATTTAATTATTGATGAAATACTTTTCTACGACACGAAATTTCAAAGTTACCTAAAATATTTTCCTATTGACAAAGTCAGATCGCATTTAAGATGACCGCCGTATAATTAAAGCGCGCTCTTAATTGAAATCGTCATTTCGGGAACGGTCATTTCGGGAACGTTCCCGGACATGATTTTTACGTATTTTGCTTGTAGAAGATTTTGTATGTATTGTTTTCATTATTGCTTATCACTACATAGTATAAAACAAAGTCGCTTTTTCTGTCATGTGTCATGTTGTATGTCCCTATGAACGCTTAAATCTTTAAAACTACGCAACGGATTTTGATGCGGTTTTTTTTAATAGATAGAGTAACTCATGAGGAAGGTTTTTATGTATAATATCATCCATTAAATAGTGGACAAATACTGTTATTTTTGAGGTTTCTAATGTGATGTCGCAAATAATTACATTTTTTCCGCTTACATTGCAAACGCAGGCTGAATCCTACGAGATTTATCAAAATAACAAGAAAGCTGTGAACGTTGTATATAAAGATATTCTGTAATATATTAATTATTGTTGTAAAATAAATAGGTAAAAATGTAAAAAAAAGTAAAAATGTAAAAAAAAGTAAAAATGTTAAAAAATTGTAAAAATGTAAAAAAAAAGTAAAAATGTAAAAAAAAGTGAAAAAATTGTGTATAAAAGATATTCCAAAGATAAGGAAAGGGGAATTGTTTTAAGTACTCCAAAAACGCGTGCGGGCTACGGCCAGTAAATGAATAAATCAAATCTACTGGATTGATTTTATCATTTTTTCAGTGAGTTACATATTTTAAACCCGTGCAAAGCCGGAGCGGGCCGCTATGTTTTTTTATAAACAACGTTCACAGTTTTTCTGTAGCGTATTTAGTATATCAGCATTGCACCCGTGCGAAGCCGGGGCGGGTCGCTAGTTTAATATAGATACATAATATACCCATGTTATTAAACAAAGCTTAAATTATGTACTTTGTTTTGTTTTTGTTGATTTTATCAAACTTAGAAAAACGTTCCCGAATTGATGGTTTTTGTATGAAGTTTAGTACTAAACAATAATACTAAGAAAGTATAGAGTTCTGTGCGCTGCCCTGTCAAAGTTTATTAATATAAAATGTTTGCAACAGTATAAACTAAAATTCATTATTATAGCTTGCAATTTTTTTTGTCATAAAAAAAATTTGAAATTTGCAACCTTGGTGATTTTGAGCCATATACTCTATATTTATCCAACATACCTATTTCCACTTATTTTTAGAGGCCCGAAAATTTAAAATCATTCATGCTTTCGCAATCGGGACCCTGTTTGCATGTTATCTGCCAATCTATGAGTCACAAGCTTGCCGATCTGGGCCCCTGATTATTATTGGCGTACATTTTTGTTAATATTTAATGGAAAATTGGGCAACTCTGAACTATTGAAAGAAAGTTATAATAAATTGTTTCGCTTTTCTTATTAAATTTAACGTAAATTTCAAATTTATTTTATTTTGAAAATTTTTAAAGTCAAAATAAGGGGCCCGGCAAGAGTGCGTGAAGTTAGCCCCCCTTTTTTCGATTTTCCAATTTTGGAAAGTTGTTCCAGGTTGTTCCCGGTTTGTTCCGCATTGTTCCAAAGTTTTTTTGAAAAATACCCAAAAATGGGGGTTTTAGACCCCAAAAACTGTTTTTGACCTAGCCCCCCCTTTTTCGAAAATCGATTTTTTGAAAATTGTTCTAGGTTGTTCTAGTTGTTCTGAACATTGTTCCAAATTTTTGGACCTCTATGATCAAAATTTTAAAAGATATGGGCAAAATTTGAAAAAATTCTAGCCCCCCCTTTTTCGAAATTTCAACTTTTTATATTTTTTATAGATTCTAAAAAGTGTTCTAACCATTGTTCCAAAAAATAAGAGTCGTTACATGTATATTTTAAAAGATATTGCCCCCGATTTTTTTTTTCAAAAATGCAAAATACGTCTCCCCATTTTTTTTGTTTTTTTTTTTAAGCCTACATTTTAATAAAACGTGATTAAACAAATGTACAGCAACCAAAACTTGGCTTATAACCTATTATTTACGCTGATGATCGATCTTTAAAAAAAAATCTCGATGTCTTTTAATTTTGTAAAAATTATTTAAGCCCCCCCTTTTCAAAAAACAAAAATTCAAAAAATGTTCCAAGTCTAACTATACTTCCCCCAGTTTGTGTCCAAATTTCATACAAAACCATAAGCAAATATAGCTAAAGGCGCACATAAACGAAAAAAATAATATTTCCCCTCCCAAGTGCCCCCCCTTGAAAAAATTAAAAATTTTAAGCCAAAGTTGTATTCTTTCAGCAAAGACCAAAAGGTTTTTAAGATTCCGACTCTATGAAATTGATAATGATTATGCCTACATTCAAAAAAACATCCCCAACCCCCCCCTTTACAAACACCCACATTTAAAAAATATTTTTATATACATAATCACTCAGATAAAATTGTTCCAAAGTTTCATTCAAATATGTTCAAAAATAAAGATATTAAGTCCAAATAAGACTTAACAGCGTACCATTCTGTTAACCATATTCTGGCCCCCCTTTTCCGAAATTCAAAATTCTAAAACTTGTTCCCAATTGTTCCGGGGCTCTTCTAAATTGTTCCAGAGATTCGTTTCTTAAAATTGATTTTTAGTAGGAAAAATTTACAAAAAATGCGCCACCGGCCCCCCTTTGCCAAAATCGAAAATCTAAAACTTGTTCCCTATCCAAAATCACTCAAATCAAATTGTTCCAAAGATTCATTCAAAAATATTCAAAAATGAAGATTTTAAGCCAAAAAAACACTTTAAGTAGAAAAATCATGTTATATTTGTTCTGGCCCCCCTTTTCCGAAATTCAAAATTCCAAAACTTGTTCCCAATTGTTCCGGGGCTCTTCTAAATTGTTCCAGAGATTCGTTTCTTAAAATTGATTTTTAGTAGGAAAAATTTACAAAAAATGCTCCCCCGGCCCCCTTTTGCCAAAAAACGAAAATCTAAAAGTTTTTCCCCATCCGAGATCATTCAAATCAAATTGGTCCAAAGGTTCATTCAAAAATGAAGATTTTAAGCTGAAAAAGTGTTAACAGAAAAATCTTGTTACTTGCTTTGATATTTCATTAACTTTAAATGGGTAGTTTTTGTAATCGGTCCGATTTGTCGAATTGAAAATTTTGACATTTCTCGACGTTTCAAGGTCCCTAGAGCCGAAATAAAAGATTTTTAGAGAGATGTCTGTGCGTGCGTGTGTAGTTGTGTACGTACGTTCGTACTTTAGTACGTTTTTTCGTCGTCCATAGCTCAAAATACAGCAGACATATCGACTTAATATAAATTTTGTTATACAGATAATAATGCAGAAAGATTCAGAAAGGGTTGTCAAAAAAATTGCGTGGGTGTTTTTTTACCACAGCAATTTAAAAAAAGGTGAACATTTTGGTTTACCCAAAATATCTCACAAACCAATAATGCTAGTGAGTTGAATTAAATTGTATATTATATGCTATGACGTGATACAGAACTAGTATATTTTTGGAAAAAATTCCAACTAACGGTTTTTTTATAAATCAAAAAAAAAATATTTTATCTCCAAAACAATTTTGTGCAACGAAAAATAATGTTTTAACCATGTGGTCAAATTTTGAGAAAAATCTAATTTACAGTTTTTTTATAAGAAATAAAAACCTAAAAAACAAACTAAACTAAAAGTTGGTAAAAACTGATTTTTGGCTCAAATATCTTTTTAAAAATTTGAGTTCTGTATCACGTCATAGCATATAATATACAATTTAATTCAACTCACTAGCATTATTGGTTTGTGAGATATTTTGGGTAAACCAAAATGTTCACCTTTTTTTAAATTGCTGTGGTAAAAAAACACCCACGCAATTTTTTTGACAACCCTTTCTGAATCTTTCTGCATTATTATCTGTATAACAAAATTTATATTAAGTCGATATGTCTGCTGTATTTTGAGCTATGGACGACGAAAAAACGTACTAAAGTACGAACGTACGTACACAACTACACACGCACGCACAGACATCTCTCTAAAAATCTTTTATTTCGGCTCTAGGGACCTTGAAACGTCGAGAAATGTCAAAATTTTCAATTCGACAAATCGGACCGATTACAAAAACTACCCATTTAAAGTTAATGAAATATCAAAGCAAGTAACAAGATTTTTCTGTTAACACTTTTTCAGCTTAAAATCTTCATTTTTGAATGAACCTTTGGACCAATTTGATTTGAATGATCTCGGATGGGGAAAAACTTTTAGATTTTCGTTTTTTGGCAAAAGGGGGCCGGGGGAGCATTTTTTGTAAATTTTTCCTACTAAAAATCAATTTTAAGAAACGAATCTCTGGAACAATTTAGAAGAGCCCCGGAACAATTGGGAACAAGTTTTGGAATTTTGAATTTCGGAAAAGGGGGGCCAGAACAAATATAACATGATTTTTCTACTTAAAGTGTTTTTTTGGCTTAAAATCTTCATTTTTGAATATTTTTGAATGAATCTTTGGAACAATTTGATTTGAGTGATTTTGGATAGGGAACAAGTTTTAGATTTTCGATTTTGGCAAAGGGGGGCCGGGGGAGCATTTTTTGTAAATTTTTCCTACTAAAAATCAATTTTAAGAAACGAATCTCTGGAACAATTTAGAAGAGCCCCGGAACAATTGGGAACAAGTTTTGGAATTTTGAATTTCGGAAAAGGGGGGCCAGAACAAATATAACATGATTTTTCTACTTAAAGTGTTTTTTTGGCTTAAAATCTTCATTTTTGAATATTTTTGAATGAATCTTTGGAACAATTTGATTTGAGTGATTTTGGATAGGGAACAAGTTTTAGATTTTCGATTTTGGCAAAGGGGGGCCGGGGGAGCATTTTTTGTAAATTTTTCCTACTAAAAATCAATTTTAAGAAACGAATCTCTGGAACAATTTAGAAGAGCCCCGGAACAATTGGGAACAAGTTTTGGAATTTTGAATTTCGGAAAAGGGGGGCCAGAACAAATATAACATGATTTTTCTACTTAAAGTGTTTTTTTGGCTTAAAATCTTCATTTTTGAATATTTTTGAATGAATCTTTGGAACAATTTGATTTGAGTGATTTTGGATAGGGAACAAGTTTTAGATTTTCGATTTTGGCAAAGGGGGGCCGGGGGAGCATTTTTTGTTAATTTTTCCTACTAAAAATCAATTTTAAGAAACGAATCTCTGGAACAATTTAGAAGAGCCCCGGAACAATTGGGAACAAGTTTTAGAATTTTGAATTTCGGAAAAGGGGGGCCAGAATATGGTTAACAGAATGGTACGCTGTTAAGTCTTATTTGGACTTAATATCTTTATTTTTGAACATATTTGAATGAAACTTTGGAACAATTTTATCTGAGTGATTATGTATATAAAAATATTTTTTAAATGTGGGTGTTTGTAAAGGGGGGGGTTGGGGATGTTTTTTTGAATGTAGGCATAATCATTATCAATTTCATAGAGTCGGAATCTTAAAAACCTTTTGGTCTTTGCTGAAAGAATACAACTTTGGCTTAAAATTTTTAATTTTTTCAAGGGGGGGCACTTGGGAGGGGAAATATTATTTTTTTCGTTTATGTGCGCCTTTAGCTATATTTGCTTATGGTTTTGTATGAAATTTGGACACAAACTGGGGGAAGTATGGTTAGACTTGGAACATTTTTTGAATTTTTGATTTTTGAAAAGGGGGGGCTTAAATAATTTTTACAAAATTAAAAGACATCGAGATTTTTTTTTAAAGATCGATCATCAGCGTAAATAATAGGTTATAAGCCAAGTTTTGGTTGCTGTACATTTGTTTAATCACGTTTTATTAAAATGTAGGCTTAAAAAAAAAAACAAAAAAAATGGGGAGACGTATTTTGCATTTTTGAAAAAAAAAATCGGGGGCAATATCTTTTAAAATATACATGTAACGACTCTTATTTTTTGGAACAATGGTTAGAACACTTTTTAGAATCTATAAAAAATATAAAAAGTTGAAATTTCGAAAAAGGGGGGGCTAGAATTTTTTCAAATTTTGCCCATATCTTTTAAAATTTTGATCATAGAGGTCCAAAAATTTGGAACAATGTTCAGAACAACTAGAACAACCTGGAACAATTTTCAAAAAATCGATTTTCGAAAAAGGGGGGGCTAGGTCAAAAACAGTTTTTGGGGTCTAAAACCCCCATTTTTGGGTATTTTTCAAAAAAACTTTGGAACAATGCGGAACAAACCGGGAACAACCTGGAACAACTTTCAAAAATTGGAAAATCGAAAAAAGGGGGGCTAACTTCACACACTCGCCCGGCAAATTAAAACAAAACACAAATATTTATTTCTGTTTCTGTTTTTATAAAGTTTCTTTTCTTCTATTTTCGTTTCTGCTGTAAACGAAATTTTTGATTCGGTTTCGGGGGACCGGAAAATACCACCAGGGGAATAGGAATACGAGGCGATGGCAATCTTATTGGAGAGCCAAATAATGGTAATTTTTTTGGGCATTTTGGAATTAATTAGTCATTATGACCCCTTACTTCAGGAGAACTTGGAAAAAGTAAGAATTTCACAACAAGAGCACAAACGTTTGCAAGTCCACTACCTTTCCGTTGAGATTCAAAATGAGTTCATCAAAATCTGTGCCCAACATGTGAATTCAGCTATTTTGAAGGAGATTGAAAACGCCAAATACTTCGCTATAATTGTCGATGCAACACCCGATTCAAGTCATGTGGAACAAAACACATTTATTTTGCGATATCTGCGCTTTGAAGAAAATGTGTTCACCATCCAAGAACGGTTTTTGGAATTTGTCGATTGCAACAAAAAAACTGGCACCGTAATACATAGCTGATTTGATCTGCGAAACATTGGCAAGAACGAAATCCCTTTAGAAGACTGTTGTGAGTGTTGTGCACAAGGCTATGAAAATGGAAGCAATATGAAAGAACAGTATAATGGTGCACAAAGGCATATATTAAACAAAAATCCGAATGCCGTGTATTCACCATGTGCAGCTCACAGCCTAAACTTGTGTGGAGTCGATGCAGCGAAATGTTGTACTGCCGCAATAACATTTTTTGGAATTGTTCAAAAGTGTTTCAACTTGTTTAGCAGCAGAGCCCAACGTTGGGAAATTCTTAAGAAAAATGTGCCCGGATCCCTTAACAAACTTTCCGATACAAGATGGTCAGCTAGAATTGAGGCAGTGAAACCATCTGAAAAACCTTAGAACATCATTAGAAGTATTAAGTGATATTAATTTAACTGAAACTGAAACTCGAAGAGATGTAAATGGCGTTTTAAAATATATGCACAAATTTGAATGCGTCCTGATGTCTTCGATTTGGTGCAAGGTTCTTAGCGCTATAAATGAAAGAAGTATCATTCTTTAAGCCAGAAACATGTCGAAATCTTGACAACTTGATCTCCGATTTGAACTTTATTCGAAACGAATGGGATCAAATTTATCTGAATGCAAAGCAGTTGCTACTGGATTGGGGGATTTTCCAGAGTTGTTCCCATCGAACCGAAAAAGGCAATTAGAGACATTTTGGAGAAAATCGAGGAGCTGGAGAACAAATGGAAACAGACGAAGAAATAAATTTCAAGAAAAACACCTTTTACTTCATAGTTGATTCAATTACATATATCTGGAATTTCTCGTCGGTTCGATACGATGAAGAATTTGAATGCTACATTTTCATTTTTATGGCAGTTTTCAACAATGGACGAAATTGAGATTAAAAACTCCGCTACAAGGTTCATCCAAAAGTATAACTCGCATGTGTCTCAAGAGTTGAAAGAAGAAATAATTCATCTGAAAAAACAATTTTGAAGCAGAACTTCCGCCATTATGTTTGCTCAATACTATTTATTCCCAGAACTTGGAGACGATTTTCCCCAACATTTGTATTGCTCTCCGTACCTGTAACCGTAGCTAGTACCGAACGCTACACTTTGTATCGAAGCACCTTTGGCAATGAAATTGAATTTCGATGTAATTAGAAGTTGTTTTGCTGCTCAGAAAGCTAGGAAAGCTCGTTTGCAAAAAGAAATATTTCATTGAATGCAAACTAACTCTAATGAAAACATTGTGATAATATTTTAATATAAAGAAAAACAATAAAGAGTATTTAATGTAAACCTTTTAAAATACATAGTTTTTTTAAAGACAAATTTCAAATACTTTTACTTCGCTCTATTTTATTTTCATAGTAGGTAATAGATATTCATGCTATTTTGTTTTTTAAATAGTTAATCGACCAACCAACATGTCGTTGGCAATATCGAATTGAATGTATGATTCTGTTCGGAATCTGATCTTCTCGCATGTAGAATTATTTTATATCCATCTTCTATTTCAACTAAACTGGACTATACCCGTGAGATTGATTTGATGATCAACACTTTTTTTTCGGTTCACTTTGCAAACAAAAAATTATTATTAATTCCTTTAACTCCAACCAATTTCATGCTATTCGTAATTGGAATTAGAACGTACCATATTAGTAGGCATGAACTTTGAAAAAAATGGTAAATATGGGGGGGCCCGAGATTTTGCCGTCCCGGGCCCGGAATTCCTCTCGACGGCCCTGCATAGAGGGATATACATACATTATACAATCTCTAGCTAGTTTAGTCCTAAATTTGATTTTAATAGACGTACTGAATAAGAAAAATGTTATTTTCTAGAATTTCCTGAGCATGGGCTGTAAGGACAAAAATAATTTGTACATTTACCTATTCCTCAAATTTCCTACCATTTTTTTCAAAGTTTAAACAAAAAATCTCAATATAATGGGTGATTTTTTTGAGGTTAGGATTTTCATGCATTAGTATTTGACAGATCACGCGGGATTTCAGACATGCTTTGACATTTCATCATAAATAGACTTACTAACGAGCAACGCTTGCAAATCATTGAATTTTATTACCAAAATCAGTGTTCGGTTCGAAATGTGTTTCGCGCTTTTTTATCGACAAATTTTGTTCAGCGATGAGGCTCATTTCTGGTTGAATGGCTACGTAAATAAGCAAAATTGCCGCATTTGGAGTGAAGAGCAACCAGAAGCCGTTCAAGAACTGCCCATGCATCCCGAAAAATGCACTGTTTGGTGTGGTTTGTACGCTGGTGGAATCATTGGACCGTATTTTTTCAAAGATGCTGTTGGACGCAACGTTACGGTAAATGGCGATCGCTATCGTTCAATGCTAACAAACTTTTTGTTGCCAAAAATGGAAGAACTGAACTTGGTTGACATGTGGTTTCAACAAGATGGCGCTACATGCCACACAGCTCGCGATTCTATGGCCATTTTGAGGGAAAACTTCGGAGAACAATTCATCTCAAGGAATGGACCGGTAAGTTGGCCACCAAGATCATGCGATTTGACGCCTTTAGACTATTTTTTGTGGGGCTACGTCAAGTCTAAAGTCTACACAAATAAGCCAGCAACTATTCCAGCTTTGGAAGACAACATTTCCGAAGAAATTCGGGCTATTCCGGCCGAAATGCTCGAAAAAGTTACTCAAAATTGGACTTTCCGAATGGACCACCTAAGACGCAGCCGCAGTCAACATTTAAATGAAATTATCTTCAAAAAGTAAATGTCATGGACCAATCTAACGTTTCAAATAAAGAATCGATGAGATTTTGCAAATTTTATGCGTTTTTTTTAAAAAAAAAGTTCTCAAGCTCTTAAAAAATCACCCGATACAAATAAATTATAAAACTGACGTCATTAAATTTTACAAATTAAAATTTTTGTCTATAAACATAAATAAATTTGTATTATTTTGATGAATCATTATTTAATAATGTCTGGTTTTATCTGTTTTTATCTCATGAGATTAAAAACGAAAACAAAACATCATTGATGGAAAGTGATTAATAAAAATAAACAACAACAACAAAAACAAAAGCCTGAAAATATTTCAATGCATTTATGGCTTCTGTTAAAAGTGTTAATCAGGCAAAACAAAGGAGAACAGTATTTTAATTTAATGAGGCAATATGCATTTCGAATGAAAAATCTGAATGCATTCGATTCATATACAAGATATGAGAATATAGCAATATTGCATTTATACAGCTCCATGATGCACCTCATTTATCTCGAGCACCAAAATATATGTACTGAACACATTTATTTTGTATTCGTTTTATGATGATGCATTTTTTTTTTATTTGTAAGTAGGATTTATAATCATAACTTTCTCTCTAGTGAATATAAATTTTATCTGAACACACTCCAAATGCTTTGATTGGGACAGAAAAAATTGCATAATTATAATTTGACAGTAAGTTGACAGTTGTTTATGTCAAAATGGATAATAGCACGAGAAAATAACTTTGATATTTGAACTATGATTCAACAACGAACACACATATAACCAGGGGCGGATGAGTACAAAGATTTTCACTAAGACATAACACTAGTGGAAATCTGTTATTGAAAAGTTCAAATTGGATTCTAGTTAACATATATTATAGGTAATTGTTCGAAATGTGTTTTGTTAGTTTTAAATATTGGAATGCTTGGTGAATTCAGAGTGGATTTTAGCAACATTGGTCTTAGAAAGAATTTCTATGCCCCATATGTTCACACAGAGACACGCAGGCCAGCTGTTTTGGCATTAAGTGAAACTCAGATAGGTGAAAATTTCAATCATTTGAAACTTAATCTAAAAAAAGTTGCGTACCAACTTTAACCACAATATGGTTTGTGCTCTAACACAAACTTTAACTTCATGTGGTTAAAATACGCACATCATCCACGTACTCGTATGCTTTCTTTCTCGAAGTCTAAAATTAAACTTTTAACAAATTCGATGCTCTGTCCGACTCTATCCAAAGAATCGTTGTCAATTATCCTCACACTGAAATCGTTATTGCGGGCGATTTCAGTGTACACAATTCTTCTTGGCTTCACTTTTCTGGCCAGACAACACCCGAAGGAAGATACGTTGAAATCTTTGCTGAGTTAAATCAATTAACTCAGCTGGTTGAAGAGCCAACTCGAATTCCTGACGTTGCAGGTCATTCCGCCAACAACCTACACTTGTTTCTTATAACCTAATAACTACACAATCATGTGTATTACCGCCTTTAGGCACATCAGACCATTGTATCGGATCTCCAAATTTTTCATGTCAAAAAAACCCAGTTAAAGAAAAAAGTCCTAAGAGAACCGTTAGGCAATATGAGAAAGCCAACTGAGACGGTCTCAATGAATTCTTCAGGAACTTTAACTGGTCAATATGCTTCCTCGATAGTGACGTAGATTTCAGCGGTGATATGGTTACAAATTAATTCTTTGTATAAAGAGAAATTTTATTCCGAATAGGGTAAAATCTATCAAACTCAAAGAAAACTCATGGTTTGATTCGAGCTCTAAAGAGGATATTAGGTTCAAAGATGTAAGTTTCCGGATTTATAAAACCAACCCCACTGAGGAAAACCGGAATAAGTTCAAACAAAATAGAAAAACCTGCAACGGTCATATTCGACGAACCAAATTTTTTCATGACCAGAAATTAGAGCAAAAATTACTTCAATGTCCCAAAGGTAGTACAAATTTCTGTTCATTTGTAAAAACGTATGAAACACCACGTCATCCTCGGTTCCAACGCTCGTCCACAATGACACTAACTTTGTAAGCTCCATTGATAAAGCCAATCTGCTTACAGCACAATTTGCTGTTAATTCGATGCTACCGTCCTCCTGTTCTTGAGAGCGTAACGATTCTATGGGACGAATCTTCTTTCGCACTAGTGCAGTTGCAAGAGTACTTAAAAAGACCTTGACGTACATAAATTCGCTGGCCCAGATAGTATCCTCCTATTTTTCTGAAGACGTGTTCTTCAATGCTGGCAAAAACACTGCTTAAGCTTTTCCAATTGTCCTACTCTACAGGTCTCTTTTCGAGCGGAAAAAAAAGGCGAATCCTCCTCTCCCTCCAACTATCGTTCAATATCACTCACGTTCTTTCTTTCCAAGGTCATGAAAATGTTGATTAATTATCAGCTTAAGAAATATCTTGAAGAACAAAAGCGTCTTGATGACCGAAAGTATGGCTTTCATAGCAATAGGTCCATTTGTGGAACAAATCTTTACATCGTTTTGGAGAAAGTAAGATTATTGCGCTTTATATTTCAAAGGCATTTGATAGAGTTTGGCACCAAGCTCTCTTATCGAAAGTGCGTGCTTTTTTTATTTATGAATCTGTTCTTCTTTGGATTAGAAACTAGCTTTCGAAATGTTCAATACAAGTTGTATTGAATGGTTTTAAATCTGAAAATCAGAAAATAAATTCTGGTGTCCCCCAGGGCTCCGTCATGTCTCCGACTCTCTTCTCATATTCATAAACCATCACTTGTCTGCCACTTCTAATCCATTGAATTGTTTCCCTGACGGCAGTACCCTCAGCTTTTCATATTCGTTTCTAGATTCACATCCTTGTCCTTCGGATGTGGAACTTAAATAACCATATTTTGACAGCTGCCAAATTAATAATCTATTGGGACAGAAAGTATTGCAATATTGAATTTTTACTCAAAACTCGCCTTTACTTGCTGAATTTATTCAAAGGTGAAAGAGTCACACAAGATTTAAGTAATCCGCCAATTTTATTGTCAATAGTTAAAAAAAAACTATTTGACAGTTGAGAGCTGTTTATGGTTAGGTAACATGGAGAATTGAACAAGAAAACTGCTTCCTTTATTATTTTTGAAATATTGTACAACAATGAAGACATATTTTTATCTTGGGAAATGTTCCATTTTCTCCAATCGTGGCTGTCAGTTTAGAACTTCCTATTGGAAGTCATCGCATCTCAGACTATTTTGAAATATTGTGCAACAACGAAAACACACTAATTTGTGGTTAATGTTCCACTTTTGCTAATTCTAGTTTGACAGCTGTCAAATATTGTAATTTGATAATGACTAGCATTTTACAACTCAAGTAGGAAAAAAGTTAGTGAATCTTGGTACACCCTTAAAAAACCTAACATAGATTGAAATAAACATCATATCACTTTAAGAGACGTTTGTCACCTAAGAGTGTTCCCACACTGATCGTTAAATATTATTAAAATTTATTTGACTGTAATCAAGGTATCTGGATTGTAATTGTAATTTCAGTTTTTATTTTGATAAAAAATAAAATTAATGCCTCCACACCATTACACTTCCTACTCACATGCCATCATCAGTTGTGATTTTTATCATTTCCGTTCATTAATATGTAGGTACAGTTACATAGTATAAATTATCACACACATGGGACTTCCTCCCTCCCACAATCAAATGCAAAACAAAGTTTGAACAATGAGATTCAATTTCAGGATTTTATGCAAAATAATTTTCGTGTAAGACCGACAAAAGTTTTTAATGTACATATATGCATAAAGGTAAGTCTGGGTAAGGTACCCACTGAGCTATATGACTACCTGCAATGTCTTTCTTTCAAGTAAATGGGTATACAAATATATACAAGCTTATTAATTCAGTCAGACTCCTTTTATCTTTTAACACAAGTATCAAGGTAAGTTTAATGGGACTCAAGTGGACCTCCACTCTTTGACTCTGGCCATGGCTCTGGATATATATTGTCTGGGTATATGTGATGTATCTTCTTTTTGGAGCGACACTTTTCCACCCATCATCATCGTCATCATCATAATATCGTATCGTATCAGTTCCTTTCCTTGTTATATCTGTACGGAAATTTATATTATGCAGATGTCTATACTTGTCTCCCTAACTCTCACATCACACATTAATATAAGTTGTTAAGCCAATTCCGCAACCCTTAATTAATTCCGCGCTGATTTTTAATTAAAATTGCTAATGACTTTTTCATAGTCTAGCTACATGCAGAGTGGCGCGGTGACGTAATGTGTCTTGCATTTGCAAATTAAACTTTCTCATACTTATATAAAATTCTATAAAGTACTCTGTTGACTTCCTTTTTATTTTGTTTTAAAGAGTTTTTCTCTTAAAGTTAAATAAATACAAAAATTGATATAAAGTTTCCGAGCTAAACAACAGAATAATGACCGCTGCAAAACTTTTTCTGATAAGGGTTTCGTTTTTTATTGTTTGATACATACTTTATTTGTATTTATATTTGTCTTTTTTGTCTCTACATACATACAGCTATGGCCAAAATAATAGGAACATAATTTAATTTTTGTTAATCAGGTTTTTAGCACATGTCATTTCTTAAAAGTCATTGTCATTTCAACATTTTCGGAGTACATTTTTTGTAGACTTTATAAAAGACAAGCCAAAAAATGGGAGCTAAGTAGCTTCATAAATTTCAATTAATTATATTTATTGATAGATTATAAAGTCCAACGACTTAGATGGCTAGGTCATGTAGAGCGAATGGACATCAACGCTCCAGCCCAGAAGTACTTCGAATCCAATCCCGAGGGACGGCGGCGCAGTAGAGGAAGACCGCGACTCAGGTGGCGCACGCAGGTGGGTGAAGACCTCAACCAACTTAGCATGCGAAACTGGAGACAGCTAGCTAGGGACCGAGCTGGCTGGAGACAAATGTTGCGTTGAGGCCCAGGTCCACCCCGGACTGTAGCGCCACCTTAAGTAAGTAAGTAAGATTATACAGGGTGAAACGAAAGTGAGTTACTAATTTAAAGTGCTCAATTTTCTTACATCAGTTCGATGAAAATGTGTTCATACCTTCCATTTGGTATTATAAAAGTTGTGTAAGAAGTTTTATAAGTCCGCGTTATTAGTTATGGACCGCCAAAAGCCGCTTAAACCTTTTTCGTGATTATATTCTTTTCTATAGGTCCATTGATGTTAACACCTTTAAGAAAATTGTCAACATTGCTCCAATCATTCCTTTTACATAAAATTATATATATAATAAATATAGGGAATTAAATGTATTGCTCTGATTTTAGTATTACAGCTCTAGACTATCGATTTTGCGTTACCAGAAAATATGGAACTCTAAATAGGGGAAAGCGGGGCATAACAGGCGCCTTAAGGTTTTTTTTATAATAAAAACACAAAACGCATCTTCATCATGTTCAAAACAATTTAATTCATTAAAGGAACATTAAATGCATTTATGAAACAGATATGAAATAAATAAACTTTAAAATTCTTCAATTTTTATGAAATTTAAAAAATTGCTTGGTTTGCTCATTTTGCCCCGTGCCTGGGGCATAATGGCCATAGGTAAGGAATGTTGCTCATTGGGTTTATGTTAAGTACAACGTGTGCAAATGTGGCTAGATTCATCATCTCCATCCTCCTCGCCGGCACAAGAGCAATGGGCCCACTTTCCGCAGGATCTGCAAGACACCCATCCTTCCGTTGATTCGGAATATAAATGCCCACAGTAGAGGTATTCTTCATCTTCTTCGCTTTCGGAAAACTCTATTTTTCACTTCTTTTTTATTTTTGCGACGAGCTTTTCTTTTTTCTTTGAGGCAAGATTGAGCTTGGGAGTTTCAGCCTCAAGTTGAGCCTTGTACGGCGATTCAGTTATAACAGCTGTTTTTCCTCTGCGCTTAGAAACTCTTTTTTTTCCTGGTGCTTTCGGAATGCCGATGATTTGGGATGGTGAACAATTTTTAAATTAAGATGTTGAAGGTTGAGCATCTATAGCTCTTGAATTCTGGTGGGAAACAGTGGGTGAATTATTCGCATCCAAGGGCAAAATCAACGGATCGCTGGCAATTGATACATTTTCAACTTGAGCTTGTGAACTAAGATCAACTAAAGCTGTTCCATCTAAATTCGGTAAATTCTCTTCAATTGGCATGTTTGTTGTTTCGCACGGTAAAAAGTCATGATCCTTGAAAACATCTGGATGAAAAGGCCATATTCCAATTTTTTTGAAACCATTTATAGCCACTGACATTGTCGCCCACTTTAAATAGGCTCTACCAAACAATTGTCCAACTTGATAATGAGTCACTGTTCTTCCAGGATGTTGTCTTAGCCATTTTTTAACTTCATCGCCGTAATATGAGCTTAAGGGCTTCATAAAGCTTACATCCAAAGGTTGCAGACGATGAGTGCAATGTGGAGGAAAACAAAGCATAACCACACCATTATCCCTTGCTGCGTCAATGACTTCCATGCTTTTAACGTGGCTTGCATGTCCATTTAGGAGCAACAAAACAGGTCGTTCTTTTGTTGCTCGTGACCACTCAACAAACTTTTTAAGCCACTTCCAAAACAAGTCCTTCGTGATCCATCCATTTTGATTGCACTCAGCCCATGAATTAGGTGGTGCTCCATCCATGAGCTCCACTTTCATCCTTTTACGAGGGAAAATAAACATCGGTGGCATATACGAGCCATCAGCGCTCATGCATATTTCCACCGTAAGAAGCTGTCCTCGTTCTGATGACGACAGAGATCCAACTTGTTTCCGTCCTTTTGTCGCCAAAACTTTTCCCAGACTCTTCGCGACCGTTGTGATCCCTGTCTCATCCACATTAAATATTCTGTCAGATTAAAATCCGTGTTTTTGTATGCATCCTTCCAGCAGCTGGAAAAAATTCGTGACAGCAACACGGTTAAAACCCATCGCTCGAGCTGCAGACGTTGCTTCCGCCTTTCTCAATGCAATAGTTGTGTTTTGTTTCAAAAAATTTGTAACGGATTTGATGTCATTATTTAAAAATTCGCGATGTCCTGCGTTTCTCATGACTTCCTCAGGACCACAGGATTCCCTAAGCGAAACAAGAGACGTTAAATAATTTGTCCAGGCAACAAAGTACGACTCGGCATGCTTGCTTTCACCATTGACCAGCTCGTCGGTGGGGTGGGTACTTGTACTTGCCGCTGGACTACCGTACAGTATCTATCATGCCGATTATACCAGATATATTTTCAACCAATCTATTTAAACAAATTTTTATTTTTCCTATTGTTGTGGAACCCTAGGTGTATTTTGGGTTCCGGAGTGTAACCCGCCCTCAATTTCTACTAAAAGAAACGCCATGGTTATTGAGTCACTCACTATTAATTACTCGATAACCCCTAATTTAAGCTTAAGAAGTTCCCTAAGAACTAATCCTAAGCACCTTTACATCGTCAAAATGAAACATCCCTAAATCACTTCACTTCACACTAAATAGTAAATCATTCCATCATAAGAATTAGATCAACGAATAATCATAAAAATAATTCATTTTAAATAGTTTTTATTAAATACCAAAAATCCAAAAATTATAAAATATAATAAAGTCACATAAAAAAATATGATTAATAAAAATGCAGTTAATTGCCATTCATATTATGCAGGCAATCACTATAAAAAAAAGTAAACAAATAATTTGTGGAGATTGAGTGAGAACAACTAAACTTTCTCATATTAAGTCACTCATTCTTTATATTGAGCGAAAGGAATGAATTAAAACTCTCTTCAAAAAAAAATCACAATGATTGTTTGTTGTCTCTCACTCTCACTCAAAAACAAATTGCTTGAAATCAAAATTAAAAAAAAAAAAAGAGATTACATCAAATAAATTACTTGGAAAATTTTAAACAAGGTTTTTCTTTAAGAGAATTCAAAAAATGAATTTCTCATTTTAACTTTAAGATCTTATATCTTATTATCTTTTATTTTGAATTTTAATTTTTCGTTCACTGATCAAATTTCAATATAGTTCACACAAATAAATTATAAAGAAATACAACTTACCGGCTCTCCAAAGTCGATGTGCACAGCAGCTTTGATGTCCGATGTGATCTATATATATGTAAGATGTGTTATGTGTGTACTTATAGAAATTTGTCAGCTTGAACAATAGACATTTAAGTTTTTTTTTTTTTGTAAAGCGATATTTAGATTTATGATGATATGGTTATGATGAATATTTTATTACGATGATGATGATGATTTTATAGATGGTGTTCGGTCAACGATGATAAATATAATATAATGTGTGTATGTACGTACATGTACATACATATATACATATATATAGGTTATAACCACAGAAAATACACATAGAATTTTTTAAACTCAATTTTTATTTGTAAACAAAAGAAATAGCATCAAATTCATATTGCACTATTGAAAATGCATTTGATCCCATTTCCTGTTATTGCATTAAAATAAATCACAAAGAGAAATAAAATGCTGACAAAGTGTTTGTCACAAAAAATAAAAAAGAATTAATAGATAAAACGATGACAAAGAGTTTGTCATCAAAACACACTAGCTATCTGCGATAGTTTAGTTTAGTTCTAAAATTACTCTCAGTTAATAAAGTCATAAAGAGCTCTGCTCTTTAAAATAATTTTTAAAAAGATCTTTTCTTGAAAATAATATAAAATTGGCGCAGTCGGTAGGATACGCAAAATATAATGTGTATCCCTTGAAAATAAGAATCTACCAAAAAGTTTATAAATTACGGTCAACCCATGAAAGGGAATATAAGAATCGTGTTTATAAATTTGTTTGCGATTTTATTCGAATAAGACTCTACGCAAAAGAGCATACGAAATAAAATCTATAAACGGTTATTCAAAGTGAATCCCTATCCCTATCGTTCAAGTGTACTCAATAGTTAAATAAAAATTTATTTTCTACAAAAAGAAAGAAAATACTTTAAATTAACCGGTACCCGTGTGAAAGTGAAATTAATATTCAAAATTCTGCGAAAAAGAAAACTTTGGAATTAATAACTTTAAATCGGACTTAAACGATATTACAAAGCATTTCAGTGAAGAACAAACCCTTTAACGAAAATAAAGATACTTCAGTGAATAAAAGTTATTAGAACACTTACCCAAAATTCTAACAATAAATCAGTTAGTGACTCACCCCAGTTTAAATGGTAATGCCACAAAATCCATAGAGGAAACTGATTTTTTAAATAAATAAAAAAAAAAAAAAAAAAAAAAAAAAAAAAAAAAAAAAAAAAAAAACAATAATAAAATTAATATAAAAGAACAATGCTGTAAAAACAACCGATGAGCTTCATCAACAAATCTAGGAAGAAAAGGAATAAAATCCCAACACCCTACTCCGAAGAATACGAAAACCAGAAAATAACCAAAAACTATAGTAAGAATAATTTAAGTTGTATTATAGAACCAAATTTATCCAATATCAAACTAAATAATTTGCCATATTTAGAAACATTTGTATCTGAAAAATCAAAAATAGACAAAAAAACCAAAATGTCTCTTACATTGACTCTCGACCCTCTAAAATACATAGAAAAACTTAATTCTTTCGACGGACGAAGGGAAGATCTCTACACGTTCATTACGAATGTCGATGGAATCACACCGACATTAGAAAAATATGACGACCAGAGTCAACAAATGTGCATAAATATTTTGAAATCCAAACTAATTGGTAAAGCCAAAAGGTGCATAGAGATTCATGCCCACCTAACTAGATGGACAGACATCAAAGCACTATTGATTTCAAATTTTGGAGGCTTCAAGTCTTCATTTCAACTATATGACGAATTAAGACAAATTCCGTACAAAGGAAGCGTAACGAACTTTTATAACGACATCCAAAGGGCATTGTGTGAACTGAATCAAAAAACTGTTCAAGAAGGGAAACAATCTGAAATCCCTCACAATACAGAAACAGCCCTTAACATATTTAAAGAACGTTTGCCTGTTCATATGAGAACAGTTTTATTTGCTTTAAAACCACAAAGTTTACAAGCAGCTTTACACGAGCTAACACAAGCAGGGTTTATAGACGATAAATCCGAATTTACTCCCAAAAAATTATTAGAAACCCCTAAAATTACAACTTATCCAAATCAAAGACCACAAAATAACTTTAAACATTACCAAAATCAAAACAATTTCATTCCCAAAAATCCAATACATATTAAACCCCCATTTAATCATAATCCTAATCCAAATTACAAAGGAAACAACTATATCCCAAACTACAAACCTCCCAGTAGACAATATAAACCTATGGAAGTTGACCCAACTTCTAGTCAATTAAAGAGGATCCAAAGTAATTATAATGAAAGTGATCAAAATAAAACGGTTTTTCCGAATGTAGCCTCGGAAACTTATCGACACAACAAGACAACAAACTCCCCTTTATTAGGTTAGACAAAAATAACGAAACGTTGAGACTATTAATTGACACAGGAGCCACTAATAGTCTAATAAACAAAGAAAAAGCTCCAGAAATCTACATACATAAAAGAAAAAACCCATTAGAGATCAAAACAGTAGGTACATCTATATTTATAAATAAGGAATTAGTTATACCAAAAGAAAAATTTGCACTCAAATCTCGCGTAGATTGTATTTTTCAAATCCACAACTTTAATGTCAAATTCGATGGATTAATTGGAAACAATATATTATTTCCAAATAATGCCAGTATTGATTTTAAAAACAAAATACTAAAACTAAATGAACAAATTATTCCACTGTTCTTTTCTGTGGAAGATGAACAGGAATATCAAAAAGAAATAAATCATTTAAACAATTTGATTCCGCCAGACACATTTACTTTCGAAAATTTGGAAAGTCAAAGAATCTCACATCTAAACGATGAGGAACATAGAAGTTTATTTAATTTATTGAAAAAACATCAAAAGGTTTTTTACCAAAAAGGAGATGATTTAAGTTTTACCAATCATGTAAAACATAAAATTCCCACAAAAAATGAAGAACCAATCTTCACACGGATATATAGATATCCCGAAATCCACAAAAAAGAAGTGGACAAACAAATCAAAGATCTGTTAGATCAAAAAATTATCAAACCAAGTACTTCACCTTACAATGCTCCAATCTGGATTGTGCCCAAAAAAGAAGACAAGCTAGGAAATAAAGAATGGAGGATAGTCATAGACTATCGGAAATTAAATAATGTAACAAAAGAGGATAAATTCCCTATTCCTCTTATTGATGATATATTAGATAAATTAGGAAAAGCAAACTATTTTTCCACACTAGATTTAACAAAAGGCTTCCACCAAATCGAAATTAACCCCGAAGATAGAGAAAAAACAGCCTTTTCAACACTATCAGGACACTACGAATGGCTAAGAATGCCATTTGGTCTTAAAAATGCCCCCGCCACATTCCAACGAATGATGAACGAGGTCTTAAAGGAATATGTAGGAAAAATCTGTTATGTTTACCTCGACGACATAATAGTATTCTCAACTTCATTGGAAGAACATATAAATTCACTAAATAAAATCTTCACCAAATTACAGTCTGTAAATTTAAAGGTATCCCTAAATAAATGCGATTTTATGAAAAAAGAAAGTGAATTCTTAGGTCATATAATTACTCCAGACGGAATTAAACCTAATCCCAAAAAAATAAACACAATACAAAATTTTCCCATACCAAAAACTATTAAAGAAATCCAATCTTTCCTAGGCTTAACAGGATACTACAGAAAGTTCATCCATGATTACGCGAAAATCATAAAACCACTTACTCTCTGTTTAGGAAAGGATAAACAAATAAATATAAGCAATAAAGAATATAAGGAATCATTCGAAAAATTAAAATTAGCAATGTCAGACGACTTATTAAACAGACATCCCGACTTTAATAAAGAATTTATATTAACCACAGATACATCCAATTTTGCAATTGGAGCTGTACTGAGTCAATCACATGGACCATTATGCTTCGCGTCCAGAACTTTAAACAAACATGAATCCAATTATTCAGTTATAGAAAAAGAACTTTTAGCCATTGTTTGGGCAACCAAACAATTCCGCCATTACCTATACGGTAGACACTTTAAAATACAAACTGATCATCGACCATTAGCATGGTTGCATAACTTAAAAGAACCCAACTCTAAACTTCAAAGATGGAAGATAAAATTGGAGGAATACGATTTTCAAATCGAACACATCGCAGGAAAAGAAAATAAGGTAGCCGACGCGCTATCAAGAATAAAAATAGATAAAAATAGTTCACAGGACATCACCAAAACTCAAGAGAAAAATAGAAATAGTACAAAGATTAATACAAATTTCGAAAATGCATTAAACATTTTAGAACTCGCTTCTACCCAACACTCAAATGAGTCAGATAGCTCAAATCTAATTCCAATTACCGAACAAAGTTTAAATATATCTATTCGACAAATTATCATAGAAATAGGAATACAAAATGAGGAAATCATAACCTTTCCTTTTAACAAAAGAAGAATAAAAATAATAAGGAAAAAATTCGAAGAATCAGATTTTGAAAAAATCATATCAGAAATTGATATAAATCATAAAAACTTTTTATATTGTAACAACGATAAATTATTTTTACAATTCCAAACTTATTGGAAAATACACCACAACAATCAAAACTTAATCAGAACACATATATTCTTAGAAGATGTTTATGATATAACTGAACTAGAAGAAATCATAAGCAAAAAACATAAGGAATTAAATCACGTAGGAATAGAAAAATTATACTTAGATTTAAAAAGAAAGTATTATTACCCAAACCTTAAAACACAAATAACTAAAATCATAAATAATTGTGATATCTGCAATTTGAAAATAGAAAGAAACCCTATTAAATTACCATTTGAAAAAACAGAAACACCCTTAGAACCACACATTCACTACCATATGGACATATGGATCCTACCCAATAGCAACAAATATTTAAGTTGTATCGACAAATTCAGCAAGTTTGCCTCAGTAGAAAAACTCAAAACAAAAAATCAAAAAGATATTTTAAATGCTATGGAAAAACTATTTTCATACATGCCTGAACCCAAGAAATTGACTATAGACAATGACCCCGCTTTTAAAACTTACTCTATAGAAAACTATCTAAAAGAAAAGAATATACTAACACACTTTACTACCCCTTATAGACACACCGGAAATTCGGATGTGGAACGCCTGCACAGCACTCTAAATGAACACGTTAGATTACTAGAAAAAACTGAAAAACTTTTTGACTTAGTTACAAAAGCAGTTAATACGTATAATAAAACTATACATCTCACTACCAGAGAAAGACCCTTAGAGATACATCTAGGCAAAATAAATAACAAAACAATATATGACAGAATAGAAACAAATAAGAACAAAATCTTAAATAAAATAAATAAAAATCGATTAAACGTTGAAGTGAATCCAAACTTCACAAAAATAAACAACCCAGAACAATTTAATAAGCTAAAAACCAAGCACAGGAAAGTAAAACCCCTTAAAACAATTGGTAAAAAATTACTAATCAAACCCCACATTAGAAAACAACTTTTACACAAAGACCAATTTAGAAAGAAAAAGAAATTCACTAAAACACAAAATGAAGACAATCAGGATATTAGCAATCATGATAATGATTCTCTCATTAACAACGTCAGTGAAAGCTAATGATATAAAAATAACAAAAATTGATAGAGAATTTTTAATCATACAAGAAGGACAAGTAAAACTTATAAATAACTACGACATCCTATTACATGTAATTAACCTTACAGAATGCCAATTCTTAGTAAACCAGTTAAAATCTCAATACCATTTACTAACAAATCCTGACGATTTACAAAAACAAAAGATAAACACATTAGAAATAAAACTTCAAACAATCATTCCACATCATGTTATTCATAAGAGAGGATTATTAAATATTGTAGGTAAAGGAATGAAGTACATATATGGAACTATGGAAGACGACGACAGACAAGCCATAGAAGAAAGATTACAAAACTTAGAAGATAGTAACAAAGAACTTTTAACAAACAATAACAAACAAGTTATCATTAACAAACAATTCAATGAACAATTCTTTCAATTACAAGACACACTTAAACAAAGTTCAAAAACACTAACTAAATACAAAGAAATCAAATCAGAAATAAATACTTTACGCATGGAATTAGAATTCAATAAAAACTTAGTAGAAGTACAACAAATAATAGAAAAAATTGACAATATAATAATGACTAGTAGGACAGGAATATTAACGCAAGATATATTGACTGTAAAAGAAATTTACGACTTCGATATAAATTTAGAAAAACTTAAAGAGATTAAATTGACCTTAGCTATTTATAACGAAAATTTACTTATTGTATTAAGTATACCAAGTTTTAATGAAAACTTATATAATAAAATATGTATCCATACCCTTCCGGTAAAAGACAAAATCATTAAATTACCTAATGACGAATTTATAGAACTTAATAAAACTATATATTATGTAAGTAAAGAAATAAAAAATCTAACAAAAATTAAAGACAATTGTATTGAAAACATATTTAAAGACAATTCGAAACTAAACTGTAAAATTAAAGATTATAAAGACGAAAATGTTATAATCAATAAAGAAAAATATCTAATTGTAAAAAACATAAAGAATGAAAAATTAGAACAAGATTGTAATAACTTAGATTATACTTTACAAGGAAACTATATTTTGGAATTTGAAAATTGTAAAATAAAAATAAAAAATGTAACATACAATAGAAAATTATATCAAAATAACTATAAAATAATACCATTGATTAATTACAACTTTTCAGATAATTATTTAAAAGAATTAAACTTTCAACCAATAAGTAATATTGAAATATTAGAATCAAAAATACATACAAAACATGTAACATATAACGTAATAACTATCGTAATAATAATTTCGATAATACTTTTTGCATTCATGTATTTAAAAATAAAATTAAAGCATAAAAAATCTATTACAAATATTAGCCTTCCAACGGTCACTTTTCAACCGTTAGAACACTCGAAAGAGGGAGGGGTTATAACCACAGAAAATACACATAGAATTTTTTAAACTCAATTTTTATTTGTAAACAAAAGAAATAGCATCAAATTCATATTGCACTATTGAAAATGCATTTGATCCCATTTCCTGTTATTGCATTAAAATAAATCACAAAGAGAAATAAAATGCTGACAAAGTGTTTGTCACAAAAAATAAAAAAGAATTAATAGATAAAACGATGACAAAGAGTTTGTCATCAAAACACACTAGCTATCTGCGATAGTTTAGTTTAGTTCTAAAATTACTCTCAGTTAATAAAGTCATAAAGAGCTCTGCTCTTTAAAATAATTTTTAAAAAGATCTTTTCTTGAAAATAATATAAAATTTATATATATATATATAAATTTCTTCTTTTTGTTGGTTAATTTTTTTTTTGTTTGGTTTTCTTTTATATTTTTTTTTTGATTGTTGTTTATAGTTGGCTTAATCAATTTAGCAATTGGAATGTTGAGTGATATTGGCGAGGCTCGTGGGAGTTACCACGATCTCTGCACACCTTGGCTCTAGCTCGAAGGTATCAAAAGCTAGACAGAACACCAAGTAGGTACAGTCACGCAGAGATCGCTAATCACTTTTTCGCGGTTCTGATTGAACCCGCTTCGCAAATTTCTTCGCCAAGAAGTACTTTTATATATTGTAAAATATATATTAAATATATATTGTAAATGTGTATTACACACTACACAGCCTATTAAAAATAAAAAAAACTTTATTTTAGAAATTAAAGTTATATTGATTTAGGAAATATCACTTGGTTATTATAACTTTCTTGTTTTTACCTTTTAAATTGGCTTGCAGATTGAATAATTAAATCAAAGTTTGCCTTTTAGTATAGTTTTCTTTTAGTTTTTTAAAGTTTTATCTTAGGTCAATGTTTTAAGCACTTTTCTCTACACTATGTATATACGGTCTTGAGTGGGTGATCTGATCTTCACGATGGTTGGATAAAAAAGAAAGATTAGCCGGAAAAAGGAAAGTTGGGATTGCGATCGGTCGAAAGAAGGCAAGTGCAGTGGGTGTTTTGATTTTCGAAATTTCGAACATTGCAACTAAGTAAAACTTGGTAAAGGCATGTAACCATTTTCATTCTATGTTTTTTTTTTTTTGGAGTAAGTATTTGTTTATTTTTTCTGAAGTGGACCATACACAACATTTTAATTTCTTGTCTATGAGGACACGAAATAAAAATGGAAAAGGACACACCTGATCTACAATTCATTTTGATGAGATGTAATCATGTTCGCAAGTCTTTAGCGTGAATAATGCCTAAAGGTTTTCCATTGAGGTCTTCCAACTCATAAAGATTATTGCTAACAATTTTCTTTATTTTTGCTTGGATGAATTTTGGGCATAACTTAGCGTTTCGTTTTTTGGACTTGTCACTTAATATAAAATTGCGTTTCAAGACAACTTGCCCTTCTTTGAATTTGCAAGTTTTGCTGCGAGTATTATATGTCTTTTCATAAGTCTTATGTGCTTGAGCCAAAGATTCTTTGACGCGATTATGAATAATGTTCATCTTACAGGCTTTCGGTAAAATTTTGAAATCCGAGTTATTTAATCCATTGAGATTTTTAAGAAGCTTATAGTCTGAACCATGTTCTAACTTACATTGCCCAAAAAGTGCTTCGTGTGGTGACATTTGTATGGCTGAGTGAACGCTTGATCTTAGTGCACTAAGGATAGATACTAAATGTCTATCCCAATTCGATTGATCTAAGCCGATGTAGGATCTTATAGCGGCCAAGATTGAGCGATTGGCACGTTCACTAGCGTTAGCTTGTGGTGCATATGAAGCTGTCCTTATATGTTTTGTTCCATAAGAAACAAGAAATTTTGAAAACTCTTTTCCTATAAATTGTTTCCCATTATCTGATAGAAGAGATACTGGTACTCCAAAAAGTGAAAACACATCTTCTTCTAAAAATTGAATCGCAGCTTCCGCTGTCGCTTTTCGTATTGCTTTTGCAAGAATAAATTTAGTTAATTGGTCAAGACAAACGATAATATACGAATTTCCCTTTTTGGATCTCGGATACGGTCCTAGGAAATCAACAAAAATATGTTGAAATGGCCTTTCAACGACAAATGATTGTCCCATTGGAGGTCTTAAAATGGTATTTGGAGCTTTTGAAGACTTACAAATTATGCATTCTCCTATGAATGATTTTACTTCAGCCGCCATATTGGGCCAATAAAATCTTTCTCGAAGACGGTATAAGGTTTTGGTGATCCTATTATGCGAAGCTCGAGGGGGGTCATGCGCCAATCGTATAAGGTTTTGAGTCAGTGCCGAAGGTATCCACAGCTTCCATACGCAATCATCTTCTATAGGGTCTCCTGTACAATGACGGACTTTCTTGTAGACAAAATTGTCTGAAATTTGGAGGTCTGGTAGCTGAGATTTACTGTTCTCTATAGTTTTTATTAATTGCATATATTCATCCGACTTAAAAGCCGGGTCATCAAGATCAACCTGTAGAACTTCGGAGGAGGTTAAAGCACTGAGGGATGCAATTTCATCTGCAGCATACACTCGAGATAGTGCATCGGGTGCCACATTTTGAGAACCCTTTCGGTGTTCTATAACAAATGAATATTTTTGTAGTCTTAAACTCCACCGAGCTAATCTCCCATTCAGGTCTTTTTGGCTCATGAGCCACTTAAGACTCGAATGATCGGTCACTATTGTAAACTCATGGCCTTCAACGTAAGGACGGAACTTTTCTACACCTAACACTGCAGCTAAGCATTCTAGCTCTGTAACACTGTAGTTACGTTGTGCTTGGTTCAATTTATATGAGTAATAATAGATTGGTTTTTCTCTACCTTCTTCATCAAGCTGACTAAGAACGCATCCTACTCCTGTTGAAGAAGCGTCGCATAAGATGACAAAAGGTTTTTCGAAATTCGGATTAATTAAAACCGGAGCAGTTGTAAGAGCCAACTTCAACTGATCGAAAGCTTGCAGAGCTTCCGGAGTAAAGACGAAGGTCTTGCTCTTCTTTAAAGTATTTGTAATTGGTGTAGCTAGAGAGGAATAGTTTGGCACAAAACGCCTGTACCAACCGGATAAACCCAAAAATCTTCGAACTTGTCGAGGAGTTTTTGGCGTCGGAAAGTCTTGTATGGCCGCAACTTTGTCGGGATCTGTCTTAACACAACCTCCTCCAACAATGTAACCTAAATACTTCAACTCTTTAAAACAAAATCTTGATTTTTCGAGGTTTATTGTCAAGCCTGCTTTGCGCAAAAGAGAAGCTAAAGTTCGGAGTATCTGTGTATGTTCCTCAAAAGTTCCTGAAACAATCAGCAGATCGTCTAGGTAGACAAAAATGTTTTGTTTCAATTCATTTGGTATGACTTTATCCATAAGTCTACATAAACGTTGGGCTGCATTGCAGAGTCCGAACGGCATGACTTTAAAGTGATACAATGGTCTACCGGGAACGCTGAATGCTGTCTTTTCCCTTGCCGATTCTGCTAGCGGAATCTGCCAGAACGCGTCTTTCAGATCGACACTGCTAATGAACTGCGTTTCTGATTGTCGACTTAATAGATTCTCTACATGGGGGAAGGGATATGCATCGTTCTTGGTTACTTTATTTAGTTTCCTGGAGTCCAGACACAAGCGATTTTTTCCTGGCTTGCGCACCAGAACTACCGGAGAACTCCAGGAACTTTCACTTTCCTCAATGACATCCATAGCTAGCATTCTGTCTAACTCTTCATACATTATCTTTTGAATAGCTGGTGACACTGGATAACTTCGCTGTTTTATGGGCTCAGTATCGCCAGTGTTAATCGTGTGCTCTTCTAAAACTGTCCGCCCAAGCCCTTCTTTGGCATAGGATGGAAATAAACGTATTACCTTTTCAATTTCAAAATCTTGCTCAGCTGACAATTCATGAGCGTTTGAATCACATTTTCTAAGAGAAACTGGGCAAATTTCGGAGATAATTTGCGGTGCTATCTGGAAGAGTTTCCAAAAGTTTATACCGAGGTATAACGATTGTTCCAGAGATGGAACTAAATACAATTTAATTTCTTTTGTAATGTTTTTGTATGTTAGCTTGGCAGATATTTCACGAACGATTTGCTGGGGTTGACCACTAGCTGTACGCACCTTAGAATTGAAATTTTTATAAGATAATCCTAAGTCTTGTAACAACTGCATGCAACCAAATCCTAGACAACTGATGCTTGCACCACTGTCTAACAAGCCAAGCATTGTCTTTCCAAAAATGGAAACGCTAGCATAGGGTCTAGGATCGTCTGTGTTACAGAGCGTTGTTGAACTTATTTCACGATATATCTTTTTCTTATTTTTAAAACGATTTCTAAGTTTTTGGATGTGTTGTGGAATCTGACCAAATATTTTGTTGCGAACTTCATAATAATTTTGTAAGCGATCATGAAGTGATACTGGCTTACTTGAAGATAAAAGAGGTTTGTTCCTGACGGAGTTATCTCTTTGCAGGATTTTTATTTGAGAAGTTTCGTCAAGTGTCTTAGCAGTGTTTTGAAAATCTTGTTTTTGGGACGCATCAGGTGTTTTAGGTAAGTCAGGTTGTTTGTCAAATTCAGGTGTTTTTACAGACTCATGTGCAGAAGTAAAGTCTGGTTGAATAAAATTTAATTTGTTTTTATTTATTTTTATTCCGGGTTCTCTCTCGGATGACAAACCTCCCCGGTCGTAGGATTGCCACGCTTTTGGTTTCCCGAGCATTTTGAACAATTTGGTGTGGTTGTATTATCCAAACCACATTTGTAACAGAATAAATTCCGTTGAGGATTTGGACATTGAACAAACGAGTGTCCTTTTGTTTTACAATTCCAGCAAATATACTTTGACTGGTTTTGTGAAACGTTTAATGAATTTAGATCAAAAAGATCTTCATCTTGAAATGAATTCTCGAGTTCACTTACTTGCTTTTTGAAACTATTTTGTTGGAATGGTTTTGTTCTTAAAGCTTCATTCTGTTGGGCATGTTTTTCAATGGACCGACAAACATAAACCATTTCAGCTAAGCTTTGCGTATTAAATGTTATGAGAAGTTCGCCAGTTCTTCTCTTAACGTTCTGTTTAATTAAATCAATGAGTTCTCGTCGCGATTTTGGGTTTCGCAGGCGAGCATTCATTACCAAAATGGCATTGTAAAAATCATCGAAGCTTTCATTTACTCCCTGCCGACGATCGAACATCTTACGAGAAAGTTCTGAGTCGGTTTCGATGCTTCTATATTGTTCTATTAGCGCAAACTCTAAGTTCTGCCAATTTGCGTTTGGATTTGTCTTAAGAAATGTCCAGAACCAACTTTCGACAGTTCCTGTGACAAATAAATGAAAGTGAAGAAACAAATCTTCCCAAGAAGCGTTGTAGCTTGCCTTGAGTCGTTTTAAACGTGTGAGAAAATCATCAACAGTCATTCTGATGTTGTCAAACTTTAAACTCCACTTGTGAAATTCCAGTGCTCGACTAGAGCTAGCTTGTGACACATTTCGACTTAAGTTGGGACTGGGAGCATTTAAGTCAAGTGCATTCATTTGACTCAAAAAGTTTTGAGCGTTTTCACTCGGGTGGTAAGGTGTAGGAGGGTCAACTGGTCTTGTGTTGGGGTTGACAGTACTATTCTCTTCAGGATGTGCTATACCATGAAGGGATCCTATCTCAACTGCTGGCGTAGGTACTCTTAAAGTATCCCGAATAGTAGTAATAATTTCTTCTCTAATTTTGACTCTCTCTTCCTCATACTCAGCTTTTCTAGAACGTAAGTCCTCTGCCCTACTCAAACCGATTGTTGCATTTACGATATTTGTTATATATCGTTGTAAACTTTCGTTAAAGGAAACATTCGGAGGAACTTCATCTTGAGGATCAATAACTTGACCATCCAAAGGAAGTACTTGCTCCTGAACAGATTGAACTTCATCTTCGGCTTCGTTGTTAGTTGAAGAAGCCATATTCGAACCACTAGCGTCTGTAGGTCGTGGACGTGAACTACGAGCTGAAACTTTTGAAGATTTCTCTTTAGATTTGTCTTTGGATTTGTCTTTTGATTTATCTCTTGGTGGAGCCATTTGGTAAGTTTACTGAAACTCAGCTCAAGAGTTGCTTTTATAGCAATAAATTAAAAAAAAAATGTATGTCTATGAAAAGTATTCAAAGTAATAACTTATACTTGAAGTGATCGCTATGCAATCGCAAAAATCAAATTATTAATAAAAAAAATGCAGTTGCAGCAAAAGAAAACAAAATAGATTATATGTTTCGAAATATTTTGCCGTAAGCAAAAACAAAACCAAAAAAAAAAAACAAATGTATATAAAAAATGAGTAATAAAAATAAATCATATGTGCTTGTGAAGGGTACAGGTGATGTTCATATTGACGACGATGTGATTGAAAAAAATAAAAACTTGTTTTTCTAAACTGTTTGTAACGCAGCTAAATATATGATAAACATGTATCTTAAATACTTATTTAGGTCGTTATAAATAAGCATATATGTAAATAGTATAATTGTCAAAAAATTATTATAGGTGAGATTAGAATTTTATTATTTTTTTGCAACAATAATTTAGGATGTTCGTAAGAATTAAACATGAACGCTGCCGACGGAGTATGATTTCTCAGAACTAATACCTCCCAGTCATCCATGAAATTCATTTACTAAAATAACATTAACCAAAACAACACTTTATTTAGATAAGATCAATGCAACGGACGGAGTGGTTGTAGCAGGTACATAAAATCTCCCGGTCATTGACCTAACTGAACAAACTTATGTATAAACAATTTTTAACACAAGTCATTGCTTCTCAGAGCTTGATCAACGGACCGTATCTTGGGTCACTGACTAAAGTGTTAATATTTGTAAAAGAAAAATGTACGAGTAGTATAATTGTTAAGGTTGAATCACAATAAAAAAATTGTTGTTGTATTAAATTAAAATAAAACCAAATTTTAAAAAGATTATTCGAAGCCCCACGTTGGGCGCCACCTGTGTAACGGATTTGATGTCATTATTTAAAAATTCGCGATGTCCTGCGTTTCTCATGACTTCCTCAGGACCACAGGATTCCCTAAGCGAAACAAGAGACGTTAAATAATTTGTCCAGGCAACAAAGTACGACTCGGCATGCTTGCTTTCACCATTGACCAGCTCGTCGGTGGGGTGGGTACTTGTACTTGCCGCTGGACTACCGTACAGTATCTATCATGCCGATTATACCAGATATATTTTCAACCAATCTATTTAAACAAATTTTTATTTTTCCTATTGTTGTGGAACCCTAGGTGTATTTTGGGTTCCGGAGTGTAACCCGCCCTCAATTTCTACTAAAAGAAACGCCATGGTTATTGAGTCACTCACTATTAATTACTCGATAACCCCTAATTTAAGCTTAAGAAGTTCCCTAAGAACTAATCCTAAGCACCTTTACATCGTCAAAATGAAACATCCCTAAATCACTTCACTTCACACTAAATAGTAAATCATTCCATCATAAGAATTAGATCAACGAATAATCATAAAAATAATTCATTTTAAATAGTTTTTATTAAATACCAAAAATCCAAAAATTATAAAATATAATAAAGTCACATAAAAAAATATGATTAATAAAAATGCAGTTAATTGCCATTCATATTATGCAGGCAATCACTATAAAAAAAAGTAAACAAATAATTTGTGGAGATTGAGTGAGAACAACTAAACTTTCTCATATTAAGTCACTCATTCTTTATATTGAGCGAAAGGAATGAATTAAAACTCTCTTCAAAAAAAAATCACAATGATTGTTTGTTGTCTCTCACTCTCACTCAAAAACAAATTGCTTGAAATCAAAATTAAAAAAAAAAAAAGAGATTACATCAAATAAATTACTTGGAAAATTTTAAACAAGGTTTTTCTTTAAGAGAATTCAAAAAATGAATTTCTCATTTTAACTTTAAGATCTTATATCTTATTATCTTTTATTTTGAATTTTAATTTTTCGTTCACTGATCAAATTTCAATATAGTTCACACAAATAAATTATAAAGAAATACAACTTACCGGCTCTCCAAAGTCGATGTGCACAGCAGCTTTGATGTCCGATGTGATCTATATATATGTAAGATGTGTTATGTGTGTACTTATAGAAATTTGTCAGCTTGAACAATAGACATTTAAGTTTTTTTTTTTTTGTAAAGCGATATTTAGATTTATGATGATATGGTTATGATGAATATTTTATTACGATGATGATGATGATTTTATAGATGGTGTTCGGTCAACGATGATAAATATAATATAATGTGTGTATGTACGTACATGTACATACATATATACATATATATATATATATATATAAATTTCTTCTTTTTGTTGGTTAATTTTTTTTTTGTTTGGTTTTCTTTTATATTTTTTTTTTTGATTGTTGTTTATAGTTGGCTTAATCAATTTAGCAATTGGAATGTTGAGTGATATTGGCGAGGCTCGTGGGAGTTACCACGATCTCTGCACACCTTGGCTCTAGCTCGAAGGTATCAAAAGCTAGACAGAACACCAAGTAGGTACAGTCACGCAGAGATCGCTAATCACTTTTTCGCGGTTCTGATTGAACCCGCTTCGCAAATTTCTTCGCCAAGAAGTACTTTTATATATTGTAAAATATATATTAAATATATATTGTAAATGTGTATTACACACTACACAGCCTATTAAAAATAAAAAAAACTTTATTTTAGAAATTAAAGTTATATTGATTTAGGAAATATCACTTGGTTATTATAACTTTCTTGTTTTTACCTTTTAAATTGGCTTGCAGATTGAATAATTAAATCAAAGTTTGCCTTTTAGTATAGTTTTCTTTTAGTTTTTTAAAGTTTTATCTTAGGTCAATGTTTTAAGCACTTTTCTCTACACTATGTATATACGGTCTTGAGTGGGTGATCTGATCTTCACGATGGTTGGATAAAAAAGAAAGATTAGCCGGAAAAAGGAAAGTTGGGATTGCGATCGGTCGAAAGAAGGCAAGTGCAGTGGGTGTTTTGATTTTCGAAATTTCGAACATTGCAACTAAGTAAAACTTGGTAAAGGCATGTAACCATTTTCATTCTATGTTTTTTTTTTTTTGGAGTAAGTATTTGTTTATTTTTTCTGAAGTGGACCATACAAATTATCAGCCCAATCTTTTCCAGCCTTTCGTGTCTCACTGTCGAAGTTATTTGCAATTCTATTTTTTTTCTGCCAGTTCAAATGCTAGTTGACGAAATTCTTTCATAGAGAACCCAAACAAACGACCTTCCATATCCTTCAGATAATTGCTTAATTCTTGTTCCTGGGACACCGAGAAAACAGGTTTGAAACCTCCGGGTTTTTCTATTGCAAGTGGAACTCCGGGCTTTAATTCGGCTTTTTTTAAAAATTCGTTTTTCTTTTGTAATTGCGAACCATCTAAAAAAGTATATTGTTTTAAAGAAAAGCATATATAAAAATCGAAATAGAAAATAACAAAATAAATGGGGCATAATGGGCACCCATGCCCATTATGCCTCGCCCATTATGCCCCACGTCTTATTTTTTAATAAAATTGTGTAGATTTTTGTTTCAATTAACTTAATTAAATGAAATAACTAGATTTATATCGAATAAATAAACTTACTTTGTTGTGAAATGAAAAAAATTAAATTTAAAATTTACTGCTCGAATAAAAACACGCACTTTAGTTCACTTCATAAAAACATCAAGTGAGTAAAAAAGCTTTTTTTATTCACTACGAGCCACAGATGTCACTTTTATTTAAAAAGGGGATTCTCCCGTATTGCCACGGATAATTTGAAAAAGACAGAGGCAAATTCGGAGTTGCCACTTTATTCAACCATTAAATACGAGGGGGCCCATTATACCCTGGGGACCCGATATGCCCCACTTTCTGTACTCGGTACATATTTAACAGAACTATAGCTCAAAATCAATTGGTACCTATATATGGTATGATAAAAATACCAAACTCAAATTTTGCAAAGTGCCAAGTCTTTTCTTAAAACTGAAAAGTTTTTTTAGTTTCCAAAGTATTTGTTTTTTTTGTTTCACTAAACAATAAATTTGCAAATTTCATTTAGAATTTTGAAAAGGTTTCAGTAATATGCAAAGAGAAATTTTTATTTCCAAATAAGTGTTTGTTTTGAAAAGTTGTACAAAACTATAATAACTAATAATGGCTGGGTTGCACAAACTTGTTCATGTACTTCTGTTTAAATGCAATTTCTGTATTTTAAAAATTTAAATTCCAATTGATTCCTCAAAAAAAATTGATTTTTTTGGAATTTTTATTTAAAAATCGTTAGAGCAGTTTTTTTAAATTAATTTTATGTATGTAATTTTTTATATTCAGTTTAAAAATATTGTAAGTATGCAGGTACTTAGAACTTCTTAATACATATACGTTTTATAGTTCAATTTTGGAAAAAAAAAATAACCACCCATTTCCAAGATATCAAATTTCGAATATAAATGTTTGATATTTTTTTATTATCAAAAACATAAATAATGATACCGTATAAGAGCTTGTGCAGAAATAAGTGAAATCGGTTGATTAGTTGTTGAGAAAAACTTAAAAACAAAATAACTGTTCTATGGGGGGAACCCTTCTGCAGAAGCCAAATTAGTGAAAATTAAAAATAAAGCTTTTAGTTCGTTTTTTAGAAAATTCGAATTTTTGATTTTTAACCAAATAATTTGAAAAAATGGAGAAAACGCCTAACGTGAATCGGCTGAAAACCAAATTTGAAGTCAATCGACCCAGGTTTGGCCTGAATTGGCAAGGACAGACAGACGGACGGAATCGGGGAACCCATTTTTTTCGACATCTCTACCATCGAAATGTCATGTTTGATTAGAATCTCGAGTCCAAAATTCTGTACGAAAGCAAACTTGCCAAATAGTTCCTATATGTATGTCGCAAGTAAATACATATGAACCGTTTGGAAAATGAAGAATGAAAGGGTAATTCTTTTTCGTAATTTTGAAGAATTTACCAGAGGAATTGAATTTTGAATTTTAGGGTTAACGCGTTGATTGATCTCAATTTTAAAAAAGTCTGTGTTTAAGTCCCTTGCAACAACATTTGCATTTGTATACATAAATTGGACAGGGAATGGGGCCCAATATTACGTTGTTGCATCTATATGCACGAAATAAGCAAAGCAACCGTCTGTATTTTAAATTGGCGAACACTTTTAGTTTTACTTTTCAAATAAAGTCTGAAAAATTGAAAAGTCTTTTCACTTTGCAAAATTTTGTCAAACACTTTGTAATTTACTTTGAAGGATATTATAGGTCCGTTCGCGTACTTTCTTTCTGCACTAAAATTCGTAAAAAGAGATATTTTAAAGAGTGGGGGTAAAATTCTCTCACAAAAAGACAAAACTACAAAAAAAGTAAGCGAACGGGAAAACAACAAATTTTTCCCACAATTTTACTGTCGAAAAAAAATATAATTTTTGAAACATCATCATTCCATTACGTGTTTAGAATTTTTTTTTTTTTGTAAATAGATAAATTAAGACAACATGAACTTCAATTTTTGCTTGAATGTTGTGTTGAAAGAAATGACGACATTGATGATGTTCTGTTCGAGGACTCCGAAGAAGATGAAAGTTTGTTTGCTTACATATATTCAACTGATTAAAGAAACCCGAAATTTTATAAGCGAGCAATTTATTTAATTTATTTGAAGTTCTATCAAATTTGACACTTTTCACAAATCAGCCCAAATAGATTTCTTGGGCTGAAATGCGTAGGTTGGGGAAATATTTTACTCTCTCATGAGCGCTCTCTTTTACGACATATAGGATTTGGTTAAATTTCGTAATTTTTCGTAAAATTGGACTGTTTTGGACCTTATGTTTGGTGAAATAAAATAGGCCCAGGGCTTACCCTTTTGCTTATGAACTAGTCCTAACAAATACTCGTTTTAAATTGATAGGGCTTTTTCCTAGTTCTTGTGCGAAGAAATGTGTTGATACCGATTTATGTACTAATTCTAGGACTCGCACTGGTCCTGACGTCAGGAGAAATTATTTATTTTAAATTTATTTTAGAATCTGAAAGTATAATTTATAGATTAAGTGTGGAATAAAATGTCCATCAAATGATCATTGTGAAACGAGCAGTGTGCACAGTAACTTCATCCTGCTGAAACCACCTTTTAAAAGAAAAAAATTAAAGGCAAAAGAGTTATAATTGATCCAAATTATAAAGACATTTTGGAACATTTTTCTTTTTGACAAAAGAAGAAGTATTTTAAGATTTTTCATGAAGTGTTTCTATTATTTTGACTGACTTAATTTAAAATCTTTGTAAACTAAGCACACCTTAAGACATCATAAAAGATTTAATTTAATAGTTAAAGAACATATTAAAAGTAAATCTAATATAGCCTTTTCATAACTTGTAACAAATGTACCTATTTTTTTGGCCATAGGTGTATGCATTATACCTATGTAACGTATACATAAGTTTACCCTCAGAAACTTTGGATTGCGTGTTGTATGTGTTGGGCATTTACTTGCTAATTACATGAGAAATTAAACAAAAGTTAGAAACATTTTGTTTACAATGAATTTGTGTTCAATTGTAACTTTCAAGAACAAATTAAATTGGATAGGTCTGATGACGGAAACAAAGACATTGACGAATTGATTGGGGTTCTTTCGATGTTTGTATGAATAATGTACATCATCAATTGAACTTGCATTGTTCTTTGAAGGGGGTGGGTTGTAGGAGGAAAGTTATCTGAAAGTTTTAATGCTGTATACATTTAGACAGGTATACATACATACATAGATGAATTGGAGTTTAAACTAAAGTTTCAATACATATAGGGAAGTAAATTTGTACCTGCATGGAACTATACATATTTGAATAAATCAATGAATTAGCAACTAGTTTCTAAACAGGTAATATGAAGTACATAGGTTTATGTTATGAGGAAGGGCTTACATTTAAATATTTGAATCAACAACTAAATCAAAAAATGCAACTTTTAACTTTCTATTCGAAGTTATTGTAATTTGCCTGATTTGTCAAATTTGTAGATTTCTAAGATATAAGGTATAGTAAGATCATAATATGCTTGCCTTTTCTGTGTCTTCGAATCTTAATGTTGAATATTGGTCTTAGCATGTACTTAAAATATGCAAAAAGCAAGAAAGTAATTTTTAATTTTGTTTATTTAAAAATAAACAGTTTCAATTTATTCCAGGACAAAGTTCAATTAAAAATTTGACCTATAAGAGCCGAAAAATTGTGGGATCCTTAGAAATAAGTCGCAATTTTGTTAAGAGTCAGATCTTTGATAATTAAATCCCTTGAAAGTTATTATTTTGTTGTCTCTTTTTAAAAAAATATTACTATTGAAACTTTGGTGTTGAGTTTGCGTTACACTATTAATTTGCTGCTAATTCAATGCTGCCAATGAGTGACATGACTTCACATGCACCTGAAAGCTTAAACGATTCTATGGGACGAATCTTTTTTCGCGCTCGAACAGTTGCTAGAGTACTTAAAGATCTTGACATTCACAAATCCACTAGCCCGGTGAGTATCCCCGCTATTGTCGGAAGCGGTGTTCTTTAACGCTGGCAAAATCACTGCGTTAGCTTCTCCATTTCTCCTACTCTAAAGGTCTCTTTCCTAGTGGATGGAAAACAGCATATGTCCAGCTTGTCCCTAAAAATGGCGAAACGTCCTCCCCTTCTAACTTTCATCCAATTGCACTTAAGTTCCTTCTTTCCAAGGTCATGTAAACGCTGATCAATTTTCAGCTTAAGAAATATCTTGAAGAACGTAAGCTTCTTAATGACTGGCAGTATGACTTTCGTAGCAATAAATCCATTAGTGATCTCGTGGTTTATCTCATCAAACAGTGGAACAAATCTTTACATCGTTTCGGAGAAAGTAAAATTATTGCACTTGATATTTCAAAGTCATTTGATAGAGTTTGACATCAAGCTCTCTTATCCAAATTTACCCGCGCCAATTGAAACCACCTTTATTTTAGAGTTTAAAACAATTTATTACTATTATAATACTAGTAAATTTTTCTTAATACTGGTGTATTACGTAAAGGTTCAAAATCGATGCGTTTTTAATTATTTATAAATTTGCAGCAGAATACGGAAAAACGTTAACTTATGCAACACGGCATTGCTTTTCCTTAACGATATTCTTATATAAATCTCCAATTCAAAATATATGGATTATTAATATTTTTAGCATAGAAACTTTAAATTTGAAATAAATATTTCTTAAACATTTAAGTTTCACAGCCTTTAGCTCTGTCAAAGTAAAAACTACTTTCAATCTTAGAATTAAGTTATTTTATAACAATCCAGTGTTTGTTTGTAATTGATATAGTTTTGATAAATGTTTTAATTAATTAAAGTACATTTGCATATTTCCACAATATATACAAAAATACAGTTAAAATAAATTATGACAAATTGACTTCCTAAAAATAGAAGTCTAAAAATATCCCAAAATCCACCATACGATTAAATATTTTGTCAATATCCTCTGAAACCAGCTTAGGATTATCAACTCTAAATCTACATATTAGCAATAAAACTTAAGCCCACTCGTACTCAGTCAGTTATATAGGATTATTATAAATGTTCTTAATATTTTTATCATTTCATATTCCAAACAGCCAACATAACATTTACTCCGAATAATAATAATACTCGTAATAATTCTAAAGAACCCAACTTTAACATCGCATCGTCACGTCACATCTGTATTTTATTGATCGTCAACTGGGAATCCATTAATGTGCAAAACTTTTATTTTTATTTTTGTTTTTATTTTTAATATGAACAAGAATTATATTTATGATTGTTTCGTTTTATATTTTGTTATTAATGGTTTTGCAGTTATTATTATTATTATTATATGAGGAGAGGAGTTTTTGAACAAATGCGGTCCATTCGAAAAAAGAAAAGGCATAATTTTTTGATTGCTTTCTTTTTTTATAACTTTTTGATAGTTAATTTCAAACAAAAATATTCACTCTCTTGATAAATAAAAATAATCCTTGTCGCTGAATATTTTGTTCCTTTTTTTGTTTTCGGTTTTATTGGGACGATAAATTTTAACTCGTATAACATTCAAATGATTGGTATATAGTATAATAATCCTGATTATGGTATTGTTTAAATTAAGAGAATATTTGAAGGCTATGAATATGCATAGCTAAATGCATAAAGCTGATGAATAAATTTTATTGTGGTCGTCATTTAAAAGAAATGAAAATTTATTATTACGTTTTTTTTTTGTATAAAGAGTTGACATTTAAAAAGTTATGTCCTTAATTATAATAAATACAAGTTGGTATGAGGATTTCACTTTGAAATATGCATAATTTCAGGTTATTTTTTTTTGAGACATTTATTTGGAAATATGTAATTTATGCATTAGATTTTTGTTTTTTTATGAAATTGAATTAAATTTAAATTAGCTATTTTAATTAACAATTTGGAAAGAAAAATTATTTGCAATTCGAATAATTAAAGAAAAGGAATTGATATTACCTTTAGAATAATTTTATAATATGTATGTATATCTTTTAAAATTTCAAATCTGAAGTTTTTTGTTACAAGAAATAAAAACATATATGTATGTACATAAATAATTGAGAAACATTTTTTCCGACCCAAGTATCTTCAGAACAAACACAAATTTTGTCTTCAATCGTATTTCATTTTAAACAAATAGTAATCTCTATTTCACATCACGCGTTAAAGGATGGAACAATTTCGATTATCTTTGTTGTTGTGTCTTTTATTGTCAGGAAAACATTCTTATGAAAGAAAACATTTAAAAGGTTGATCTGAATATAATGATTTAGTGTCTAAGAATTTGCCAAATCGGAAAAAGCCCTAAAGAGTAAATGAACTAATGCTTAGTTTCAATGCAAAAAAAAAACAAAAACCTTTCTTTATGTATTCTAACAGGCGTTTGTTTTAGATTGAAAAACAATCTAGCAATACTTTTTTCATTTTTTCGAAGTTGGTGGTTTTACATCTGTCACTTGATTTATACTCATTTTATAATAGATGCACTTACTCTTGAACAACGTTTCCAAATTGTGCACGTTTATAACTAAAATAATGGTTAAGTTTGCGCGACGCATTACCTCATCTCGTGGGCCTGTGGCGTGGCTTCTAAGTTTGTCTTATTTTTGTGTGGGGTTATGTCAAGTCGTCAAATGGTAGAAAATTAGGAATCTCGGCTGCAGTTCATATAATGTATTGCATCAAAATGGATAGGCCGATTCAACTCGAAGTTTGTTCAATTGAAGATTTTCAAGGAACAACCTACACAAAAGTCGAGAAAACCCGAAAATTGATTTTTTATTGCAATTGTTCTGGAATGGCTTTTTAAATATATATGACATTTTAATTTAAAAAGAACTCGAATAACTCTTGAAAAATTCGATTTTCCAACTGATCTTTCATTTCAATGTAAGTGGATTCAGTTCCTCGTTTGATTAGCTTTTGATAATTTTGGTTGAAATTCGAAAGACATTGTTATTATATCGCGGTCTTTACTGATTTTGTATAACTTAATCACATTGCAATTTTTAAAAGAGAGGCTGGGATGCGACCTACACTTATAACTTCCCATCCCGTTTAAAGTTTTGTCTTGCTTATAATGTTTGTAGGTTTTCGTGTTTTGTTAAAAAAGTTCTCAGTTGAATTATTCTAAAAAAATTAAAAATTACCCACAATATTTTGCATATGATGAAATAGTTTGATTTCTAAATCTATTTTTCATAACGGGATTTTTAGTGGAAAACTAATTTTAAACAATCTTAGCAGCTTTTGCGCATTATTTTTCGTAGGTTTAAATTTTTTTTTTGAAAAAACTGACTGAAATTTACTGAATGTCGAAAACAATATTTTCTGTGAGATAAAAATAGTTTGAAGCCAATGTTTTTAATTTTTGAAAAGATATTTGAGTCCAAAGTAAATTTTTAACAAGTTTTAATTTTAGGTTTTTATTTTTTATAAAAAAAACTGTCAATTTCATTTTTCTCAAAATTTTACCAGATTTCAAAAACGTTCATCTTCGTTGCACAAAATTATATTGGAGATAAAATCATTTTTTGTTCGTAAAATATTCGAGGTGACAAATGTTTTTTTACAGATTATAAATGATTTATAAAAAAACCGTTAATTGGATTTATTCCAAATTGCTATGGTAAACAAATCACCCCATACATTGTTTTGAGAGTCCTTTCTGCATATTTCTGCATTATTATCTGTATAACAAAACATATTTGAAGTCGATATCTCTACTGGTTCTTGAGCTATGGACGACGAAAAAAACTTCCCGAACGTACGTACACCGCACGCACAGACATCTCTCTAAAAATCTTTTATTTCGACTCTAGGGACCTTGAAACGTCGAGAAATGTTAAAATTTTCAATTCGACAAATCGCACCGATTACAATAGCTTCCTATGTGAAGTTAAAAATGTCAATATGTAATCTATTTTTGATTTTTCTCGATGAACGTTTCAAGGTCTCTAGAATCGGAAGCAATGGTTTTAAGATTATGTCTTTGTGTGACATCATACGAAATGGGTTTGAACTTGAATAAAATATTAAATATATATTTTTATAAATTAGAAAAACTGAACGAAAATAGTTGGCTTCTATAATACTAAAAATTGGTTAACATTGACTTTCGAGTCATACATTTTTATAACTAATCAATTGTTAACTCCAAATTAATTTCATCGTATACTAAATATTATTTGTTAAATTTTCTTTAAAAATCCGTAAAAATAAAAATGCAACATAAACTAAAGTCCTACTAAAAATTTGACTTGATCAAATTATAAGTTTCATATTTTTAAGGGCATCAATTGGAAGTTATCAGTGTTGGACGTATTTGATCTTCTTTTTCGTTTTTCGATTTAAAATAATTCCTAATTTTTATTTTGTTTAAATTTAGATATTTTATACTTACTATCCATAAGTCACCAGTATTAAAAATCTCTTGGAATAACCAGTTTCCATTGCAAAAGAGGGCGGTCTTATGTAAAAGGGTCAAAATAAGCACTTTTTTTCTATGGGAGAGGAGACGAGCCTTTATTGTTTTTTTTTTATATGATCAGTCCTGCATGTTTCAGGTTTTATAACTTTTGAGAAAATTGAAATTACCATCATTGCGTCTTTAAAGCAGAAAGGTAACCCCCTTGCTTGGACATACTTAATACGATTTGACGTCTGTATGGTTTATTTCGTGTTTGACGAATCGAAGTTGTAAAGCATTGGCTTATATACTTTATATTTTACGTAGTCCCAAAGAAAATCTTAAGGTAGTAAATCACAAGATCTCGTTGACCAATTACTATCACCTTTCCTTTTCGAGAAATTACAAGTTCTTCCTGAACATTTCTTGCAAAATTACTATGATTTTGTTACTTGCGATTCCCGTAGTAATTCTCACTTCTCCAATTTCAAAAGCCTCAACAGTGAAAACTGCCCAAATAGCGATATATTCAAAATAAGTCCTCTTTTTATATAATTTTATGCAAACAAAATTGCATTTACAATTTTGAAGGGTGCCATTGAAAATGTAAAAGTATCAGACGTAACCTAAACAGTAGCAGGTCAAATTTTCTATTGAAGAGTTTGGTCATAATAATGTGTGTCTTAAATTCTGAATTTCAAAATACTGTAAACTAAGAATACTCTGAATGCCAAGACGCTGATTGAACAAAACACGAACTGAATTAATAACTTATTTTATACAAATTAACAAAAAAAAAATCAAAAAGAAAACAAAAGCTCAAAATAAAGAAATGTTCATGAAAAAGTCTGGTAAAACGTAAAAACAAATTCTAACTTTTTTAGGAACAGATGCTAACAGTATTTTAAATAATGTATTTTTTCACTAACTTAATCCAGCTCTTTTTTTACTTTTTATTTAAAATCTTATTTAAAATTTAATTTTATTTAAATATTCACTAGCAATTTGAACTCGCATATGGACTGGACCATTCTTGAGTCTACAAATCGCTTACATATTTATATGTATGTATACTTCCGGTGCGAGTATCACAACTTTATACCCCACCCACATAATTCACAGAGTTTCACCATTTCTGATGTACAATTATGTAAGTCTTAATTGAAACCTATAATAAAGAAGTTCAAGATCTCCATTTCCTAAAAGAAGACTTAGACATAGGTACATATTACCATATTATGTAGAAATTACCACACCCTCTAATGCTTGCTTAAACTTACGAAAATTTACCACAGCAGCAGAGCAAACATTGCTACCTACATATGTACATAGAAGCTTTATCCTAGAATCAGTTTGAAGTGCCTAAATAAGTCTATAGTATAAGGCATCTCTATGTACTTATAGATCTAAAAGCTATAACATTAAGTGACCTTTGAAGAACTTAATGTAGATATGTATGTCTCATTTGAAACCTTAAGTGGCTCGGTTGCAAGCTCGCAATAAGTATATGTATAATATGCCACGTAATATGGACTAGGAAATGTAATTCTCTGCCTCCCCTGAGGTTTAATCCACCATCCATGGATCTATGCTCTTGGCTCTCCCTTTTATTTGGTTCTTCTGATCCACCTTCCGTTTTCATTACCACTATCATCATCATACAGAACGCTTAATTGACGGACTTTGCAATTAAAATTATTCCATTACGGAGCGAATTAATTCAAAGCAATGTCCGTTGGCACTGTCTGCCGTAAAGAAATATAGGTATTATATACTATATAGACTTATGTTATATATCTACATAGTTTTATATACTTGCTGCATAAATCCGAATTGTAAATTGAAGCTAAATTGAATAATTGAGTATATGGACGGTTCTGGGGTCGTTTTGTATAAATTTCACCATATCTGATGTTCCTTTTTAGTTCCCATTAATATTTATGAACAAAATAAATTTAAAAATATAAAACAAGAAATAAGAAAAGAAAGGAAAGGAACAAAAACAAAAACAAAACGCAAAAAGATTACCTTTTTCAAAGTCAATCAATGCAATGACCTTTATAAAAAGGAAAAAATAAACGGATAGACGATGTAAATACATACATAGAAACATACATACACTTAGAATGTTTAGTGTAATTTTGTTTACAACGAAAAATAAAAGTATTGAAAATTTAAAGAATGATAATATAAAGCCAAGATGGTTTTCACTGATTGACAAAAACATGTTGAAAAAGTAACTAAAGGACTTTAAGAAAAAATTAACGTTCTTCCCAGGCTTTGTTAGACCACTTATTGCATTTCGCAAGTTTTTTCAAGTTAGCAGTTTTCCAAGTGTTTAGAAATGTATGCATATTTCAAAATGTTATAACCATTTGGTAACTAGTGGATTAGACACATATTCAATTTCTTACAATAACCGTGCATCTGTACATGTTAAAAAAAAAGCAGAGCAAGCAAACTGTAGATCTTTAGAATTAACCTATTTATTTGTATTGCCAAAAACTCAGAAATCATTTGAGTTTAGCTAATAACTTAAAGAGAGTTAATGAATGTGATGGATGAGATTTAAACTTAAAACTTAAATTGTTAAGATTGAGTAAGATGTTAAAATATTTCAGTTGTTTTCAAGCAGGTTTCCAGCCAAACCTTTCAAACGGTGGATCGGGCAGTTTCTTTTGGCGGTATATTTGTAATAATGTTATATGCTGAAAACCAGGGTTAGGATTTTGTTGACCTAAAAAATTAAAAAAAGGCAAAACAAAACACTTAAAAAGGCAAAGAAAAGGCATTTATTAAAAAATGCATTTAATTATAGTAGGATTGGACTACCAAGAGTTTTTTAAAGTTCTCAGGTAGCAATCTTCTACGGTTGTCCCTTAGAAGGGATTTGAAGGAGCTAAATGATCTCTCAACTTCAGCTGAAACGAGTGAAGCCCATCTAAAACTTTCAACATTATTCACTTTAATGTTTCCTGGACGTTTGGAATCCACATCGCAGTTTATTACAGAATTTATCAGCTCAATCGTTTTTAGCCCTGTGTTTCCTTTGAAAACGGCAGTAAACTTCTTCAAGACTTCCTCTGCAATGGGCCCTTTTGCTTTTTTTAAATTTTCTTCAATGTTTTTCAAAACAGGCAGCACTTCGCCAATTAATGTTCCTTGATGAGAATATTGTTAGCTTAAATTATAAGACTCCCAAATATACCTGTTTTTTGTAGGTCTTTGAAAATATGTTTTTTTCAGATCGACTAAAAACCCAAAATTGACTTTAATGTACGCCAGCTACTCTTGCAGTTCTTCATCTTCAATCAATTTTTTTGCAAATGCAACATAGCTTGCATCATCTTCGAGAGCGCTGACGATTTTTTTGATCCGAGAAAAATAGTCCGCATAATATGCTGCTGCCTCTAACCAAGTACCTCAGCGAGTTAAAACCTAGTTTAAATGTAAATTCAAAAATACGATTGCAAATTCAGTTTCAAACAAACTTACAGGTTGAGGTGGCAGTGTCAATTCAGGTTCCATATCCTTGAAAATAGCAATCCGAGATAAACTCTTTAAAATATTATACTGCTCTCAAAACCCCAACAATTACGTTAGTAACGCAGCGTGCTTTGTCTGTCGTTTCATCGATGGATACAAAAATATTGTCGTCACCAACTTCAGCACGGATCTTTTGTAGCATTTCGAGATAGCAATCTCCGACGTAATTTTTTCTTAGCGTTGACGTGTCTGGCACTTTTTTTCTGTGTATTTTTCAAAAAAATTCTGAAACTCTGGGCGTATGTCACATGCTTACAACATTTTTGTCATATCGGCGTAAAACTAATTTTTGTTTGTTCCAGTAACGAAAGATGTAATCGTTTGAGTTTTTAATGTTTTCTTCAAAGCCATTGCTTGCTGGTGCTCTGCTCTATTAATGCTCTATACCTGGGATTTCCCAACGGCTTTATTTGTATACAATAATGAAATTATAGTTATGCACACAGTTACATAGCGGCCATAAGTGCAAACCGGATGTGGTCATGGTCAGGTCATTAATTTCTCCAAACATTCTAGAACGTTCTAAATGTTAATGCAGGTATGGATTTTACGCTGCGAGGAAGAAGCACCAAGCATTTTTGCATTAGATATTTCTTAACAAAATTTAATTAAAAACAAATAAAGGCAGAAAAAGACAACAATGGCGAGGAAAGGCAAAAAAAGGCAATTATGGTATAAAAAGGCAAAATAAAATACATATATCTGCAATCACCTTGAATTATGTTTGTCGAAAGTCGATTTCATCTTCCGTTTAACCAAAAAAAGGGCAAAGTTAGTAAAATCCTATCCCTGCTGATAACCTTGTCATTTTTGCTGACAACCCGGTGACACTTTAGCTTTAAATAAAAAAGCTCAAGCAGGGCTGGATTTAGGGGAGTGCAACTGGGGCAGAAGCCCCGGGGCCTCCACAAACGGGGGGCCCCACAATAGAGACTTCGGAACATGTTTGTTTCAAATTCCAACTAGTAAACATCTTTACCTTTGATATGTATTTTTTTTTTGCTCTTTTACCTGTACCTACAGCCTACAGTATTTTGCACATACATTATTATTTGATTATATTTACCTTAAATAACAGAAACCATTGATCTATATTTGTTCACTCCAATCAGGCAATCAGTGAAATATCAAAATGGCCCTGACAACAAGCACTTCCAATTGCATTAAGAATGTATTTGGTTTTGATGGTAACAAATTGCACTGGAGAGCGCTCATTTTCAAAAATGAAAATTATAAAAAATAGGCTTCTAACCACGATGGGTCAAAACCGTCTATCGAAGCTTTCTCTCCTGAGCATTGAAAGCGATTTACTCCGAGAACTGGATTTCAACGAAATCATCAACGATTTTTCGGCGAAAAAAGCTCGAAAAGTTCCGTTCGTTAACCCTAAAATTTAATTTCAGATAATTCTTTTTTCCGTTTATATTTATATGTATGTGTTTGTTCAATACTAAAGGAATCTACTTGGTTTCACAATAAATTATTTATTGAAAAACTAGAGTGAAAAAAATGGTTTACTTTATTTTGAGAATTATTTGGGGCGAAGGGGCCTCCATTCCTTTATTAGCCCGAGGCCTCTAGACCTCTAAATCCGGCCCTGAGCTCAAGGTGTTTTGCAATTTATGGGATCTAAAAATTAATTCTGCAAAATCTAAAATAATGATATTTAGACACAAAACTCTGTCTGACAGAAACTCAAGGACCTGGACATTAGATGTCACAAGTATCAAAATTGTCAATGAATTTAATTACCTAGGTTTTCGTTATTTCCAGTTATTTGAGTATCAGTGTTCATATAAAAGAAAAATTTATTCTAGCCAAGTCAGCAGTTAACTTCAAAGTGCTCTACACCCCAATTAACACCTGTTTCTGGTATGGTAACGAAGTCTACACCTATCAATGGATGTAGGATATTTGAAAAAATCAAAAAAAAAATGTCCAAAAGAATACTCAAATTACCCTCGAATACTCCAAACTACGCTATCTACGTTGAGTCTGGTTTACCTCTAATCTTTATACAAAACTTTAAGACTAATGCTGACTTTTTAACCAAAGTTATAAAAAGAACTGTTAACAACTTACATAGAAGAATACTTCTTTTTTCTCTTCCATGAGGTTATATTCCTTTTTAAGAATTGTCAAGAACTTGCTTTGGAACATGGTGTAACTTTCAACTTAAGTACAAACAATGTAGTACAATTTTAACCAACTTTGTGTAGTATTTTTTTAGATTCTAATTTTTATGAAAAAAACATGAATGTTGGATTTTTATCAAAAATTTATTGAATGTTCAAATCAACATCTTTTACAAAATAAAATTAGTTTGAATCCAAGTTCTTATTTTTGAAAAGAGATGTGAGTCGTTTATATGTTTATGTTTATTATTTTTCATTTTTTCTCAAAATTTTAGCAGGTGTCAAAAACGTTATTTTTCGTTGCATAAAATTGTTTTGGAGATAATATATTTTGTCGGTAAAATATTCGAGGTCACATTTAATTTTTTTTTCAGTTGTTTTGATTTATAAAAAAACCGTTATTTGAATTTGTTTTCAAAATTATATCAGTTAATCACAATATATAATAACCAAATTAATTTAAGTCGCTATTGTTATTGGTAAGTGAAATATTTTGGGGTAACCAAAATTTTTACTTTTTTTTATAAATTGCTATGGTTCAATTTTTTGGGAGTCCTACCTGCATTATTATGTATAAACAAATTATTTGAAGTCGATATCTTTGTAGTCGATATCTTCCCGAACGAACGGACTTACGAAGTACACACACACACACACACACAGACATTTCATTAAAAAAAAATTGTTGGCACAAAAAACAAAATTACAAAAAAAAAGAGGCTGGGATGCGACCCACACTGATAACTTCCCATCCCGTCTGTCGATTTGTCTTCCTTTAAAGTTTGTCTATATGAATTAATTTTTACCAAATTTGGGTACTATTTTTTGTAGGTTCTATTTTTTCATGAAAAAACGGACTGTTGGATTTTTATAAAAAAATTACTGAATATCGAAAACAATATTTTCTGTGAAATAAAATAAGTTTGAAGCCAATATTTTTAATTTTTGAAAAGCTATTTGAGCCGAAAGTAAATTTTTACGAAGTTTTAGTATTGTTTTTTTTAGGTTTTTATTTTTTGTAAAAAAACTGTCAATTCGATTTTTCTCAAAATTATGTCGAATGTTGAAAATAATATTTCTTATAAGATAAAATTAGTTTAAAGCCAATATCTCAAAGTTTTGAAAAGATATTTGAGTCGAAAATCAATTTTTACCAACTTTGAGTAATGTTTTTTTAGGTTTTTATTTTTTATAAAAAAAACTGTCATTTCGATTTTTCTCAAAATTTTATCAGATGTCAAAAACATTATTCTTCGTTGCACAAAATTGTTTTGGAGATGAAATCATATTTTAGTCCTAAAATTTTCGAGGTGACAAATTTTTTTTCTCAGTTTTTTTGATTTATAAAAAAAACCGTTAATTGGATTTTTTCTAAAAAATATAATTGTTCTGTATCACGTTACAATATATAATATAAAATTTAATTCAAGTCTCTAGCGTCATTGGTTCATGAAATATTTAGGATTAACCAAAATGTTCACCTTTTTTTTTAAACTGCTATGGTAAAAAAACCACCCACGCAATTTTCTTGAGAGCCCTTTCTGCATCTTTCTGCCTTATTATCTGTATAACAAAATTTATTTGAAGTTGACATCTCTTCTGGTTCTTGAGCTATGGACGACGAAAAAAACGTCGTGAACGTACGGACGTACGGACATACGGACGTACGGACATACGGACGTACGGACATACGGACGTACGGACGTACGAACGTACGTACACACGCACGCACAGACATCTTTCCTAAAATTTTTTATTTCGGCTCTAGGGACCTTGAAACGTCGAGAAATGCCAAAATTTTCAATTTGACAAATCGGACCCATTACAATAACTTCCTATGGGAAGTTAAAAAACATGGAATAAGGAACAAAAAAAAAAAGGAAAACTAAAAATGAAAAACAAAAAAATGTTAGATAGTTAAATTTGCAGTTGTGGTTGTTCTAGTTTTAATAAGTTTATAGCTAGAATAGGTAGTTTAAGTTAGTTTGAAGTTTTATATTAAGGACCTTATTTTAAGTAGTTTTTAAGTAAAAATAAAAAAAGATATTGAAATTAGTTTTTTTTTTAATTTTCTAGTAAATAAAAAAAATAAATAAAATGAAATTACAGTAAAATAGATAGGGCCAAAAGGCATTAGAATTAAGTATTATTGTTTAACTTAGAGTGTCCGTATGGGACCAGTAAGTTAGTTGTAAGTTAATTAATAAAAATGTAAGAATGAATTAATAAAAATGAATTTAAAAAAAAAAAAAAATATCTCATTAAAAATCTTTTATTTAGATTCAAGGGACCTTGAAACGCCGAGACATTTCAACATTTTCAGTTCGACAAATCGGACCGATTACCATAAATTCTTATGGGAAGTTAATAAGTAAATACAATTATCAGATAGGTTTTTAATAGATACAAAGTTGACCGTAATAAATACAAGTATACACCAGTTATGAAATCAAATTTGATGTAAGTAAATTTTCAGAAGATTCACAAGAGAATTTTTGGTTCATATAATTTAAGAATTCTTGCCTGCACCATAATTATTATTTGTTATAGTGTGCAAATCATGTGTGGTAGATTTAACATCTACTTAAACAATATATTTTGGCTTATTTGAAGTCTTATATGACGTCTTGTATGTTTTTGCACATTTTCCCCGAGCTGGTGGCCCATAAAACATGATAGCTTGGAATATAGATTTGAAAATAATCAGTCTATTTTTGGTACTTGGTTTGGGTCGTCGATTTATGAATGGGTAGAGAATTGTGATAGTTACATTAAATTTGTTAATTATTATCTGTTGGATATGTATCCCAAGAGAGAGAGAGAGAGTTTTTAATCAAGATGAATTCCAAGATATTTAGCACTTTTTTCCCAATTTTCAATAGAACCACCAGTTTGTAGACTCTTGCTTGCCTGCATCTTTGAAACATTTATTTTATCTTCCAGTCATTAAAGTACCCTTGTATTATGTATATTTAAATCAAATTGCAAGTTGGTTTCAATAACGAAATGCATAAATACAGGTGGAGTCTGCAAAAAATCATTTTTCTCAGTATCTTAAACTTAAACTATCAGATGTAAATAAAGTGTATAAGATCGGACCAAGAACCGATCCTTGAGGAACACTAACTTCAATGTTATGCATTTCGGATAAACTATTGCTAACAAAAGCTTTGAATTTTCTCGAACAAAGAAAAGACTTTATCATCTAAATAAGCTTTTGTATAAGGTCATTATGCCAAATAGTATCAAATGTCTTTTCAATGTCCAGTAAGAAGATTCCAGTACTTCTCCCTATTTCTAAATTACTTTTTACATCTTTCGTTATTCTATGAACTTGATGTACAGTACTGTGAAAAGCTCTGGAACCAACGTTTTTTTAAAGCATTTGCTAAGTGAACTTAAAAGGAGACTAATTTCCCTATAGTTAAGTGAATCGCTTGCTTTTTTACCTTTCGAGTTTTTAGAGTTGACAACATAGTTTGTATGTCATTTGTACAAACAACACTATTATTTGTTCCAATTGAACTTATATCTACTTAACTTACGGATTTATTGACTGCAGATTCAACTGCTGCATTACAATTAATGTTTCTAGGCACTAAATGGTTTGCATGAAAAGTATTCGACAAAGCGTTTAATTTTTTGGAACTTGTAACCATTATCGAATTACCAACTTTCAAAGCGGGAAGAAACGGTTTGTTTTTCTTAATTACTTTCACAATATTGCTGAAAGGTTTACTAGAATCATTTATATCTTGTAAGTTCCAGCTTGTTTTTTTTTTTTAAAGCAATAATAGAATCTTTAATCAAGACATTGAGAATTTTAACTTCTGAGAGCAGGTTGATGTCTCTAGCTCTCATTCATCTAGCCCGTAAACTGTTCCTTACTTTAATCATTTTAAAAATATTGGAATAGGCACATGTCGTAGTTTAATGTTTAATTTTTTCTTATAGCTACCCCAATTTGCATTTTTGTTGTCGAACTCTTCATTATTTTGAATTATAGGCGATTCGAAAACCCCGGTAGTGGCAGGCAGATGTTCCGAACTTAATTCATTCATTTCCATGGGTTGACTGAAAAGCCCTGACATATACGTTAAAAAAAATATCTAAAGTCGAGGAATTCGATCGATTTTATTTGAAGAATAATACGTTGGATGAGATGAAATATCAAAAGGGTGTCTCTGAAATTAGCAAGAATATTTCTTAAAAACCGCCAGTTTCTACTTCTGCTATTAAAATCACCGCTTTTAGTTATGTGAACGAAACAGTCTCTCTTTTCTCACGAAAAATCCACTATTTTAGAAATTTTTTTTGTTAATGTTTATTTTTGTTTAATATTTTCTTGTTCAGATTTGTCTAAAAAAAGTTAAGCAAAATACAGTGCCGCTCACTTTAATAGCGCCCCCATTAGGTATGCATTATGTAACATAGAATTTGGTTCTTTGAGTTAGTATACCGTTGCAATATTTTAATATTTTAATTATCTCTTAAATTACTCTCTCTGTGAGCGAATTGGTGCATTGGAAATGTTCCTTTAAATTGGAACTATTGTGTAAAACGTGGTTTTATTTAGGTTCACTTGAATAGCACCTCCCCCTATATTATCACTTTTCGTGTGGATTACAAGCCAGGTAGTTATTGAAAAATATTTTAGTCATTCTAAAACAATTTCAGTCAAAATGGGTCGTGGTAAATCATTGGCAGAGAACGAGAAATCTAAAATTAAAGCTTACCGCGAGTGTGGCCTGTCTATTCACCAAACAGCTAAAAAAACGCAACGAAGCCGCAAAGTTATACCCACATTTTTACGGAACGAGTCCAACTATGTTAATAATATGAAAGGACGAACATCTAGTGTCGTTAGCGCTGCTGACAAAAGAGCAATCCTGCGACTCGCGTCAAATTGCATGATTTTGCCTCAAAATTAAAGAAAAAAGTGGTGTCAAAGCAAGTTTATCTCAAGTAAAGCGGGTTATTTCTAATGCTACACACTTGAAAAGATTAAGGCTTAAGAAAAAACCGCCGCTTAACCCGTCCCGTAAAGAGCAACGCCTCAGTTTCTGCCGTGCTAACATGACATAGAGTAAGGAATGGTACCGTGTTGTTTTCTCTGACGAAAAAAATATAATTTAGAGGGGCCTGATGGATTTAACTATAACTTCCATGATTTGCGGAAAGAGGAACATCAATACATCAATTGGATCGTTTACTTAGCCGAATGGGCGGTGTTATGGTTTGGGGAGCCATTACTTACTATGGAACTTTGGAGTTGGAGTTTCTGACTCCTCGTATGAATGCGCAATCATACATTGGGGTACTCGAGGAGGTTTTCGATTACCGAATTGTTTGGTGACTTGTCATGGAAATTGCAGCAGGATAACGCAATGCCAGAGTAGTAAACCAATTTCTAGGTGGCTTATTCGAAAAGTATATAAACCTGGGAAACAATATGGAAGCAAAGATGAGCTAATAGAAGCAATTATGTGTAGCTGGGCCTCGATTTCACTGGCCTATATCAAAAACTTGTATGATTGCCTACCGAACAGGATGTATGAGGTTTTTTATAATCAAGGCGGGACAACCCATTACTAATTTTTGTTTTTATTCATAAAATTAATGTTAATTAATTAATGTTTTTTTTTAACAAAACACACTCCATTAGAACGTGACCTCAACTTCAAACCCTCAATATTCAAAAATCGCTAAAATTGACGTTATTTTTATTTAAAAAAAAAAATGTGGTTCAAAACTTTGTACCTATGCATATAGACAACTTTTTTTAGTACAACTTCCACGTAATTTAGTTCGGTGTCATTTGTATAGAAGCAGCTTAAGTTGACATTTCTTAAAGTGAATATGATTGATTGTACAATGTTGAAAAGATTCTTTATTTTACTCACATATAAGTTTTCTTGGAACTCCATGCATTTATGTCAGATTTCCAAGTGTGTATAGTTTATACCTCCGTGGATATGTACGACGTACGTTATTTTTTAAGGCCATTCAAGTGCCTTATACAAACAATCTTTTCATACATATTGACGCACAAACAAACATAATTAATATACAAAAATCCTGTCCTCGGATAGAGCAATTATTCTAAATAATGCTAAGTGGCACAAGTGGTGCTAGTGCCAGTGCCAGCAAGTGCCACCGCATTTCTCCGCATACCGCTTTTGGCATCCATTTATATGAGATTCCAAGTTGTGTTGTCTTGAGTATATGAAATCTCCTTAAGTCTCTTTGCTCAGTTCGGTGTGTCCATTGACCCAGTTCACCAAAAAGTGCTGCAAATATAAAAAATTTAACCAGCAAAGCATTTTCTTTGTCTCTTTGTGAATCAACTCCAAACAACCAAACCTACAGAACAGAGAGATCGCTTGGTAGCGTTCGTTTTGTTGTATCTTTCGTGTCACACAAAAGACTCGTTTGTTTATAGAAAAACAAAAACAAAAATTTAAAAAAATGCTTTTTTCCTACACGTTAATGTCTCTCCTTGAAGCCTTATTTATGTATGAATGCTTTACATTTCCTATTTTGCCTCATTCGAAAACTACAAACGAATACGAAAACTAAAAACTACAAACTTCAAAACAGATGTAATAAACGACTTGTCCTGTCCAATTTCCACATTCAAGCTGCGGTGATAATCGCCGACGACGACGATCGGAGACCGACGATCGACACGACGACCGCGACGTTGGGAAAGACAACGACAACGACGTCATCAGAGTCTGATGCTATAGAGAATATATTTATCTATCTTAAAGATACTTTACTATCTATCTTTCATTGATTTGTGCTTGTCACGACTGCTTTAGCGCTATTGCGGATCGGATCTCCTCTTTTTTCCCATTGATCGATCGAACATTGATCTCTATTATAATAGTCTTCCTCATATAGGAAGGTAGGCTCTAGGCAGGCTAGAGCTAGGTATGGTTTGGTTATGTCTTTCTCGTATTTCATTGTTTTGTTTTTGTAAAATTTTGTCGTTTTGTCGAAGAAATACAAAAATATGTAACCTCTCCTCGCGCTAGCATAGCTTCAGCTTTTAAGTTGCTACAAAATTTGTAAGCCGCCATGTTGCATGATGCTGAATGTGATGTGGTGTGGTGTTTTTTAGTTGGAAAACAATGAGATCTTGGCATTTTGGTATCACACGAACCCCACCGGTCTACCCACCTTCCTTACTACCGCCGCCGCCGCCGCGGCCACCGACCTGACATCAGAGCCGACACCACAAATGATGGATGTGGGTATGTTTTGGAATTTGTGTTTCTCATTTTATGTTTTATGGTTCGGTTTGGTTTGGTTTAGCTGCTTTCTGCGCCTGCGGAACACACCCAATCTTCGCAATATAGCTTATAGTTTAAAGCCCCCAAAAAGATTCAAATGAATTATTATACTGTTAGAAGAAAGACACGGATAAGCTTAAAGCATAAAATCAATTGTAATTAGGCAAATACGTGCACGTTTGTTATTTTGTCTTTCTTGGATTTCAATTTAGATTTAAAGTCTCTGTGGTGGCGATGATGATAAAGACCGACTCTGTGACCGCGACCACTCCTATTCATCTTCTATATGGTATAAACTGCGCCTAGCCTATAATAGGCAATTCTTTTTTGAAAGTTCAAATTTAATGCAAAACTAATAGCAAAGCCATATATTGTGTTGCTGGTGGTAGGGTGGTGAGACTTTAAGGCTTGAAGCTTCTAGTTAATTGATTTCAATTGATATTTATCAATATGGGATTATTTTTCAAAAGAATAACATAGGAAATGTTGCGGGGTCAACATAAAATGGGAGGGACTTACTTAGTTCTGGGTTTAAGCGGGACACATCGCCGAGATTAATGATAATCAAATAGACATTAATGTTTGTAGTTAATATTGGTCTTATGAATGAATCATCACATTACCTGATATCCAAAACTGCATAATATAAAGAAGATGTAAGAAAGGCCAACACAACCCTAATTTTTAAAATGCTAATCCAATAATTGCAGAACTGTACGGTTTACCAATTTGGTTAAATGAATTCTTATTTGCCTTTATTTGAGTCAATAGTAGGCAAAGAATACTTACTTACTTAATTAAGGTGGCGCTACAGTCCTATGTGAACTAGGGCCTCACCCAACAAACTTCTCCATCTAGCTCGGTCCCTAGCTAGATGTCTCCAGTTTCGCGCTCCGAGTTGGGTGAGGTCACTTTTCACTTGTGTGCGGCACCTGATCCACGGTCTTCCTCTACTGCGCTGTCCTGTGGGTGTGGATTCGAAGACTTTCTGGGCCGGAGTATTGGTTTCCATGCGCTCTACGTGACCCAGCCATCTTAGTCGTTGGACTTTTACCCTTCTGGCTAAGTCTACGTCGCTGTACATCCCGTACAGCTCGTCGTTCCATCTTCTGCTCCACTCCCCTTCGATGCATACGGGACCGTAGATCACACGAAGAATTTTTCTCTCGAAACGACCCAAGGTGCTTTCATCCGCTTTTGTCATAGTCCTTGCTTCTGCACCGTATAGCAGGACGGGGATGATAAGGGTCTTATATAGCGACACTTTGGTTCTTCGAGAGAGGGCTTTTCCACTCAATTTCTCTCTTAGCCCAAAGAAACAGTAGAACGTCAAAAGAAGACTTCACCTACCCTCGACAGAAAAATAGAGAAGTTCTTAAGAATCCCTTTGCAACATCTACCTTGATAAAAACAAATTTGTCGTTGGATGTAAGCTTGAAAACGATTTGCCAAAAGTTCCATTGCTCAGTTAAAGAAACATAAAGCAGCGCATTAAATTCACAAACTTAAGGTAGGCATCAGGCAGTCCAAGAGACTGGAAAATATTTTGTACAGCGACGAAACCAAAATAAATTGTTTTTGGATCTGATGGCTGGATTTCTGTTAGAAGGAAAGAGAATCAGGAACTTAATCCTATAGAAACACCATAAAGACGGTAAGGCACGGTGGCCTTTATATACAAATTATGTGTGTTTTTCTTATAATGGAGTTGGCCCTATTTTTTTGATCAAGGTGGTTTGAACATAAGAATTCGTCAATTTTACAATCGCCAGATCTAAACCTCATATAACACGATTTGAAAAATAGAATATGAAAAACTAATTGATTTTATACCAAGAAGGTGTGGAGCGATTCTTAAGAACAGAGGCCACCCCATCAAGTACTGACGTCGTGAGGTTACTCGGAGTGCTCCTTTTCCTTAAATTTAAATTTGGCAAAAGCCTTATCTTTAGGAAAAATCTGATTCATTCTTATTTTGTTTGGCCCAGGAATAAGACGCATGAAAAAGTTTAAAATAGTTTATCTTTTATAGTTTATTTTATATTAAATTTCACATTAACAATTAGAAACGATATTAACTTACAATAGGTACACATGCGATCATTTTAATAGTTTTTTGTCAAAAAATAAAAACATTTTTACTTTCAAGTCAGATAAAGTAATAAAACTGTATCCCTTTCAATAATAAAGTTATAATTAATTATATGGTTCACTTTTCTTAAAATATTACCTGACGATTTCAAAGGGTTTTAAAGATAAAGAAGGTGATATCAATTTTTATTTCTCTTTAAAATTTTGGGCATTCGAATTGAAAATAAAAAAAAAAAGTTAATAATTAATAGGGAAGGATTTTAAGAATCGCTCCGCGTCGTACGACTAAAGTGGGATTTCGATTTTTCAAACATTAAAAATAAGTTTGTTACAATTTTTTAATTTTTGTTTGTCCATTTTGAAAATTTCTGTAAAAGCCGTGTTTTCACTATTGATGCATATTCTTATATGCTTAAATACCTTAAAACTTAAACTTGCGGAACCCCATTAGCATAATTTATATGCTTTAGTTTTGTATGTCTCTTCAAAATCGGCCTCTTATTGCATCACTTCGTCTTTTTATTATTAATAAGCTTTGATACATTTTGAAAAATAATCGCTTCGAAATTTCAATGGCTTTAATAAAATTAATTAATATTAATTTTATGATTTTCCAATTGTGTATAAATAACGAATTGCAATGCAATCTTTTAATCCAACAAGAAAATTGTTGTAAGTTAACAGAATAAAACAAACAATGGTCACAAAATATTTCGATGACAAATTTTTTAAAAATAAGTTTAACATATATATAAAATGTATAATATGTATAAAACCTTAAGGATTTAATTCTAAACCATGTTGTCTCGTCTTGTCTTGTCTTCGTTTCACTATAGAATTCCATACGAGTAGAATATTAATCCCAGCTAGGTTATGTTAAATTAGGAAAGGTAAGGTTGAATTGGCTGTCCAGGATGGAGCAGGAAGCACTTAAACTAGTTGGCCCATTGTAGTACCACATTAATTTTGAGGCACTCTTCTTTTTCGCCCATACAGATACAGCTTCTGAAAAAGTCATTTATAAGCAATATGCTTAGAGATATCAAGCAACTTGATTTCCTTATAGCATCTTTTTTAAGCAAAAGCTTACTTCTAGCAATTGGTATTCCCGCATTAGCCAAACGTGGGGTAGTACTGTATCCTCCCAGAAAGATCTGGAAAGTATAGAAATCTGGAAATTCCTGTTGTTGTCTGTATGCTTTGGAATAGATTCTAAATTGTATAAGAATTATGAAGTGGCGAATGCTGTATTATAGAAACTCTGAGACGAATAGTAGAACTTCCAGCTATTTATTATTACCAGAAGCTTCAGTTGCTTTCTTGACTCTTTCTTTATGTTACGTTTCCAATTTAGTTTTTTTTGTCTAAAATGAGACCCAGGTATTTATCTTCACCTCAAAACTTTATTTGAATACCTTTTATGTAGAAGAGTTAATATTGAGTTTGGGTATCTTAAATTTCCTGTAGAACAGTACTAAATCGTTTTTGTGAGGGTTGACGCCACATCGATCTGGCGATTGTATAAGCTTATTTAGTGCGTTTTGCAAGAGTTATTTTAGGGTATTGAGATGCTTCCCTAAGACTGATATATAGCAACGCCATCCGCATCGGCAATCACTCCAAACCCTCCACATCCAGACTAGTAAAAATTTCATTAAATGGCAGGTTCTTGAGGTGAGCAAACAGCACACAGCTCTGAGGCGTAACTCTGCTGAGCTGACAACTCTTCAAGGTAAAGACCCGCCTAGTTTTCCTAGCTATAATTTTACAGATGCTTATATACTTCTTATTTTTTTTCAGTGAGATAGGCCATCTATTTACCAGCCCTGATTTTTTTTGGTTAGATGTTTGTTCTGTTGGCCTAATTAATAACCAAATTTTTCTATCCTGAACGCCAAAAGCAACATGTTGCACAAAAAAAAATACTTTTTTAAAGGATTAAGTTGTCTTAAATTCAGATCTTGCCTTAAAATGTTTCTATCACATCAGGTTTTAAAAAATTAACAGCCCAAAACGGGGTTTTTAAGCCTAATTTAAATCCCAAAATGTCTCTTAACAATAAATTGTATACTGATTTTGAAAAGTACAAATCTTTCTCTTTTAGATTCAATTGAAATCATTTTATTATCTTACTTAGTTTCTGAAAATTTTCATTAGTTATGAGTAGGGCAACCAAAAATATGTCCTAAAAAACTAGTTTTAAGCGCTTATAATATACCCTTAAAAATCAAATATATGCCCTCAAAATATGCTCAATAAATGTAAAAGATGTTTATAAGAAGCGTTATTTGCTTTAGGAAATTAATTAATAAGAACAATACCAATCAAAAAAAATAAAAATCAAAATTCTTCTTCACTCTAACTTTTTGAAGATAAATAAAACATCCACAAAATTTGTTTAATTTGCGAATAGTTCAACTTCGCACACATATATTATTTAAGAAAAAAAAACAGAGTTAACAAAGCAAATTCATTTTTGAATAAAAGGAATTTTTAAATGTCAGCGATCAGTCAGAAAATGTATTGCAAATTTTTGTTGCAGTAAATAACTAACATTTCACTTAAATTTTTAAAATTAAGCTTTGTCTGTTTGATTGAAAAACACTTTTATACATGGAAAAGCTCCGTTCAACGTCACAGAAGTGATCGGAGCGAATTTGAATGCTAAAACTTCAGCAATTGTATATTCTTCAACTGCTTTGGATTTCTCTCCTGACAAAGCCATTGCAATTATTTTTAGTTTTGTGAAGCCAGCATTTTTTCCATATATTTTTCTTCACTGATTTTGCAGCCTTGCTGTTAATGCTGTAGATTGTCTTCACCGCATCACTTATAATTTGTGTGCTGGAATTGAGCGATAAACCACATGATCCAATTTTTGAAATTGATGTTACTAGAAACCCATAGCTTGATGCCAAAAAAAAGCATCAAAAATCCAAACAACCTTTTCAAAATGCTGGGCGTAGTAGTTCACCGCTATGATTGGTCCCCCATCGCGTTATGATTGGTTGTGGAGGAAGTTCCAGTCCAGGTTCTATGTCTCTAAGAGTTTTCACTCTGAATGAAAAAATTAAAAACACTATTTTTCCATTTGCTATAAAGCGGTCAATGTCAGCATATTTACTTCTAATTTTTTCACATACTCGGTGAAGTCCATAGCTTGTGCCGCTTTTACCATATACGGAACAGCATCTGATAAAAAAAAGTAAGATCTAGTCTTTGTTAAAATCTTCACCCAGAATTCTAACCGAATCATCGAAGAGCCGGGCGATGATGGTTGAGTGATTTGTCATTTCCAGTTGAGCTACATTTAATACAAATGTTTCTTTAGCGAACGTCTTATCTGGATCCAAAATTCCAATGATAACATTTGCAACATATCTGTTTGCTGCATCTGTTGTCTCGTCCATTGAAACACATAAAAATCGATTTTTTATTTTGTTTTTGATTGTATCGATTGTTTTTTTGTACAAATTGTGTACATATTTTTAACGAAGGGTTGTTTCTGAAGGAATTTTGTGCTCGGTATATTTTTCCAAAAAAGAACGAATACTTTCATTGCGAATTTTGAACAAGGGTATATCTGCCCCCACAAAAGCACCACACAAATCTCTTTCAAACTCTGTATGTTTTGAATCACTTGAAGATTGTCCAAAAAACTGTTGCGTTTCATTCTTCGTTCATATTAATGCTTTGTTTTTATTGCTTGCCTTTACAAAAAGAAGAAAAATATGCAATAATATGCCTTTTGAAAGCAAAAATGCAAAAATATGCATTTTCAGTGAAATATGCAAAAATATGCCCTAACAGATGACGTTTAAAAGACGAAGATTTCAATGAAACGCATTTCTATCACAGTCTCGTGTCAATAGTGATGTTAACAAAAAATATGTTCGAACATATTTTTGGTTGCCCTAGTTATGGGTCTTTATTTGAATCTATATGAAGTTTGGAGGAAAAACATGAATTTGATACTTTAATAGTCTATGGAAAACACGTTTTGGACTTAATTTTTAGTGTTAATTTCAAATTCAAACTCTAATTTTAATTTTTCGCGCAAGTTTCAAAATTACCCTTTTTCAACATTATTTTTATATTTTTTTAATATTCTTCAAAAACTTGATATATGTGCATACGTAGTAGAATTTTTTAGACAACAAATTCGTTGCAAGAACCAAACCTACTTTCAAACCGTTTTTGCCTTTTGCTGTTGAAAACCATGGTTTAGCGTTTCTTTTAGATTTGTATAAGACAGGTGAGATCTAACAACTTTTGAAGTTTTTTTCGATTAGTATATGAAAGCCTTAGATATAGACGTGTTTTTTCGAATTAAATAAAGAAATACCTCAAAGCCTGACATGATATAATTATTTTGAAGTCGGATTTGTATTCAAAATCTATTGGAAAAGTGCAATTTAATTGCCAGCAAGAAAGCCTTGTCGAACAGTGTTTTTTTTTTTCGAAGTTCATAAATTCTATTGATTTTTTCATGTATTTGTTTCTACTTTGATTTTTTTATGTTTGTTTCTTCGTTAAGGTATCGCCAACCCTTATGAAAAGGCAAACAGAAGAGTGAATACTAGGGCAAATAATAAAACTTAGAAATAACTAATTTTTTCATGTTATTTCTTAAGTTTTTATTTTGAAGAAGGAAAAAGAAACAATCAAAAGGCGTTTCCCACCCATTAATTAGTTCTTCAAAATTTCCAACGTTCATTGAAACTAAAAATGTATCTCTTCCACAAAATATTGAAAAAAAAAATCAACGATGCATTAAAATAATTTTCCGCGACTGCACGTGAATTTTCCAATCCCCAAATTATCAACCTTCTCCTCCTTTAGAGGGGGCCCACATTCAAAAGATATATATATCGCCCGGTCCGCCCCTCAAACCGCAACAACCTTCGTTCTTTGCAAAACTCTTTCAAGGAAGTTAACAAACACATTTCACGGTAGATTGGATCTGCATCAGGCAATTACAATTTATTTGTAGCAAAAATATTGCCAAGGAGCAAAATGTATTCATGAAAACAAGACACAGCCTCTCAAGGAACATCTAAGTTCGTGTTCGAACTTATGTACCGCAACTATAATACCACCAACTATACTCAACTGCAACTGCACCCAGAAATGACGTTTTAGCGTTCCCGTCTTGCGCGCTCTTTGTAACAAAATCTAAAACATAAGCATCTATTTAGGTATAACTGAACTATAGTACGATGACGGAGGGTGCATGATGCATTTATCACGCCAAAGGCAAACCAAAAGGTGGGTAATTAAAGTTAAAAAACAAAAAAATAGCTGAAAAATTTCATGCGAAGACATTAAAAGCCGTCTTACCGTGTCGTTGGTAGCGTCGCGTCGGTCGCGTCGGTCGGTCGGCCAAATAGCGTTGTCTACAAGTTACAACAACCCGGTTTTTGAACTAACATACTTAGAGCAGCAAGCTATTATCCATCTAGAAGCAGCGCAGTGGCTGGAAAAAACTCCAGGTCAAACGAAGGGAATTAGTGAGGAAGGGAGGAGCAGAGAGAAGGAGGGAAGGAACGTGATATTTTCTTCCAATTTCACACTTTTGTGAGATTAAAACCGAGTGTGACGGCGCAAATTGCCGCTGCACTCTTAGAAATTATCTTTAATACTTTTTTTGAGCGGTTTTGGTTGAAAAGTCTTAACAAAACAAAAAAAGATACAAAAGTATCTAACTTGTGAATATTTAGGATAGAGATACAGAAACAGATCTATCTATTCTACTTTACGTCCATAGCAATGAACGGCATCATATGCAAATTTAAATTTCATTTTGGCGCGAACGGATCGCAAAGAGCGAGATCTTGATTAAGATAAACAGAAGAGCGATATCTTCAATCCAAAAATGGAGGATGTGCGAATCGAGAAGAAATCGCAGAAGCAAAGAAAGCAAAGGATACAAAATATAAGCCTACACGCGTTCTAAAAAAGACTGCTATGCTGGGTGATTGAAAAAAGGAGCGGGAAAAAATGTATCTCAAAGATTTTCGCGCGCGCAATACGTATGTAGATACTTTTTTTGTCTCTTATAAGCTAAGGAAGGTATAGTAAAGGTAGGTATTCCCATTCTACTTTACATAAGATACAAAATTGAATCCAAATTATATTTATGTACTACATAAACTATACAAGTTGTCGCACACACTCCGCTCCAGAACTTGGATGGATTTATCGTAAAAAATGTTATATGGATCCATTACTCTATCTACCCATGAGTTATAGTTCGGTGTAATGGCAGTTTCAGATTGGATTGGATTCTAATGCTCCAAAACTTAATATGGATATGGATGGAGATGCAGATGGAGAATGTACATTAAAGTACATATAAGTATCTATAGAGATTGAAGATAGATGGATGATGTTGATGATAGTTTGTGTTGGTGTGATGACCTGATAGATATATAATAAAGTCGCTCAAAACGAGATACCCTATACTATTGTGATTTTATGTACGGTAAAGTAAGTGCACTTTTTAACTGACGTTATAAAATATACACGCCACAATGAGCACATATAACGATGATGATGATGATGAGGATGAGGAGGAGGACGCTGTTGATGAGAACTTTACGAAGGAACTACCCACGTTCATTTCAAACCCCTGATTGTACATATTGTAGAGCAATAATTGATGGAGCGTAAAGAATTTTTAAAAGATGTTACCAGCTGAAAATGCGCTTGTGTAACTTTTTTTTGTGTCAGCTGAAGTCCAGAAAAAAGTAAGGAACATAGTTTTTCGAACTTAAAGACAGTACAGGAAAAAAAGAAATTTATTTTATTGAAGCTTTAGTTTCTCATTTTGAGATCTTTTGAAAAACAATTCAACATGAGAAAAATGGTTTTATTTTGGACGGGCTTAAAGAAAATTGTAGTTTGTTTATTGTGCTTCAATTAGCTTTTTTAGTAGAACCTCTTGTGGCCTTCTGTAACCGTGATTATATGATAACGAATACCCTGGTGAACAAGGTTCTGTAAGTTGCAATCAAATTATACTTTTCTGAAGGTTTATTGATAACATTTGCTTTTTTTCAAAATTGCTTAAACGATTTTATGGGACACATCTCCTTTCGCACTCATGCAGTTGCAAGAGTACTGAAAGACCTTGGCATACAAAAATCCACTGGTCCGGATGTTATCCCCTCTATTGTTCTGTAGAAGGGTTCTTTAACGCTGGCAAGACCACTGCTTAAGCTTTTCCATCTTTGCTACTTTAGAGGTCCCTAAAAAAGGCGAATACCCCTCCCCCTCCAATTATCGTCTATCAATCACGTCCTTCTTTCCAAGGTCATGGAAACGCTGATTAATTATTATCAGCTCAAGAAATATCTCGAATCTAACGAAAACTTCTCAATGACGACCGGCAGTATGGCTTTCGTAGCAATAGGTCCACTGGTGATTTGATAGTTGATCTCACCGAACAGTGGAACAAATATTTACATCGTTTTGGAGAAAGTATGATTATTGCACTTTATATTTCAAAGCATTTAGTAGAGTTTAGCACCAAGCTCTCTTATCCAAAATGTATGCTTTTGGCATTGATGAATCTCTTCTTCGTTGGATTAAAAACCACCTTTCTAACCATTCATATAAAAGTTGTATTTGATGGTTTCAAATCTGAAACTCAAAAAATAAATGCAGGTGTCCCCCAGGGCTCCGTTTTGTCTCCGACTCTCTTTCTTGTAAAAATAAATGATCTCTTGTATGCCAAGTGAAACTTCTAATCCATAAAACTGTTTCGTTGACGACAGTATACACTCATTCGTATCCTTGTTCTTCGGATGGCGAACTTAAACGGCAGCTTATGTTAAGCTTATTAAATTCTGATCTCGGCAGCATTGTTCAATGGGAAATTAAATTACTACCGATCAAATAAATGTATAGGTTTGAATGTTTAATGCAAGCGAATGAGCCTTATGTGATGTTGTGGAATCCCATTCCGAAGAACTGTTCTTCGAGATTTCCAATAAGGTATCAAATATTTTTTCGAAATGGTACCGTAATGGGTGGACTGCATCTATACTTGCAGACCATCGAGTAGCGCTTAAAGCTTTCAAATTAATATCTGGGACATGTTTTAAGATTATGGACCATCTCTTTGTGGAAGCCGAAAAGAACACATAAGGTGGTAAAATTGGTTTGTTTACGTTTTTCATCGATAAAATAAGTAATGTTGAACAAAATATACAGACTTTTAGTAGATTGTGTGTAAGCACTACGAAGTGAACAGCCAAATGTAAACACGTTGGATTAGGTTAAAGAAAACAATTCTTTTTCCGTTGACTTGAAGCATGCTCTATAAATTGAGTTAGATCGATCTCTTAATTTTCCGCCCCTAGGCGGTTGGCGCCCTTGTACGCCACTCAATTCGCACATATGGTAGCGGCTCTGTTAACACTCCCTAACGAAAGCCTCCTATATATGATCAAGTAGAAATACAAATTACTCCAAAAGTTGTAGGTACACATGAATATCGGTTAAAATATCGTTCGATTCTAAAAAATTACTAAACCCCGAAAACGTAAGGGAGATGCTTTGTCCGATATTTATATGTAATTAATAAAATAATGCAGTGCAATTTTTGGTTAATTTCTTTAAAAAAAAACAGTTTCTGATGAAACTCACATTGATAACTTTCCGTTGGAGCACTTACAAACTTCCAGCCGATATATTTTTGTAAGGTGCCAAATTGTCATTTTAAAAAATTCGAAATGCATAAAAATTTTTGTAAATTTGTATAAAGCTACCAATTACTTAATTTTTAACTTCCAATAGCAAGTTATTGTAATCGGTCTGATTTGTCGAATTGAAAATTTTGACATTTCTCGACGTTTCAAGGTCCCTAGAGTCAAAATAAAAGATTTTTAGAGAGATGTCTGTGCGTGCGTGTGTACGAAAATTGGTAAAAATTGGTTTTCAACTAAAAATCTCGTTAAGTAAAATAGATTTTCAAAATCAATCTTTTTCATAATGTTGTTGGTAATTTAATTTTTTTTTAAATAATTCAACACCTCATGCGACACCTTTTTTAACAAAACACAAAAACCTATAAACTTTTTAAGGAAGACAAATCGACAGAAGGGATGGGAAGATATCAGTCTAACTTCAAAATTTGTTCTCAAGATATTCGATTTTTAACTAATTAAAAATATTTCACCGGAAAAAGAATTGTTAAAAAGTAAAATTGAGAAAGAAACAAGCCATGATTTAAGTCTTTTTCTAAAATATTGTTTTAGTTTATTTTAATTTATAAAAATCGTTGCAAAATACATATGTATGTAAGGATTCCTTTTAATTTAATGAAAATAAGGTTTGACATCTTCATAGCCTACCAATTACGAAAAGTTGAATGATTGCTATCAAATTATCAACGTCAATTTTTGTATATACTCTCAATTTATTTACTCTTCCTTATGTTTAATAATTATCATTTAAAATTGTATTTATGTGTGTTACATTCTATTTTTTTTTTTAAATAAAATAACAATCATAACACCATTTTTATTCATTTTAACTATCACCCTGTGATTAAGTTGTTTTTTTTTTTGCAAAATCAACGTTAAAATTTGCAAGCTCATTCAAACTAATCCCAATCCCACATCACTGCTGGCAATGCCATTAAGTCTTTATTTTACTGTATATATAGTACACTTCATCTTGTACACATGTAGATATAAATATGTACTGTAGTGTACATATATATACACCATGATGAGCCAGCAGCAGCGAAGAACCCAATATACCTCTCTATACCTCTTCCCCAAAAACCCCAACCCGCAAGCCAATGTGAAAAACTACTCTCATACAGAAAAAATAAGGTCGACGAACCTTGTACAATGATAGTTTCACATTTTGTTGTTGTAGCTTTTGATATACAAACGTAAATATGTATGTATATTCCAGCTGTGTGACAATGTCTTTGTGTGCAATTTTCACACACAAGTACATAGACAAAGACTCTTGGAGCTCCACCATACCACACCACCGATGCGACCGACGACGACGACTAGGCTTGCCATATTCCGCGATATATCGAAAAAAGCGCAATGAAATTTTGGTTTGCGTTATCGATCTTTTGCTTCAGATGTTTGCGATGAAGTATCAACTGGTTTGAAGAGTTTAATCCTGGGCCAACTTCGGATGATATTGGATGTGGTTTATATCATCCGAATGTCATACTTTTCAACAGGTTTTAAGATTTTTATCCTGAGCCAACATCGGATGATATTAGGTATGGTTTAAGCCCGGGCGCCACTTAGCATTCATTACTACTGTTATAATTTTCAACCAACATCGGATGGAAATGCTTGCAACTTTATTTTTATTTGATTTACGGTTTCTATGATTTTTATTTGTATTTTGCTGTAGTTTGCTTTAAACAATATAATTGTTATACTAACTCACGATATTATGGCAACCCTACCGCCAACGACGACAACGGACGTTGGCAAGGTTCTGGGGGCAAAAGGAAATATGCAGAAAATGCATCGGTGTACGGTAGTAAGAAAGAAAAAGGCAACTTTCAGTATTAGATACTTATACCCTTTCCCATTGCAGTAGCAATTGGTTCTTGAAATATATCTAACCCCCCTATCCCCCAACTCCTCCTCTTTTAAAAACTTACAGGCATTCTGTAAAGGTGCTTATATAGGCGAATCCTATTGCTGGTTGGCTATAGATGGCTCCACGGCTGCTCCACTAAACGCACCACTTTTGTGGAACATTTTTACGATAATTGTTCACACGTTGTAACACATTTTGCCACTCTTTTCGGTCGTCGTCGTCGGTCGTTCCTCGTGGTTGCTGTGATGGTTACACGCTGCAGTTAGTTAGAACGAAGGTAGGTTGGTTTGGTTTTGTATATAGATACTGGTTTTATGCAATGATCTCTTTTGCAGCTTCTTTGTTACAATCTTGAATTTGGTGCTATTTTCAAGACTCGCAATATAAGAATGAGAATATTCTTGTTTTTGGAATTTTGTTTGTTGCAGTTCTTATGTGTATTCTTCTTGTATCTATACTCTACGACTCTATGACCAAGTCTTATGCCCTTTGATGCTAAAGTTCTTTTTTTTTGCTTTTTGAATTTATCGTTCATCATCGCCAAAGTTGGCTGCAACATTATTTAGAAAAAATGATAATGGAATTCACTTTTGGGGTCAACCGCATTGGTTCGGTTATATGTAAGTGGTGATTTCCCCCGTCTCCCGTCCCCCTTTCCCCTTCCACATCACCACCGTCATTGTCACGTTCGTCGCTTCGCGTCGCGTCGCTCGTCGGTCGTTGGTCGTCGGAGACTTTGGGGAAAAAGCAAAAGAGAGGAATAAAAATATACAAAACTCCTAAAGCAAAGCTGAAAAGATTTCACGTGGACGAAAACGACTTGAATGGCAACGAGACGAAGCAGCGCGGTGCGGCTGAGTGGTGAGACGATGGCAGAGACCAACGCCAACAGCGGGCGACAATGGCAATGTCGTCGGTCGTCTCGGTTGTTATGGTCGTTGGACTTCGACCATACGATGTTGTGCGATGCACTTAAAACCGCACAAGTTTGCTTTATGTGCAAATTAAAATCCTCTCTGTAACCGACAGCGCGGAAAATATGGAAATTTTCTCTCTCCCATCCTCGAGACAAGTTTTCGAGCCAAAAGTTATAGATGATGATGCCCGGAGCTACATATCTATATATATCTAAATATTTGAATGCATTGTACTCGTAACTATATCCATACAAATAGTTAGGTATTTGAGATACACATATTCTTTTTCTTGTTTAAAATCTGTGTACCTCAATGTGATGCACTTAAACTTTCGAAGTTATATATGTACATAAATATGAATGTATGTATGTAGTATGTACCTAACTACTTACCATGTACAGAATGTGCTAAAATATTTTTGGCGGGGCTTCAAAGTTGAAGGTTTCTTTTCTAAATATTATGGTAAAATAAGTTTGCCAACTAGTTTTGCTATAGGGATATGTATCCCATACAACCTTCACTCTTTTGAAGGGTTAAAGCCCCAAATTTATTTAACAATGCCATGTTGAAAATTTTAGAATGTTTCCGAAGGTAAAAATATATATATGTAGATAACTAAATATTTTGAAGTTTTTAAAAACATTCAGCCTTTCTTTGAGCATCATCAAAAATCGTTTTAGAATCCATAGTTGGGCGCCATTTAAAAAAAAATATTAAATTTCTCTTCAAATGACTGCCGAAGCGTCATTAATTTTTGATATTTGAATAAGTAGTCATTAGATGAATAAAGTTTCCTTTAGTTCAACCAATGACTGAAGTTTGTGAAGGGAACACATCCGAACCAGAGGTGAAATGTGAATTGTTCTGCTTCTCAGAAGCACGGAATAATTTCTTTGACACATTTTATCAGTGGTGTGTATTGACACTGCGCGAGTTTTAGTGAAGATTTTCTAGTTGTTGAAGATAGACCCTGATTTATACCACAAAAAATGGCTTCAAGGTGCAGACAATACATAAACTGGTTCACTCTCCACCTATACATCCATAATTCCTCAATTTTAAAACAATAATTGAGTTCATTCTTATTATACAGGAAGGAAAAAGAAAAGAAAGAATTACTTCTGAAACGTTTTCGAATAACTCCTTAATATGAATTTCATATTTTCCAACAAGTTGAGTAACACAAATTTAAGATGGGGATTGGCTTGAGTGTTTATCCTTGCATAAAGTACCAAGTTAACGTGTAAACTTGTGGTGTTGATTTCAACGAATGTTATGAGCGACTAGACATATGTCCATACCTTTGTGGAAATTAAAGCTTTTTGGGCATCCACATAGATCCCTTAAACCTTTCCAAAGTTACTTAAGCGTTCAAGACCCATTTTCAACTTTTTCCTTCTTCATAAGATGATGATGGTTGGAATTGGAAGTTTCTCTCTGTTGCCCTGACCACAAATTTATTTCGATTCAACCGTTCCTGTTTTTGTTTTGGGTATTTTTTGACCAAGTCTCAGACTTTGAAAGCCCTTGTAAAATTATTCCGTGACTAAGATGCAAAAATGTCACTAGTTTTAGCTAGAGTGGACACTATTTTATGTATAACTTTCTACTTACTCACTTACTTCTTTAAGGTGGCACTACAGTCCTGTGTGAACTAGGGTCTCACCCAACAAACTTCTCCATCTAGCTCGGTGCCTAGTTAGATGTCTCCAGTTGCGCACTCAAAGCTGGTCACTTTCCACTTGTGCGCGCCACCTGATCCGCGGTCCTTCTCTACTGCGCTGTCCTGTGGGCGTAGATTCGAAGACTTTGCGGGCCATAGCATATGTTTCTATCTTAATCGTTGGACCCAAAGCAACAGCGGTTAGCAAGAGTAATTCTTACGTCTCCCGATGGTTTAACCGTTAATTTTTGCCGCCTCTGACTCAATACTTACAAAAGCCCCATTGACGTCACGCTGGATTCTTTTGATAATGTCAATGTCATTAGCATGTAGTACCCGTGGCGTGATGGTATGTGCGTTGGACTGTCATGCAAGGGGTCTTGGGTTCAATCCCTGCTTGTGCCACCTAACTTTTTTCACGGGTACTGCCTCTTGCGAGGAATTGACAAATTCTCCAAGAGTAATTCTTCTCATGAAAAGTGCTTTCTCAAATCAGTCGTTCGGATTCAGTTTAAAACTGTAGGTCCCCTCCATCCCTGAAAACATTACTAGCACACAGGAATGGTTGAGAGTTGTAAGTCACTAGGCCCTAGTTCTCAACGGACTGTCGCGCCACCTAATTAATTCATTTATTCATAAAGTTATCATTATCAGCATATGACAGTAATTGGACAGTTCCTCTAGTGCTGACGTGGGAGCTCTGCACTATTAATTCAAGGACGATGTTAAAGAAATCGCATGACAACGTATCACCTTATCTAAAGCCTTTTTTGATGTAAAAAGGTTCGGTTAAGTTGTTTCCAACCTTTATGGAGCAACTCGAATTTTCTATGGCCATCCTACACTTACGGACTATTTTGGCTCTTTACAGTTTGTCCCTGTAGATGCTGTCATATGCGGCCTTGAAATCGATGAAGGGATGGTGGGTGTCAATTTGATGTTCTTGTTTTTTGTTTACCGTAATGTGAATATTTGATCGACTGTGGACTTTCTTCGAGTCTCTAATAACCTATTAAGGAGTCCTATGCTGCCTGCATTAAGCATTGAAAACTAGTGGCAACATTGTCTTGCAGCCATTAGAGATGCCGCCTCTGAAGTACTAGGTTTCACACGGCCACCACAGCGAAACCCCTGGTTTGACGACGAATGCCGGCAAGCGCACGCAGCGAAACAACAAGCATACAAAACGGCGCTGCACAAAAGGACCAGAGCTGCTCGCGAGCTCTACGAGCAGAAGAGGAGAGAGGAACACAGGCTTCTTAGTTGGAAAAAAAGAGAGCATGAGAAGCGCGCGATCGAGGAGATAGAGGGATGTCACAATAGGAGTGAGGTTCGTAAATTTTACCAAAAGGTAAATAAATCTTCCAAGGGTACCAGCCACGAACCGAAGCCTGTAAGGACGATCAGGGGAAAATCGTATAGTAGAACCACAGTCTATGTTGAGAATATGGAAAAACCACTTCTCCAAATTATATAACGGCGATGGCGAACCGAATTCCGCTGTAAGGGAGATAGAACCACTCAACCTAGGCGACGACGCAGATCAACAATTCCGCTTACCCGACCTCGACGAAGTGAAGATAGCTATATTTAAACTGAAGTCAAACAAAGCTGCTGGAGCTGACGCCATCGCTGCAGCAGGCGATGACTTTGTAGGGAGAATGCACCAACTCATCTGCAATATATGGTCGGAAGAAAGCATGCTCGATGAGTGGAATCTCAGCATAATTTGCCCGATACATAAGAAAGGAGAACCTCTAAATTGCGCCAACTACAGAGGCATCAATATGTGAACGTCTGAATTCGTTCGTCAACAAGCTGAAAGGTCCATATCAAAGTGGCTTCAGACCAGGAAAGTCCACTATTGACCAAATATTCACACTACGGTAGATCTTGGAAAAAACCCAGGAACTTCAAATCGATACACACCATCTCTTTAAAAATAAATAAATAAATTAGGTGGCGCAACAGTCCGTTGAGAACTAGAACCTAGTGACTTACAACTCTCAACCATTCCTGTGTGCTTGTAATGTTTTCAGGGATGGAGGGGACCTACAGTTTTAAACCGAATCTGAACGGCTGATTTGAGAAAGCACTTTTCATGGGAAGAATTACTCTTGGAGAATTTGTCAATTCCTCGCAAGAGGCAGTACCCCCGAAAAAACTTTAGATGGCACAGGCAGGGATTGAACCCGAGACCTCTGGCATTGCAGTCCAACGCACACTCCAGCCCGGAAGGTCTTCGAATTCAATCCCGAGGGACGGCGCAGTAGAGGAAGACCGCGAGTCACGTGGCGCACGCAGGTGGGTGAAGACCTCAACCAACTTGGCGTGCGATACTGGACACAGCTAGCTAGGGACCGAGCTTCTTGGTCTAAAGCACACTAATAAGGACCTATCAGGTTGTTGACGATGGGCTTTAGACGTTCACATATTACGGTAGGGAAGATTTTCCACAAAAATTTTAATACATTTAAACTTAAATGAGATAAATAGTTACAAGAAAAACACAAGTTTATTTAATAATGGACCACATTTTCCTTTCTATAACATTACATATTAACTCGATTAAATATAACTAGGCAATTGAAATCCCAAATAAATAATACAAAATTTACAAGTATTGAAAATCTCATCGTAAATCCTTCCTTTGTCTACATAAGAAGCTTAAAAATAACACATTTCACCTTGCCATCATCTAAAGAGAAAAGGCAATTGTTGTAATTAAATATAACTATTTGGAATCTCAAATTGGGCGCCATTTAAGAAGAACAGCGAATCAAACACGTGAGATAAATTTGTATACGAACCATACAATTATATTCAAAATAGGCCACAATGTTCATATTTACATTACAACTTAATATATAAGCTAGTTATTTCAATTCGTCTATAATGGACGCCTTTTAAGGCATATGCTTTTTAAATTACAAAAACTATCGATTTAGCTAAGCCTTAACAAATGCTACAAGTTTGCTAAGGATAATCCAAATTGTATCATGCAGTCTCTAAAATAGGAATATAATTGGATGAATTGAATTTACTTAAACGATATCTTAGCAAACTAGTATCTTTTAATATAATTTATTGAACTCCCAAATTTAGAGTTACAACGATCGTTTAAGGCACATGAATTAAATTAAGATAAAATCACTAATTTAGGAAAAATAAACGACATCGAGTCATTATTCGCCATGAAAACATGAAAAAGCAAGCTGTTGAATCAACTGAATTATTGAAGACTTAAACATTGATTTGATGGGTCATCCAACGTATATAACCTTGGTTTGACATCTGTCTTGAAGAATACGTCGAAAAACAATAAAACTATTTGAAATTAAATATTATTGTGTTATCATTGTTAGGATAGAAATAAAAAGAACAACGCTTATACTAAAAAAGAATTAATTTAAAAAAATTACAATTTGAAAACTTTAATTGGGCGCCATTTAAAAATTTTCTTGTTTGTATTATTAATTAAAAACTTCTTAAGTTTCAAAAAGTATCATAAAATTAAATTCACTTTTCCTTTCGCTCGCTTAAATTGTGTTAAAAAATCTTCAAAATAAATCTAAGCTAAAGAATCACACGATTTATTATGCAATCTTTTGAAAGCTAGCTATAAAAACAAGCAATTTCGTGATATTGATAACAATCTATTACGACCAAGCATTTCAGATGTCAAAATAAGTTATATGTCAAATGCAATAAGTTTCTATATATATGTACACACAAAAACAAATCAATGCTAATGTCCAATCCAAAAGCAAAACCTATGCTCGAATGTCGCTGCTCTTATCGTGTATTTAGCCCACCCGGTGACAGAGGGTCTGATGTTTAACAATCTTCAATAAGATAAGATTTCATTGTCACGAAAACATGATGTCGCTTTATAATCTGAAGCAATATTGAAGCTAGACAGAAGACATTCGACATAAAATAAGTTAGTCAGGTCGAAGTCATTTCTTAATCTTTTTTTTTCCTAAACGAAATTCATATTTCAAAGCCACGAAGAAGCGAACGGCCGGCCGCGCCGGCCAAGCCAACCATCAGGGTTTAATTTCCCTTTTTCTTTGTTTTGACATAATGCAGACGCAGAGTTCAGAGTTTATAATCTTTTTTTCTTTTGCTCTGCCCTCTTGCGGGAATCTACTTAATCTTTAGCTGTCAATCAAAGTGTGGTATGTTGTGGTGGTCGCGTTCGCCGTCGTCCGTCGTCGTCGTTTGCATTATTGTTATGAGTTCTATTTTTTCCAAATTATTATTTCTAAGCGGTCTCGGCTCATTACTTGTTCATAAAGCCATCATTTGTCTCCGTTAATTCGTTTCTTTTTCATTCTTTCTTTCTTTCTTTCTCTTCATACTTTCTAACCACGTTTTGGTTTTATTTTTTTTTTATTTGTAAAATTCTGTTCTTTATTTTCGTGTTTGAATGAGTTCATTGGCCACGAGTTTTTATCCATTGTGCATTGAAAAAAATACAAACTAGAAGAATATGGTTACGGCAGCGGCGGCGCGGCCGGGCGGCGGCGGTGGTGACTGGTGGTGGGTTGCCCGGAAGTAAAATAATCTAAGCGTACATTAATTTGCCACGACCAAGTATGGCGACCTCGTAGTCGTGTCGGTCGGCACAAACGGTATTGCGATGGCATTTCCAATTGATACCAAAGAAAACCAGAGCGGATTTGACAGTAGTATTTTATTCCTTAGAGTTGAGGCTCCCGTGAAATGTACACTGAATTCAAAATGGCTGCGTTTATCTGAGTCATAAAATTTGCTACCTGATCGATGACTTCATAGGTCCACCGTTATTGAAGTTTTATGCATGATGATATAACTGTACTCTGGGGATCTATTTATTATTTGGGCTCACATACCTCCGAGTTCTATTAACGACGTTTACGATTTGAAATTACGAAATTCAATGACTGCATAGAAAGTATCTATATGTTCTATTGGAACCTGAAGATAAAAATTTTATCATAGGTGTCTTTAACCTACCAAAAAAAAACTTTGCAAAAAGTCAAAAAGTGAAAATTTTCAAACTCATTTTGTGACAGTTTTTCCACCCCAAAATTAAAAGTAATGATTTTTTTTTATGTCAAAAACAATTTATGTAGTTTTTTTTTAAATTCAAATGGAGCTTCAAAGAAAAAAAAATGTACTTTATGTAAATTTCCCACTTTTTGCAAAATGTGGCCGTTGTAGTTATACCTTAAATCTCGCAAATAGAAAACGACATTACAGAACACAAATATTAAACACCATAGAGCAACTATGTTCGACTTGTTCCTTGACTTGTGCGTTCCAATATTAATTCAAAATAAACTTAAATAAAAGAACGCACTTAAAGTGCGTAACACTCTGCGAACAAAGCCTTCGACACTTTGAGTTATCCGATTATCCGAGTTACCAACCTAAGAAATTAAATTTTTCTCAGCTCGAGTATCGATACTCGAAAAAATATCGATTTTTTATCCGCAGCCAGATTTAAGTTTAAATTTTATCCGCAGCTGTGTGTTGTATTTGTAATACATGGAAGCTCCCACTGCAGATACGGATAGCTGTGCCACAAAAACATGCCTAGTATTAGATATTGCACTTAACTTTAACCTTTCTTCTCCATATCATAACGCTATTAACAAACTTGAATTTAATTTTAGTAAGTGTAATTTTAGAGAACTTTTTGATTCGTTATTTACCATTGACTGGAATTAATTATTTTTAAATTGCAATATTAACAATATGTGTAACGTTTTTTATCATACACTCTTTAGCTGTTTTTACAAAACAATTCCTCCTGAAAGGGTTCCAGACTCCAATATACCACCACGTTTTGATTCACATCTCAAAAGCATACAAAATACAAGAAACAAAGCCAGGGTAATATAAAATAGGACAAGACCTGATGAAACTTTTTTTCATTCTTAAACGACTATTTACAGACTATTCTATAATTTATTCAACTTCTATGTTTTGAAAAACGTGACAAGAAGATTGTGTATATACTGATTTTAGGAAAGCCTTTGATAAGCTGTGTCACAATATTATTAATTTTAAAGCAAACAAACAAGCTTTTAACAACAACTTCTGAAATTGGATCTCATCGTATTTACAAAATGAGTATTCAGATCAATTTCTTGTAAATTCTAGGCGTCCCTCAGGGAAGTCATTTACGTCCAATTTTATTTATTTTATTGATAAATGACTTTGTTTCGATTATAAACAATTCTTCCGTCCTAATTTATGCTGATGACATTATTTTCAAAAGTATAAAACAAACTTCTAACTGTTTACTTTTGCAAGAAGACTTGTTAATATTTAAGGAATGGTGCAATAAAAATCGTCTCGTAAAACCATGAGTTTTAGACGCAAAAGTGACATAAGACCAAATTTTAGAATTTGGCCTTATGACACTTTTCGAAAGCGTCATAAGGCCAAATTTCAACGGTTGGCCTTATGTCGCTTTCCAAGCAGGGGCATGCTGCCCCCCTGCAACCCCCCTGCTTGGGATCACTATAGGATTTGGGGTGGGTGCGAGTTTGGGTAAATGCAAAGAACTTTTGCATTTGAGCACTAAAATCAAAGAAATTCCCAACAAAAAAAAAAACAAGTATGGCTCACAGTTATGAAAGAATCGCAACGCATTCGTGTTCTTTGCATATACCCAAACTCGCACCCACCCCGAATCCTATAGTGATCAGAAGCAGGAGGGTTGCATACCTAGCTGTTAGTACGCCGCGCCGCCGCACCGTGCTATCAATTCAAAAAAAATTTTAAATCGAAACAATGCCAAATTGCTATTATTTCGTTTTCTAAAGCGAAATAAACCCAAATTGAAAATTTGGCCTTCACAAAACTCATAATTATAGATCAAATCACTTTCGAACATCCATTTTACGACTTTTTCGTACAAGGCAAAGAACACAAATGAGTAGCTTGCAACTTTCCTGATTACATTAACTTACCATCTGTTGTTACTCTTATCATAATTCTAACGGTAAAGACCGCTTTTTGTTATTGAAGAAAATATCAAAACTATGGGGCAAATAAATGTTGCTTTTGTATAGAGTCTATAAATGATAACCTTAAATTCATTCATTTTAATTCAATCTCAAACTTTGTCATTTTACAGCTTAGAATAATTAATTAAGATTATAAGTTTTATATTTATATATGTAAGTATTGTTTTCGTTATTTATATTAAAGTGTACATAAATGTCAAAAATTGTTCTAATTTTCTCAGAGCTGTTAAAACTGATAAGATGAAGATTTGAATAGAAATGTCAAAGTGACAAATCAAATAAAAATAGCGGATGAGACTTCAAGTGAATTCCTTGAGTTATTTCAACTATTAAATCATTAAAAGTAACCTACGAATTATTTTAAAATTTTAAAACCAACGAAAGTCAGCAACATAACCAACTGTCAGAATGACACCTCAAATTAAAATGGCGGACGAGTCTACTTGTCAATACTTTGAGTGCTCTAAACGAATAAATCAAGTTCCTTACATAAAACTTACGAATTCTGTTGAAACTAACTGAAAAGATAGCTTTTAAAACCAATGAAATTCAGGCAAACAAATGTCAAAGTGGTACCTTAAATTAAAACGGCGGACAAGCCGAGTCTACTTGTCCAATCCTCGAGTGCAACAATTAAATCAATTCACTAAAAGAAACTTACAATTCTTCAGAAACTGAAACAAGAGACTCTTTTTTTCTGAGATATTAAAACCAATGAAAGTCAGCATTAAGCAAATTTCAGATTGACACAACAAATTAAAATTGCGGACGAGCCTACTTGTCAATCTCAAGAGCTACGATTAAGACAAGTCACTTAAATAACATTTACGAATTTTTTGAAACTGAAGATTCTTATAGCCTGAGTTTCCTGATAGAAAGGGCTCTACATTAATCGAGATCCAGCAATGTTCTGAGTATGTGGGTTGGATGAGAAGTTGAGGAAAAGTCATGATTGCCAAACGATTGCAAGGAAATTACGCTCTATTCTGACATTTGTATTGAATTTTCTGTTTCAGCGTTTGTGATGTTGATGGTGATGAGATTAATAATACCCTCCATTAAGAGGAAATAATGTTGTAGAAGATAGGAAGTGACAGAACGCATATGCTTCTTAAAATTACTTACAATATTAATGTATATACATATATACAGTACATTCCTACAGTATGTATATGATTTTGCTTATATTTACAAAGTAAGTATATAATGTGGGTGGTTTTTGATGTAAATGTGATATTTAAGAAAAGTTCATAGATGGGTTATATAGATATTATAAACAATTTAGATATTTCCATATTGGTTTTATATATGAATACATTCATCAGATACACATTCTAAATTTTATATAATTCTTCATCCAGAACGACAGTGAAATTTAATTCACTCGCTTCTCACAATATCACATCATCATAAATTCAAACATCACAACACCAGAAATATGATTTATATTATGAAAGTAGGTGTTCTATTAAAATATTTTTAGAATAATTATTCCCGATAGCATAGCATGACGACGACAACGACGACACGACGACGACGATGATGATGATGAGGATGACGGTCGGTGGACGAATGGACGGAAAGAGTCTATTATGGCGACTATGACGTTACTGGGATTACTTATAAAATAAATTATGGACGTCTATTTTCTAAAAGTGTGATGGGAAGTAAAACGTACATACATACATATGTACATACATACATATGTATGTATGTATGTACATACGTTAAACGTAAATGGAATTTCTGAGGTTGCAAAAATGTGTACCTACGTTATTTATTTTAAAAAGGTGTTTTACCATTTTAGAAATATGTAACATAAACAATGCTTAAATTTAATAATTTCTTAAACATTTATTTTCACATCTGGTGGTAACAGAATTTTTTTATATGTGTTTTTAGGCATATTTTAAACGCTTTTACGCAAAGCCGCAAGTTTCCTTCCTTTTTTTTTTGGTAAACCACAAGTTTTTGATAACATTTCTTGAAACCGCAATATTCCACAGAAAAATTTACTTGTAATGTTTGTTTAAGGTCGAATTTTGAAACAATCATCAAAAAGTCGGGTTACGTAGAATAGGACTATGTACCTATATGTGACTTACAATTCAGCTAAATCTATGCTTGAAGGCAATGTATTAGAAAGTCAATATTTAACTCTAAATCTTAGGTGTTAGGTATAAGAATGATCGGTTGGAACCCGTGAAACATTAGTAATTCCAGCCTTGTGTTATAGTACAAGCAAGTTGTTGTTGTAGTATTCAAACCCTATTAATGATCTGGACTTGAACCGGGTCATTGCTCACATGTTAAATTCAATTGAGACTAACAGCCCTATTCTGCTAAACGTTCACGTGAATGTTTGTATTCTGCTATCCGTCAGGATAGCATTGAAAATTAATGCTGTGTTGTATTAAAGGAAATTATCCCAAGTTTTACAGACTTTTTGTATTTAAAAGTTTCAATTAGAAATATTAAAAATTCTTAAAAACATCTTATTTTTCAAGTTTTATCAACGAGTGTAAGAAACCAGCAGGTAAAAAAAAACACTAGAATTTAACTATCAATAGACTTCTATATATGTATAATAAATACTTTTCACTGCTCTTATTTGGAACTCAATTATTAGAGCATTCAAAAGTAATTTTAGTTATATTAGAAATCTTTCCATTTCTGAGATCATTTTTAACACTAGTCTCAAAAATCGATGAATATGGAAAAACAATTTCAAAATAAATAAATATTCAAATTTCTCGTGCCAAAACACTCCAGTTGAAGAAAGAGTTCTGGACGGTCTCAATAATTATTTCAGGATCTTTAACTGATCACTATACTTTCTCGAAAGTGACGTTGAGGCCAGCTGATATGATCACAAGTTTGATTCCCTTGAGAATAAGAACTTTTATCCCGAACAGGGTTTAAAGCCATAGACCTAAGGAAAACGCATGGTTTGATTCGAGCACTAAAGAGGTTATTAGGGTCAAGGAGGTGGGTTTCCGTTGTTTTAATGCGAATGCAACTAAAAAAAACGGAATGAGTTTAAGCAAGTGAGGAAAGCCTGCATCGTCCATATTTAACGGACCAAATTTTTACGTGACCGAAAATTACGGCAACAAATAATACAATGCTCCAAAGGCAGTAAATATTGTTGGTCATTTGTGAAAAAGTGGTGAATTCTTCCTCTTCCTCGGTTCCTACACTCGTTGTCACCGACACTCCATTTGTTAGCTCTCTCGAGAAATCTAATCTCTTTGTTAGGCAGTTCGCCAATTTAACGCTGCTGCCAATGAGTGTTATGACTTCGCCTGTCATCGAGTGGCATTATGGAAACGCTTATTAATTATTAGCTTAAGAAATATCTCGAAGACCGAAATCTTCTTAGTGACCGGCAGTACGGTTTTCGCAGGCAGAACGTTTTCAATAGGTCCACTGGTGATCTCATGGTTCATCTCACCGGGCAGTGGAGCAAATCGGTATATCGTTTTGGAGAAAGTCAGATTATTGTACTTGATATTTCAAAGGTATTTAATAGGGTCTGGCATCGGTCTGCTTTCGGTTTTCATGAATCCCTCCTTCATTGGATTAGTAATTACCTTTGGAATCGTTCAATACAAGTTGTATTGGATGGATTCAAGTCTGATAACCACAAAATAATTGCTGGTGTGCCCCAGGGCTCTGTTCTATCTCCAAAACTTTTTCTCTTTTTATTGATGATTTCCTGTCTGCAACCTCTAATCCAATACATTGTTTCGCTGGCGATAATACCCTTAGTTTTTCATGTTCGTTTTCAGACTGACATCTCTCTTCTTCAGATGTTTAACTGCAACCACAAAATATGACAAGCTAATTAAATGCCGACCTGCACAGCATTTTACATGCATTTATTTCGAAAACCCAATGCTAACTTGTAGCGTTAAAGCTCGCGATATTCTCGGTATGTGTGTCTTCAAGAACTTCTTGTAGAACGATCACATACGCGATGTTGGCAAAAAAGTCTCTATATTATAGGGTTTCATAAGGTGAGGCAAGACATTTTTCAACCCTTCTGATTTGGCTGTTATGTACAAGACTTATATACGAAGCTTGAGTATAACTTCTATCTTTGGGCTGGTGCTCCTGCAACTTACTTAAGCCTATTGGATAGTATTGAAAGTAGAGCATTTAAATATATTGGTGATAACAGCATCGTTAGTTCATTTACGTCGTTTGAGCATCGTGATAAAGTTTCTTGTCTAACCCTTTTTACCGTTATTTCAACGGTTTGTGTTCTAGAGAAATAGCCAGCTGCATTTTTCTTTTAAAGGGTTCCCGCTACTAGAAATGCTCATTAGTATACCCTCGAGCCCAAATTCGGTCGTACTGTCAAGTACAGAGATTCGTTCTTTAGCCACACTACGCGAATGTGGAATGCCTTACCACACTCTGTCTTTAACAGTCATTAAAATATTCAAGAATTCAAAACCATTGTGCAGCGAGTCCTCCTTTCAACCCCTATTTTTTTGTAATGCTCACACTAAGACTTTGCATAATAAGGGTAGTAATAATCCCTTGAGTTTGCTAAATTCAAATTGTAAAGGGAATTTTTTTAGACATGGGATTTTTAAAATAGAATAAACGTTTTGGACTAGAATTTAGCCGCGGCTGGCTCCAGTAATTCCAGCCGAAAAGTTAAAATTTTCAACCACTTTTTACCATAATAGTCCACTCATGGGCCGTATGCCAACAATAACGCGCTGGTCTTCCAAAGCGTCAATTGTCTCGGGCTTATCTTTGTATGTGTCTAGACAAGCGACTCAAAAATCGTTCGATCTTGTAGGCCATGCCATAGGCCAACGTTGCGAGATTATGCGCTCATTAAAAGTTTCCTTCAATAAATTGATTGTTTTGTTGCGTCAGATTGAAAACGCACGTTTAAAAAACTAACTGGGTTTTAAGTGTCTAGTTTTTGAGGCTTCAAAGAAAAATATCGGTGAAAGTTAAAAATTGTTTGCTTCTCCTCAAAACGGTCTTCAAAATTTGTTTATATTTTTTTTTTTAATTTCAAGGCTCTTCTAGGAAAAGTAATTTATTTTTCGTTTAAATCAATACCAACATATTTGGTTTTCTTCAAACTGTTTTGAAACCATATAGTGAGCTTTTTACGCCCTAGATTTAAAAACTATGTAATCGGTCGGATTTGTCTGTGTGTGCGTGTGTACTTACGTACGTCCGTACGTTCGGGAAGATTGTTTGTCGTCCATATCAAAGCAATTTTTGCTAACCCACAGTATCTCACGAACCAATCACGCTATCGACTTTAATTTTTTAATAAAAAATGAGACGTGATACTAAACAAATTTAATTTTGAAAAAAAAATCAATTAATGGTTTTTTTATAAATTAAAAAAAAACTGAACAAAATAATTGTCATCTCAAATATTTTACGAACAAAAAATGATTTTTATCTAAAATAATTGTATGCATCGAAGACTAACGTTTTTGACCTCTGGTAAAGTTTTAAGAAAAATCGAACTTGCAGTTTTCTTACAAAAAATAAAAACCTAAAAAAAACAATACTAAAATTTGGTAAAAACTGATTTTCGACAAAAATATCTTTCAAATTAAAAATATTGGGTTCAAACTAATTTCATCTAATAGAAAATATTGTCTTCGAAATTCAGTAAAATATTTATGAAAATCCGACAATCAGTTTTTTCATAAAAATTAAAATCTACAAAAAATAGTAGGTAAGCAAGGTTGGTAAAAATGGATGTTCAATTCTCGAAATAAACGAAGGTTTTGACTTCAAAACGATTTCATTCTGTGCTAAATTTTCTTACAAAAATCCAGTCTGGATTTGTTTATACATTGTTTTTCAATAAGAGCGCTATAAACGTTTTTTTTAAATAAAACAAAAACGGTTTTGGATATCAACAAAATTCTTTATTCCTGCGAAAGTACGTTTGATGCCATTATGTATGCAACTCGATTTCTTTTGCATGGCCATGGCCACCCAATTTTCAACGGTTTTCAAGCATAAATCGGCCGTTACTGCTGTAATTTCACGTTCGATATTCGTACGAAGTTCATCAATCATCGCTGGCTTGTTGGCATAAACCAAAATATTCGGTTATCATTGAACGGTAGCGATCCCCATTCACAGTAACGTGCCGGTCTTGATCATCACGGAAGAAGTACGGCCCAATGACGCTGCCAGCCCATAAACCACACCGAACCGTAATTTTTTCGCGATGCAATGATGACTCATAGAGTATGTGTGGATTTCTGCATGACCAATACCGAATATTTTGTTTATTGACGAAGCCATTCAGCCAGAAATGAGCATCATCGCTGAAGATGATTTTTCGATGAAAATCCGAATCATTTTCAAGTTGCTGCTCAGTCTAATTTACGAACATGCGACGCTTCTGGTGGTCAAGCGGCTTCAGTTATTGCGTCAATTTAATCTTGTAAGGATGTTGGCAAAGATTTTGTTCGCAAAATTCGCCACAACGACGTCAGAGAGATACCCAACGCTTGAGAACGGCCCACGTGTGAGAGACACATTTGGGCTTTCTGCAACTGAAGCCTCAGTGGCAGCAATATTCTCATTCTTGACACTACGGGCACTTCTCTGTCTCACTGGCACGGGAATATTTTGTACTATGCCTGTAGATTCGAATTTTTCCACTAGACGCTCAATTGTTGATCTCCTAGGACGATTATGACGACCATAAATTGGACGTAGCGCTCTTAACGTTGCGGCCACTGACTCCGAATTTCAGTACTTAATTTTAATAATTTCGACTCGTTGTTGGCTCGTATATCTTTCCATCATGAAATGGCAAACCTTACTGAAGAGAAATGTCAAAAGAGCGGCAAGAAATATGGTGTCGTTTGTAGCGTCCCTGTTGAAAAACCCTGGTATAAGAAATACAAACCTTTAAAAAAATGCTGCTAAAATTAGTAAAAATTGTTTTCGACTAAAAATTTCGTTAGTAAAAATATATTTTGAAATCAAATTATTTCATCATATACAAAATATTGTTGGTAATTTTTAGTTAGTTTTTAAAAAATTCAACTGACAACTTTTTTAACAAAAAAATAAAACCTACAAAAACAGCAAAACACTAATAATAATTATTATGATTATTATGACTTCAAATTACTTATCTTACACAAAATATTGTTATGAATATTTTCTTAAAGTTTTAGGCAAAACAAATCAACAGACGGGATGGGAAGTTATCAGTTTGGGTCTTATCCCAGTCTCTTTTTTTAAAATTGATAATAAGACATGATAATCTAGTCCTGTTTTTTGTTTTCACAAACATTTAAGAAGAATACAGTGATATCAAAAATTTCGTGATGAATCAGTATAATATTATACTACATTTTGATATTCAGTATTTCCAGCTCACAGTGTTTTAAAGTGTAGAATAAGACATAGAGGATTATGATCAAACAGTATAGAATTTTGGTCATACATAGTTCTGAAAAACAATATTTCGATCTGCTTCCCAGAATAATTACAGCCTGTTGAAAATAACCTACAAATTGTTTGACTTTTCCTTTATTTTTGTGGTTAGTATATTAAGAAAGTTAAGCTTCGATATTTAAACAATTCTTCTGCAAAACTTTAGTCTTTCGATTTTTTTTAATAATATTTATTTATTCATCAATATGAGGTTTAAAAATCTACAATTTTGTATTCAAAGATGATTTCAGAAAAGTTGCGGCAAAAAGAAAAACATTGACATTTAGCGACATTTAAAATTAATTGGTTTTTCGTGCACCATAGGGATAATTTCGAAATATCGTCTTGTAAGAGATGACAGTCAATAATAGATTTTATGCAACGAAAAAACTTTAAGTCATCGGCGAAAAGAAGTTTACTAGAATTAAGGAAAATACTAGGTAAGTCATTTATAAAAATTAGGAAAAGAAGTGGTCCAAGATGGCTACCTTGGGGCACACCAGATGAAACCAAAATTGGTTTTGAGAGAAATTCGTCAATGCAAACAAATTGAACTCGACCCTTAAGGTAGGATTCCAACTATTTCAAAAAGTTGGAGTGAAAACCAAAGTTTTTTAATTTCTTCATTAAAATAGAGACTTTAGAAATAAACATTCCACGATAGACCAAGTTCATAGAATATCGGATGTAATAGAAAAAGCATTAGAAGAAAAACAAGTATGTTCAGATATTTTCTTAGATGTTGCTCAAGCTTTTGACAAGGTTTGGCCTGAGGGACTTGAGTACAAACTGCAAAGGGATCTTCCTAGGCAGTACTTTGCAATATTAAAATCGTACATCTCAGACCGATTGTTTAGAGTAAGGTACGATAAAGAATACTCGGAATTGAAGAAAATAGAAGCCGGTGTACCACAAGGAAGTGTCCTAGGTCCTACCCTGTATTTACTATACACAAGGGACATTCCAGTTGGTAATCACACCATAATGGCTACTTTTGCAGATGATACCCGACAAATGTGTCTCTAAGGTAGCAGTAAAACTACAAAATGCCGTCGACACAGTGAGAGCTTGGACCGAAAATTGCCGTATCAAACTCAATGAAGCAAAATCTTCACATATAAACTTTACAAATAAAAAGATAAACAATATTCCAATATTCATTAATAATCAAGCTGTACCTTACGCCAATATGGCCAAATACCTTGGAATGACTTTGGATGCAAAGCTAAAGTGGAAAGAGCACATCAAAAAGAAAAGAGAAGAACTAAACTTAAAATATAGAAAAATGTACTGGTTAGTTGGTAACAACTCTGATTTATCAATCCAAAACAAAATAATGCTGTATAATCAAGTACTAAAGCCTGTATGGACCTATGGAATCCAATTATGGGGCTGTGCAAAGAAAACAAATACCGAAATCATCCAAAAATTCCAAAACAAATTCCTTCGTGGAATAGTTAATGCACCTTGGTACATAAGAAATACCGATCTACATCGTGACTTACAAATAGAAATGGTTACAGAAGTTGTTAAAAAAAACGCTGTATCGCACAACCAGGGACTGCAAAGTCATACTAATTCTGAAATGGAGTCCGTCTTGAATATAAGAAACCATGTTCGGAGATTAAGAAGAACCAAGCCTCATGAGCTTATGGTCTAAAAAAACATGGGAAAGTATTAAAAGTTTAAACTTCCCCCAAAGTAATTGTACAAAGTTAAGAAAGAAAAATCTGATGTCGATCCTTCAAGATTGGTCCTGATGAAAAGGTGGTTTTAGTGGTTAAGAGTCCCACACTACTTGGTGTCGAATGCTGCCAAGTGTCTTTTGAAGATTTCCTCCTGTCAAAAAAAAAAAATAAAAATAAAATAGAGTGACTTACTGCGATATTATTTAAATTTTTCTAAAACTTTCTCTAAATTTTGTGTTCTTAATTTGGCTTCTTTCTACAAGAAAAACATATTTTGGTATTGCTCCAGAAGGGTACCTGTCAAAAACCTTTATTTTGTTTTTAAGTTTTCTCAAGAACTAATTTACCGATTTCAATAATCTTCTCTTTCTGTGCAAGCTCATTTTGATGATCAAATGATCAAATTGATGATGATTTTTTATGATTAAAAATTTATTTTTTTTTTGATTTTTTAAAAAATATTAATTTTGTTTGCAAAACTCGATATCTCGGAAAGGGGTCAACATTTTTGACGAAATTTAAATGAAAAATGCTCATATGTATATTTATAAGCTCATTATTTAGTGCTTACCAAAAATATTTTTAAGACAAAATTTAAAATTTAAAATGATTTTCGAAAAAAAATAAATTAATCTAGATTTTTTGACAAATAAAATGGCATTTAAATTTTTGAGAAAAACTTATTTTGCAGGTGCATTTTTAAATATTAAAATATAGGAAATATTATTAAACAGACTTTTTGGAAGAAATTAGCAAGTTCTAGCGACCAAGTCGTGCATTTTATTTATTTCAAAATTGGTTTTTTGTTGAATACAAAAGATCTTAACAAATTAAATAAATCTACTTTTGAAGTGATTTACTTTGGATGCTCTAGAACTAATATTTAAACACGAATTTCAATAATATAAATGTCCCAAAAATAGCAAAAGTGACACTTTTGTTAAACTAATGGCTAATTGAAAAACATAATAAAGGACCTCTTACATCATATCTATTGATATACAAGCTTTGAATTTTTTGAGATTTCAAGTGAAAAGAGATTCTGAAACGTGTAATTTGTGAGTGCCACACAAACGTTTCAACTTATTTGTTTGCCTTAATTTGTTTTAATTTGATGTTTTAGAGAAATTATGTACTTAAATACACCTATTTCCTTAAATTCAAGAACCAGTTTTGTTGACTCCTTTAAGGTCAAAATACGAGTAAGCAGACTGATAGCGATAGTAATAATAGACTCCCGAAAATTGAGTTCGAAAAAACTTCGTCAAAAAAAGCCGACATTTCTTCATATCAGATCCTCTCTCATTTTCTGGATTTTTTAATTTTTTTAGCGTTCTGAGCATAAATAGAAATGGATACAAGAAAAGTATATTTTATTTTTAAAAAAGCTACGTTTTAAAACAATTTCTTACATTTCTCCGTGAAATGCAGCAAAAACCCTCTAAACTATTGTGTTTTAATAGGGCATATTTAGAAAACTTTTGGAATCTAGGAATGCTTTCATATGTTAGTAGTCATCCAAATTAAATAGTTAGACCATACCTTGCTGGACAACAGTGTTCCAAAATAATTTGAAAACTAAAGTTGTCATTTTAGCAATTAAAATGTGTAAAGGTTTGGTTAATATACTCATACACATTATGTTATTTAAATTTTGTTAGCCTCCTTTACAAACCATTAAAGAACATTTTTAAGCGGTGAGTAAAAACTCATCTAAGTGTGTGAGACGCCCCCCCCCCCCCCCTCCTGATGGAAAGTCTGAATCCGCCCTTGGGTTTGACTGCATCGATTTACGTTATATTTCTTTCGTGCTTTTATTCTTTGTAAAATAAAATATGTAAGAATAACGCGGTGCACCTGAGCGTATACGTGCTTTTTTGTTTTATTTCTCGAAACTACTCATTTTTGTTACTACATAGCTTCTAAATGATGAATCATCAAATTTATATGAAGCTAGTGCACGGTCGATTCCTTCAGAGTCAAAAAACATAATACTTTTTTATCGTAATTCATAAGTTTCATAAAAACAATGGTACGAACTTTTAAGGCAAGAAAACATTTCGGTGGAAAATGATTTGAAAAGTTTCTCAGTGGCTCAGTAATGATCTGTTTTCTACTTACTTACTTAAGGTGGCGCTACAGTCCGGGGCGGACCTGGGCCTCAACCAACATGCGTCTCCAGCCAGCTCGGTCCCTAGCTAGCTGTCTCCAGTTTAGCACGCCAAGTTGGTTGAGGTCCTCACCCACCTGAGTGCGCCACCTGAGTCGCGGTCTTCCTCTACTGCGCCGTCCCTCGGGATTGGATTCGAAGACCTTCCAATGATCTGTTTTCACTTCTGTTAGAAAAATGGATTTTCTAAATATGAGAGGTCTGTGACCAAGATTTGCAGTGTTTTTGTGCAAAATCAAATTCAAAATGAAAACTTTGTCAAATGCCAATCAAGTGACATTGAAAGTGGACTCCACAATTTACTTTAACAATCCATTTAGCTAAGGCCTAAGTCGGAATGATATTATCAAGTGTAGACTTTCCTTAATTTATATCTGATAGACCTGTCTTCTAAAAGAATCGATATTCAAGCTTTGTGTAACTATAATAAATTGCTTTTTTCATAAATCATGAGCAACATTTTATATTTATTTATACAGATTCAAAATAAGAATAGGAAGGTATTCACATTCTTATGGGAGTATATCTTAATATACACAAATCAACATAAAGCTAACTAATCAATCACTTTTATATGTAAATATTACCCTATGTATACGCATATATATTTATAGCTGCCTAGCAACCCTAACAGCTTCCTTATCATACACCCAAAGGACCTCTTACATCATATTTCCTATATTATATATAAAGGTATATGCTACAACTGCTTTTACACAAGTTTAATGTTTGTATATATGTACATACATATATATGTCTCCTAAAGTCTGTGCCTAAGAACCTAGCCATAAATAATAAATAATGCATTGGTTTGTATACTAAAATATAAGGAACCTACCCTTAAGTATACATACTAAATACATATAAGTTTTTCTATATCTGTATGTATGCATATACAACATACAAGCATAAAAGATATATAGCTTTTTGCTCTTAGCTATACCTTCTTTTGGTGGGTACATAAATACTTTTACCTTAGCAACATCTACGGTTATTTTTTATTTTCCGAACGTGCTTGCATATTTTTTCCAACTTTTCCCAAAAACATAATCCGTTTTTATGTATAAAAATATAAGTACGTAGGTACTCTTGGGTTTTTATATAGTATATAGAAAATCCTATGAAAAAAAAAGCAACTTTTCCTCCCCATCCCTACAAGAACCCCAAAATAAACCACCTCATGACCTCCACCCCCTTCCCCCGCCCTCTCTATCCTTTTTTGACCCAAAAAAAGAAGAAAAAGTCGCAAAAATAAAAAGTGGACTTAATGTGTGCAAGCACCACTATAAAATTATTTTCGTCCTTTTTCTCTTACAAAACTTGACTATGGTATACTCTCGACTCCTCGAAGGTATGAAGGGGGTGGGGGGAGGGAAAATGAAAAAAGGGTAAATCAGAGAAAAGAGTTGGAGGTGAAAAACGAGATGTTTCCCAGTTTCTATCATATACCTACCTCACTCCCAATTCAGCTCAACACCATTACCACATCGAGGTTCTTTTTAAAATTCGGGAAAATCCCATCTCCCTATTATGTGATATACCCTATACCTCCCTACCTCTGCCTCATAGAACATAAAGAAATCTCCATTTTATTGATTTTTCTTTTCCTCTTTCAAGCATTCCCCCCACCCCCCATCACCCACTTCTTCATACCCATCCTCATACCCCAACCCCAACCTGCAAAACCCCATATTTTTCCATCATTTCTAAACGAAACCCATGCAGAAACATAAAGAAGGAAAAGAAACGGAAATTATTTTTTTATTGCCCGTTTTCTCTACCCCTAACCCCCAAGCCCTTTCAGCTTTCTCTGCTTTTCCTCTGATGGAAGTTCTAAATCCATCCATGGCAACTAAAATGACCAAAAGTTCACATAAACTTTGAAGAAATTTATTTTCCTTAGCATTTTGACCATCTACATCTTATACGAAGAAGAATTTATATCACTCGCTCTTACCAACCCCCCAAACCGCATTCTCATCCCCTTTAGTGGAAACCACTCTTTGGAGGAAACTTCAAGACGACGACGACGAGACGAGACGACGAGGTATAGCCACCCTTCTCAGCCCCACATCATTCCCTGCTGCGCTACCAAGAAAAAGAACACGGACACGCTTCACAAATCCATCCGTCAAGAGAAAGCTTTCGAAAGTTTTCTCCTGCTTTTTCGTTCTTGAGGTAGCATAACAACGCCCTAAGCTGATGCAAACACACACTCAGCCATTCTATGGATATACGCAGAATATCAGGACGGCAGGACGGCAGGACAGCAGGATGGCAGGACCCATGTGGCCTTCTTTTGCTGGTAATGATAAGGGTTGCCTTGTGCTCACTATCACCATGGGGTGGCGCTGGTGATGCAATTAATTAAATTTAATTAAAATCGATCGAGGATGTAGATAGGTAAAGAAACGATATGCTATTCAATTTCCTTCCCTTTCTGACAAATTACATATTCGAGGATTATTCATGGTGGGTGGAAGGGAGGAGGTATGTACATATATCGAAAACTACATCATATACACAGTTTAAAGGCATTTGACAGCTGCTGTTGCTGCTGCTGCTGGTAGAAATAATCTAATTAATTGTCAATGTCATCCGCAGCAGCTGTCATATGTCATCTTTAATTTATTTTGATTCTCATTCCCTCATATGCATACATACATATGTGTTTTTGTGTGTG